>QNGE01001023.1:115245-178600 GCA_008508345.1 Paragonimus westermani
CAATCGCATCACACTCACAACAATACAATCAGAGAAGAATGGCAAAACAACCATGCATTCACAAGAACCACACGTCTCCCCTCAAATACAAACACATCAAATATACACATACACGTACACTACAACACGATTGCACGCGCTAAACACAAGATACAAACAAGCGCACAACACATACACAAACAAGCGACTTCAAAAACAACAACAAACCGACACCATGAACACACATACACACGCACACAAACCCACCACCACCCGGGTAGACAGTCACCCACAGTTACCTTGCCCATCACCATTGCGTATGACCATTCTTTTGCCTGATATATAAACCTGATGAATCTCTTATAAGTGTATATGCCTGATGAGAATTACCGAAAACAGCTGTTTGCAACCTTGACTTCTGATGAATACTCTGGGTATGATGAGGCAACTAAATCACAGTTGAATTTGACTAATTTAGGTAACATTCCAAGCTACTCACAAGTAGGTTAGACATAGCGAATAATTCTAACCTAACCATGAAAAATTTGTGGTACCATGGAAGCGGTTTTAAACTGATGCTGTGACTACAAAAAGAACGGTAGACAAAGAACAAATGCATTTTCGGCGATGCTGCTCCTCACTGTTACGTGGATCGCATTCCTCAAGTCATGTAATGGAATTTTGCAATGTGTTGATGCTGTGCACGCGTGAAGGCCGCATGCGTGTGCCACACCGGTCCTAAGACTCAAAGTGCATCCTGATTGGTTGCACCTTCATCGAAAGACGGTTCATTCATCCGCGTCCCCAACACTGACACTGTCGCTCACGCGTACTTTTCCTGAGTTACGTGTATTGTCCATCGCTGTTATTGCCTGTATGGCTTAAGGCTGATTGAACTCGAAGAAGAGCAAAAGTAAGGTACGTGCAATTTCGCAAGTAGAAACTGCAGTGCTAATGATGTAACACGCCTTTTTCTCTGTCAATCGTTCCATACCGGCCTGGATGCAATACTCGGATCCTTGCTGTACGGCTTCATCCAGCCTACTAGCGCGGAGTCAGAATGAACACGACTGCGTAGAAACACCGTGTAATACCTATTTCCAAATAGACAAGTGAATGAAATGCATGTAAATACATATCATCAGTTAGTCGCCAAATACAGTCAACTATATGTTGAACCAATGCTCATTGGTTTAGGCCATTTCGCGATTAAGTGGCCCATTATGGTCAGTTACATAACCATTGCACTGCTATTGGTTCATCGGGCTAGCACGACACCCACGCCCACCTTCATCCCTCATCTTGGTTGGTTCAACTGGAAAAACCTGCACGCCAGTGTGTTGTGGATGAACGATTTTGTCAACCATCACCGGTGACCTGATTAGGTTGTTTCGATGAAATAGTTCGTCAGGCGTCACCGATGACCTGATTAGGTTATTTTGATTATGTCGTCTCTTGACACCTAAAAATATTGTGCTGTGCGAATACTTGTTTGCTATGGTTGCTTTTAACATACTGCTAACTGTTATCGCCTTATTCCTCCAGCTTTGATTCTGCGTGTAACGGGATGGAATCTATCCATGGTCAGCAATTGATTTTATTCTCTTACAAACGCGCATGCAGCAAGGCGGTGTAATACTGTCTAGCAAGTCCATAAGATCGCTAGACTCTTACAGTTACTGTCATAAGTTTGTTATTTCAATAATTATTCTTTACTATACCTATTCAAATTGTCACCATCATTTGGACAAGTGGTGTTATCACAGTCTGATTGATAGAAATTTCATGTTTGATTTGCTCGCCTATCGGTGTATTCACCACCCAGGTGCATGTTCATAGTTTTATTTTCGTTGTTCTATTCATTACCTGAATATGTCAACTTTGTTTACTCATCCGGTCGATGTTAACAGATTCTTGGATTAGCAGTGATGTGTCACTAAAAACTTCCGTCATTTCAATTTTACAAACTCTTTCAAAATCCCGGGTGCTCAGAAAGATTTAACCATCCATCCGTCATATAGGTTCCAACATATAAGTTGCAAAGTAATCAGTATAACTGAGGCCACTTCTATAGCACAGAAATTAGGAGATATACTTGACTACATGAAGTGGGTTATTACGGTGCAATGAAAAACATGTTTTGATTACTTGAATGCTATCTATGTACTTGTGATTAGATTTGAGATAGCTTGAAGAATCTGTTGGTTAACCGACTCATACGACGAGTTTCTGACCATTTCAAAACAGACTGCAACAGACTCTTGGTGTTCAGACATAATCAATAACTAGTGTGTTTTCGTCCATTGTGATGGCTAATCTTCGAATTTAATCACGACGATCTTTGTGTTCAGACACGTCCCCAGTAACGTCAGCGTACAGCAGTTCGTTTTTAAATTTGCACATTTCCTAGATCTCACGTTAAACAATGAAGGACGTGGACACTAACAGGATGGATTAAAAAATATATGCCTTTTCGTTTGACCAAAATATGAGTGTTATCTGAGTGAAACTGTGAGTGAACATTAGTGTGCTTTTACTTGCAGTTGTTTATTCGGTTTATTGACGGTGCTGGGTTTGCAAGGCAGTGTTTCGCTATTCATCCCCACCTCTTCGGACGAGTCATTTTCGGTTGGAACCCTTTGATGATTCCCAGCCTGTGTGATGTACTTCAAAATCTGCATGAATTTAGAAGATAAACCATCCGCTCGTCCTTTGGCTGGTTGCATTCTCAATAGTGATTGCGTAAAAATGGGAATCTGAAAGGTAACTTTTGTTCCATACTCGTCGTGGGATTCACCTGCTTGTTGGATGATGGATTGAGGAAACTGATCATGGCCTTCCTTATAAATCGATTTTAATAGAGGAATTAGGTAAGAGAAGGTATGGAAGTGATCTCCAGAGTCGAATGAGCCAATGTTCAACTTCTGTTCAATATGATCCACGAAAATGTGTTCTGTGCATGCGGACTTGGTGAGAAAACTATTTTTGCATCGGGCACACTGATATATTTTTTGGATGTGAGCCGTTTGTACGTGGTTCTAAAAATAAATGTAAGGAATGAGATCAAAGCATGGTTATAACGCGGTCCACAACCCAGATATCACTTTGAAAACTACTCACATATATATATATATAAGCATTCGAAAGAGGCATCTGTGTTTCAGTGTTGTTAGCAATACTAATCAGCCATGATCGAGCGAAAAACGTTGCTATCTGTCCATTCATGGCGGTCTTCATTTGCACACGTTTGTTCGTATAAGGTGAAATCAGTCTGCGGCCGCAAAGACTGTCAGATAACGGAAATCCAAAGATGACAGTATGAAAATCTAACCTGACGCGATCACAGATAATCGTTTTTGTTGGGTTGGACACTTTCCCTATGTGTCATTCCACAGTTATACCCGTTAGCCTCATTTGTAAAACCCGTTGTGGGCTGTTGAAATCACCTTAACGATAGGGTAATGAGTTATCGTCAAGACATAAACTAGTTGATAGTGAAACTTATTTCCAAATTCACGCTTGTCTAAAATTAGGGACCGAAATACTTTGAACTTTTGTGGAAAAAGACTGCAAAATATGGTGCGGATTCCCAATCAGTAGGTAATTTATAATGCCGTGGCCATATATATATATATATATATATATATATATATATATATTTGTCACAGAGACACACGGAAGCAGAATGTGGGTTAGGTTAGTAGTAGGTGTGGGTTGGATGTGTGGCCAGAAAATCAGTGGTGTGTTTTGTCCTTCACGTATGTAGTGACCGACGAAGGTTCGGAATCTCTCGAATGATACACTCCTGGTCACAGCATCGAATGGTTGGATCCGGTAAGAACAGATTCAAATGGCACATAAGTTGTGTTTACACAGTATTGTAACATGGGAAAACGAAAAGTTGGACGTGCACTGCTCCGCTGTGAAGCATTAGGTGTGTGAAGATTTTTATGGAAGAACAGTGTGGATCCTCACAGGAGTGCGATGTACGTTGAGAATGAACTTACCCGTCGCTGCGCATAACGGAATTTTCATACCCGAAATCCTTCTGACGGATCACTTTTCTATACTTTTAATCACAGTCGCATCTGTTCGGTGAATGCATTATTCAGCCACACACAGTGAGAAACAGACTCAGTGTGAAGGATTCCGCAACTTCGTACTAAGAGATTAAAGGTCATTTGTGCTGTTTTGGTTATGGTTTTCTAGTTTTTGGACAGAACTGAGGGTTTTAAGATAAGTAGGGGTAGACAAACAGATATGATGACATTTCTTCACAGTTTTCTTCTTCAGTAGATTCTGTAGACTTTTTCATTCAAACAAGTCGGTTGACTGATTGTGGCATTATGTCCTAAGAACCATTCTGATCCTTAATCGCTTTGTGCCTTTCCAGAACTCTGCACTTTTAGATGATAAGCCTTGAATAATGTCTTGTGGAATGCTGTGACCTGTAAAGACGTATGTTCATCACAGGCGTGCATACTCTGCTTATATGCCGATAGGGTATGGCCGTAGCTCTAATCCATGTTGTGAAATATTTCGCCATAAGCACGATGTGCGGTTTTTTATAAATAGTTGCGGAAAGGGGCTTATCACGTCCACTGACTAGGATCGGCTGAATGAAATGTTGGGTCGGGGAGTACCCTCGCTTCAGAAATAGACACTGCTGATACGCCAATTCCTCATCCCTTATACCCGCCCCGTAAGCTCTTTGCCTCAATTTACCATCCGTTAGGCGGTGTTCCTTATAGACCAAATGATGACAGTACTTTACGACTGCCTCTCTCTATTCTGGAAGTACCACCAATATTTCTGTCCCTTCTCGCAAATGGAACATTAGAATTCGGAAGTTGTTCCACCGCAACCAACCATGAGTGCCTTTGTGTTCGGAAGACCATCTTCTTCTGATCGTCTCTCCTAAAAACATTGATCAGTCACTTTCTGCATGGGAGCACTTCTCATTTAGTCCGCTTGTGTTTTTGTGAGATAGAACTTTAGTTAAATCCAACTGTTGTAAACGCCACCCATTTGAAACCCACTTATGATTCCTGAAAGCGAGATTAACTCATCAACGCAGTCATCTTTTTCATGCACACGATTATTTGTTACTTCACACTGCTGACTCCACAAGGTCCAATGAGAAGGACTTTTGTGAATTCATTCACTACTTCTATGCAATCCGGGGGTTTGTGGTTGGTCTTCGTACTGAAGCTTCGAATTGACATTTGTGGCCTCCACTCATCATCATCAGTAATCAATCCTACATTCTAGTTTACTAACTTTATAAATAACGATACCATCTCTGTAGACAACCGTATTCGGTAGTTTGTACAAAATTGTTGACATCACTCACCTGTATGTGACAACCAGCAGCCCAGACGGTATATGTTAGAGCTGATGTCGTTTACCATTCATACTAAAGTTTTCTCTTCGTTAGATTGTTTAGTGCCTCGCTCGTTTACTTCTTCACCTCAATTTCAAAACTGAAAATATCCTTGCATTTTATAATTTACTAAAAATATCCAACAATGCCAGGACGCCTGTGACCTCATGGCTACATTGCTACAGTCTTCAGAATTTGACGTAAAATCACACATTCCCACTGATCTCTCTCAACAAAGAGACTGAGGAATCGAATGAGTCGTCACTTTTCCCTTTGATATCTCATATTTGGTAGACGAATTGAGACTAAAACAACGTTAAGACCCGGTTGTAATATTCTACGTTACAACCACCTCAATGTAATGATGCTTTCTCTCACCTGCCGTCCATATTTTCTGCTGAAGATGTAACGAAATCCCTTCGAGGCTGATAGGTCCGAATCACTTCTGATAAGTTGAGATTTTATGTTCGACCCATTATCAGTAATCGTCCGGGTCTTGATCAACATTCAACAGTTCTTAAATTATGTAAATCTCTTCGCTTATCAACCGCCTTTGACAAGTTGAACGTGAGATTAATTTTGTCGGCGCAAAATGTTTAAGCTCTAGTTTGCACTTTGCTATCTGTGAACCTGCTTCATGCCACGTTACATATTTATCGCATTTCAAGTCACATACGGTTCCGAGGCAGCCAATAAAATCTTCCTCCAGAAGAATGTGACGCGCATGCGAAGAATCAGGAACGACTCATCGTCAAACTGAACACCGACTCGAATACAGTGTTTTGCCGAACCTTTGTGCAGAACAGAACGAGTTTAACCAAAAAGCGACTAAATCGCCTGGTTTAAATCAATCACGCAACATCACCACCTACGACTGTTTTCAAACTCAGCCTGCAATGTTTTCCTATCAACCGCATGTCCCAAACAAAAACACTAGTAAGGATGTTGCTTGATTTCTGCCGGTTGGGTGTGCTTTTTCCCATTATTCAGAATTTCAACGTTTGCAGCGTACGATACCACGATTCCCCTTCTTCCTTCCGTCTTGAATTCTGTTGCTACATGGACCAAATTTTCCACCGAAACTCGTTGCACACATATCTTTGATTTCCTTCACTCTGACTTCGATGGCAATTAGGAAATTTTCAGGCGGTACTTGGCAAACCACGTCAGTTAACCCTGCCAACGTTGTTGAATGGGACTTGAGAGTAGTCTTGAGTTACTTCCGTACTACTAGTGACCTCCCCACTCTCGTGGTTTGGTTTACCAGTGTGCGCCGTTTCTAACCCTTATCCGACTGCGGTGTGGCTCTTGACGATGCTGCTCTCATCAATACTGAGGAGAGGGAGTTATCACTCTGTGACAGGCACTGAGACCCTTAAACCCAACAATCAAAGCCTCCGTCACGACAGTCCATTCCGTCTTCATGAGTCTTCTACGCACCGTCTCCTTAGTTGCCTTTGCGTTGAACTCGAGCAGCCTTTGCAGGGCCACTAGTTACAGCCGGTCTGTCTCACCCCCACCCACTTCGGCAGCATCCTTGAATTTTCTCAAGAAGCTTCAGACTTTGTCATTGTCGAACGGCCACAACCACACAGTACTTTTCCCCCAGTTTTGGTTACAGCAAATGGACTTCCAATTTTATCTAAATGTTGTGTTGCATACCCCTCGGCTCTCTTCCAGCTAGTATCGCAAAACACAAGACTTGATGATAAATTTCAGCAACAAACCACACCAGATAAAAACGACTTGAATCTGCTATCTCCTAAACAAGATATTCCTCGTGAAGACACTTAACAACGTGTGAGTTAAACGTTGTCGCCCCCAGAAACTGAAACGAAATGTCATATATGACTGTAAGCAGTAGGTAAGATAGTGTATGCAACGATACTGTAAGAAAACATAAACAACTAGAATTTTCATTAATTGAACTACTCCATGATTTTAATGAGAAACATGCATTCATCGTGGTGTGGGAAGAGTTATCGTCACAACGTGATTACATGTCGGATGGTTATTCATCATGACCCGGAGCAAAGGACAGTGATCCGAAATCACGACCACCTTATTAATCTGAATGTATGGTTTTTATTTATGTGGTTATGCTTTCATAAACTCTTCATTTTGCCGGTATCAGTAATCCACGCACAGTAGTGACTCCTGCTATCATACGCCTAGTCTGTGTTCCAGTGCTTTCACACCGAAAGAATAATTTGCGTCTTATCTGATCTAAACAGTCTAGGATATGTAACTTGCTCACTAATGGTAGGAAGTCTTTGAATCACAGGCGATAATTTGCCAATAACCACATTACTAAATCAATTGCGAACTTGTTCAGAATGAATTATCGTGAATTTTCTGTTGGTCTCAGACATATTTCACTTTAATTCTTTTTATTCGCACATAATCAGTCTTTTCTTGCATCTGTAAGCAGACCGACGTAACTGATCTTCTACGGAACACAGAGAATGTCAAATAAAATTAGACGGCTTTCTCGTACAATCCTATGGACTCAATGGTATACCTACTGGTTTTTCGTATATAACCGAGTTGATGACCAAACAATCGATTTGAGCCTGTAGATAGAAATGAACATGGTCCATGTTTTACAATTCCAACGTTCTTTTCATCGGCTCCCTCAAAAATGTATTTAAAACGGCATCCAAAACATTCAGAGGACAGGAGGTCCTATATCAATCAGGTTCGGCCCTACCGTCAACTTGCGATTTGTAGAATTGATCGCTGGACAAAAAATGAGCAACAAGTGAGCGTCTCGAAACATTACATGTAAAACTAGAAAGTCGTATTTCAGCAAATCCTAAGTTCGGACATTTTTAAGAACCAACTGATTCTCAGTATCTATCCTTCAGTAAGGCATAAGAAATGTGTGAACTTTCGTTTAAACTTACAAGGTTCATTGGTAATTTCTTTTTTACTTACCTGTAATGCAGAAACACTCGAAAACTCCAGTCCGGTTTCACAAATTGTACACTCCTGTGTGGACTTCATTTTCCCATCTTTCACTGCGGGAATTGTTCTACTCTTGCATGTTACGGCTTCACGATGTTGATCACTTTCAACTAGGGTATGCTGATCTCTGCATTCGTCTGCAAAGTTCGTTTCCTGTCCATCAGATGGACTGTTTGTTAAACACGTTCGGGTAGATTTACTCTTGAAGTCTTCTTTGAATGAACTGGTACGATCGGTGGGATGAACTTCAAAAGCCGTCTCATTTAAAAAACTGGACGGATCACGATCAGTTGAACCTTGGACTACATGTAAAGCCATGTGATCTACAAAGCTCTCTAGACTATCAGAACAAGCCTGACATATGGGACATATGAAAATATCGGCTTGTCTACCAAGTTTTCCATCCAGAGATGAAACACAGGTGTTGTTTACCGTTAGCGGTGACCTGAGATTCCTGGAAAAAGAGTCCGCCACAGTACGTATTCGCTTTCCGTCCAAATGTTGTTTGAACCTGGATTTTCTATTTATAGACAATTGTTGTTTCACAGCCCTATTGCTGATGCTGTTGCGTGAAAGACGCAAGTCCAGTGGGCCAACGGGTTCTGTCATGTGCGTTATTTTTCTGAAAACCGAAATGAAGTAGGTTGATGGTATTTAAACCGTTTACTTTACATAAAACAGTTGGTTTCACCGTTGTTTGTTACCAGTACTGGACTACTGTTGGTTCGAATTGCTGACAGACATTCAAATCGACTGTTCACAAAAATATGTATTCTTGGTACCTCTAGCAAATGACCTATTCAATTTAAAAACTCCGCGAAAACCACCCAACCAAATATTAGAAGTAGCCATACACCTGATTTTCAACAGCGTTAGTGTGATGGAAATGATAAATCTGAGACAATAGTGTGACATAAATCACATGTTCCACGCATTCACTCCCCTTTTTGTTCATAGCAGCACGCATACCAATTCTGCCAGTCCCACACAACAAAACAGACAACACTCACTGGTTCCAATTCGGGTATCAGATCAGTTGTATAGACAGCACAATAAAACATCTGTGTTTCCCAGTAGCTCACCTACTTCCACACAGGCCAACCAACTAGCCGAGGCTGACACGGTAATTTCAATTGTGTAACCACAGTAAAAACGAATTAAATTTAGTAATTTTGATAGTAAAAGTTGTTTTTTTCCTCCAACGTTATGAAAAAAGATAATTTTATACGTCTTGACCGCATCCTACAGTTTCTTCTATGGGGAAATATTGTATAACCACTTGTAAAGTTTACGTAGTACGGAAGTCAGTCTTGTGATATGCCTACAAAAGATCCGAAGTAACAGTAGACAGATTTATGACAATTTGGCAAATTTATGCGGTGGTTAACTCTGTAGGGCGAAAGCAAAACATCGTGTCTGAGCAGGTAACTACAGTGAATTTAGACCTTGATTTTTCATTTATTTAGCTATAGGAGTAAACATCTGTTGTATTCCAAGACACAGCACTGAAGAGTTTGGACAACACATACATGTCGCCCGTACGAATGGACCGATCAGTCATCTACAAACTCAACGAAAACGGCATGATCTCAGTGGGGGAAATGGATACCAAGTGACCGCTGACAAAACATCAGGACTAGATAACGTTGGTACGTATATCACGTGGTTTTCCTGCTGTTGTGTTCTCTGTATGTTTTACGCGCGTTAGCAAGTGGTCAGGTCCCGTTATAACTTCAAGTTTTCATTGAGTAATACCCATACTTCAATCGGAGTTGACTTTCTCAAGTGGGCAGCTCGGTAGCGCAATGTGTTTCGAAAGTCATTGGCTTGTTAAAACTTCATGCTGATGGATCGTTCAGCTGTTGTGAGGAACGAAGTATAAATCGAATCCGATGGAAATTCTGGTGGTATGTAGTGATCACAACCATTTTTCCGTTATATTTCGACTATATATATTTTTTAGTAAATCCAAAATTTCTTCCACTTCTGATTACTAGTCACGATTAATTTGGACTTGCTTTGAGACACCATAAGGATGTGGAGATCGGAGAAGTGTGGAAAATGAAACTCATGGGTACTCTGTTGATCATACGGTATCACGGTAATCAGAACTTGAGGACGATCATATTTTAGGCAGCGTCAATCAGGTTACAAATGGCTTCGCATCCCTTGGGAACCATTGATTCAACCTACTTCACTGTTTTCGAATGCTCATTTCTAACAGACTGTGATCCACTCTGTGTTCTTCAGTTCACTTGAAGCAAGCTTGTACTACACCTCTGATTCAGTTTCGGGCTCTTCTCGTCATGTACCCGCGGATAACTTGCCAGAAAGTGTTCGGTTTAACTGTGACTGACAGTCAGTTGTCGAGTCACAAATAGCAACAACTCAATTGCCTAATTGCTTAAATCGATTCTGATCAAATGTAGCACCCAAGTTCATTCCACTTACCCACTGTCTTAAATGACTGTAATATTTATGAAATAAATTTTTGGTTTAATTGTACCAACATTTTCACTTGGAAACCTTCAGACTCATTTTTATCCAGCTTTGTTTACATTCCTACATTCCCCTTGTTCGGTATGTTATCGTTTTTAGACAAGACTCAACTGTGAAAAGTCAGGGCTTCGGCTGGATTCGAATCCAGCCGAAGCCCTGACTTTTCACAGTTGGGTCTCATCTAAATTCATAAATCTGCCACACTACTTGTTAGTTCGGAAATTTCACATTTGGACTCTNGCGCTTGCCAACTGTGAAAAGTCAGGGCTTCGGCTGGATTCGAATCCAGCCGAAGCCCTGACTTTTCACAGTTGGGTCTCATCTAAATTCATAAATCTGCCACACTACTTGTTATCGTTTTACCAAATGCGCTCCACAACGGGTGTTTGTTTCTTTCACTCAGCCTTTTTAATTACCTTCATGTCGCTGACCGAAATATTGTAAACAGTCCTCAGAAGTCGGATTCATGCTCATCAGCTGTATGTACAGATTGATAAATGATGCTCATTTACACCATGAACTTCCTAAACAGTTTCCAGTTTTTGTTTGTATAAGTAATCTTGAGTATACAATGAGCGTTTGCGTTGTCTAATAAAAATTCTCCTCATGATGAATTTTGACATTACTAACCAAACCGAATCATGCTACGTGCACTTGCCCTAATCCATTCACGTTATCCACTTATAACTAGTACTAACACTCGTTACACTTTGAAATATGTACTAGTATAGGCGGGCCATTTTCGCTGTCAGGATATATTTGAATGATTGACAATTTTTAAGACTCATTCAAAATTACTTTTTCCACCCAATGCAGCCAGCTAATTTTGGGCACAACAACCCCCCAGAGACCCTGACTAATCGATTCAACTGAATGTCACGAACGGGTCTTTGAATCCCCCAGAGGACTGGATGCGTTGTCGGCGGCATGGGAATTATGTTCTCTTCGTTACCATGGAGATTTACAGTTCTTGTCCCTAGGACTAGTCTAATTGATCAAAGTTAACAAGCATACCCAAGAGACATGCAGTCAGTAATAGATGAGAAGACTTGGGTTGACTTGGGAAGTGCTTTTTGGATTAATTCCCATAAGCAGGCATACTTACCCCATAGACGTATGCAAACACTATTTCCTTAAAATATTTCTCTCATATAAATCGTAATACGAAACTATTATTTTCATGGTCATTAACAGCATCAAGGAGACGAACAGACTTGAATTATGAAACCAATGTCTAAACTTAAAATAAGTCAATATCAGGGCAGCTACATCATACCAAGATACCAATCAGTTACAAACGAAATTAGGCGGAGCTTTGTTGACATCGGTTTCACAAAAAGCTCAAAGGATCACCAATAAATCTCGTGTAGATTAATCCCCCACTCTCTCTCATAACGTTTCCGCACAGAGTTAAAAACGGATCACGTGACTTCTAATCCGTTAGACGACCACGATCCCCCGTGCCTGGTTAATTGGTAGCCAATCCCATAATCTTTCATCAACTCTTCGAATGACCAACTTATGAGATAAAATCCGAGAAAAATTTTCACGAAATGAAAAACGTTGTATTAGAGTTCCTAGAAAAATAAGCACAATATTCAAATTCATGTATTCATTCGGTGTGAGTGGGTGAAATTAATTGTTTTGCTTGCCAGAAACCCAATCATGATGATTACGTGTAATTGTGAACACATACTAATGATCCAAATTCTCAGTGCACCCAACACCACTGGTTTATTGCTAACCCGAATGGAGTACACTGAGATTGCAACTTTAGAACTAACACCTTTGAGCTTAATTGTTACATTCCAATAGAACGAAAATATCCTTAGGTGACAAACTCTTTCATAACCTTGAAAAGGTCTCCAGTATCATGTTCTGCACAATTTACAGTGAAAGCATTAAAGTGTACCGAAAAAGGGTTGTTCGAATAGGAAGTATTAACAAACAGTATGGGTGCCCCTTATAATTTACCAACTGGCCATATGATGTTTCCAGCATGGCTCTGATAGTCCACCGTTCCGTAGGGTAGGATTTCAACTTTTGATTACTGTGACTGCAAAAGTGAATAACGATCAGAAAGCCGGATATCATTTGCTACATCTTGTCATGTGTAGAATGTATTTAGTGATTCAGTGAGGAACCCAACATGAGCAGCGCTGTTAAGGTAAATCACCGGCAGTATGTTTACAGATTCGGCAGATATACTCATGTAGTTAAACGTTTCTCAACACAAATATTGCACCATTCAGTCGATCACACCGTGATAGCTGATATTTAGACATATTGTGGATTGGTATTATTCAAAACACTATTCCAGACTTTAACGGAACAAGTGATTGCGTCACGCCCACTCGCTTATTCGTTCTACATAAAAGGTTGTCCTCGGTTTTACAGACAGTCCATAGTGTATGACGGTTGATGAAGTCATCTTTATGTCATAGTTTGACAAAGATGTGAAGTAACGTTTGTTTTTCCCAATCGTGAAAACGTGGAGGGAATGTGGCGGAATATTAGTAGATGGTTTATTGTCATAAATTATTAATTCAAGCTAAATGCAAATGGCATCCAACTAGGACAATGTGAACATTTTATACCCCTATGTGAAACCCAATTACGAGACAAGAAGATTAATTGCGTACACGAAGTTGGCTTATTGTGAAAGACTAGCATTGTTTTTGGATATGGGCACTAAATTACATTCTGAACTGCCTAACAGGTTCAACTGTTAGTTGTTTGTTGTAGCCACATTCTTTGTAATAGCTTCAGTTATCATTTCGCCTTTTATAATGTTACTGCCGACCTCACAGGAATATATTCGACAAAATTGGGTTTAATACAGTACCTTACACTCCATCCACCAAACACTGATACACCCCAGCATAAAAATACGCCTTTCTAAACACACAGATGAATCGCATATAGTCAAGAATCATAATATAGTGGCATATCATTCAACCTCAAATAAAGCGCGTTAATCACAAACGGATGTGGATGGTCGCTTACTTACGATAATTCAACCATGTATAATATGGAACTATGGATGCAGGAGATGATACCATCGCTTCACAGGGACGTGAACAGAAGCTGAGCGTCGACGGTAGCAAGAAGCTACATTATTGAGGGAATCTAACGGAAGTGAAACGTGGCACCTGGTGCTTGTTTTCGGTGGAGGTTGCCTGAAAATTCTACTTGAATGCGGTCCCATTGATCAACCGTGAGAGTCGTCTAGTTCATATGACCCAAATTCATAAGGAAGTATTATCGAAGAAACAGAGGGAACGGCAGGTCATTTGTATAACAATCACATTGCGTAACGCATTTAATGTCAACACTAAACGACATTCGGTTGTACAGTCATCACGAGAATAGCCTACACAACAACTGCGATTGCTTGTGCAAGTGTAGGTGTGGACTGTCATGATCAACACTTTCAAGTTCTTGTTACTGGGGGAAGTTATGAAAAGCTTACAACGTTAAGATAGCGTCAGTCACAAAAACAATGAGTGTTAAAACTGCCGTTATCTGAGCACTCAGTGTCGCATCACATTTTCGAATTGATTTGCAAGCGGAAACTAATGACGACATGTACATACTGATCAACATCTTCGTGTGAAGCGTGCTAGTTAATTCCTTTTAGTGGTTGTTCAAGTCAATGCAGCCGCCGCAAAAATGGTTCCAAAATAAATTGAGACCGGACAGGCAAAAGAACTGCGTTATAACCCAAGATGTTGGAATTTAAAATGTTAAAACTAGCATATCTGTGGCAACAAATGAAAATTGGGGATGTTGAGTTAAAACGATTGGAAGTAAAATGAAACTGCTAAATGTCGAAGTCAATGAAGTGTCAACTTTGCTATACTAATGGTCATCCAGTAAGACTGTGATAGGTGGGCTCAGTGCTCACAGCGCATTTTGTCTGGGTCAGGGATCACTGAAGAACGTTTGCTTGGACACGGTCACGTGAAACCTGTGTGAAGAACTGGATAAAATGTACGATATATCTAGGACTAGAGTATAACTGTTATCTTAAAGGATTTTTTTAACAAAGCTGTTGTTTGCTTTCACATGTGGCTGAGTAATGACTATCGTAAATTTTGTGCATGTACAGCGTCCAAATCAGTCCAAACGTATTATGGATCCATTCAAGATTTTAATTTGTTCTTGAAAGACGGGAGAGCAATATAATCAGTGGAGATCATTAAATATATCATCAAGTCTCGAACCGAGGTGATTAGGAACAGAAAATAGCCTCGTGTGAACCATATGAAACGCATCTTTTGATCTGTATGAATGTATCACAGAAAGCATCTATAACAAAAATTTGATTCCAATCAGATGAAGTATACTAGCGACCAGGCACATTCTGCACATGCAAGTCTAGCTGTTGCCCGTGAGTGACTAAGAACGATTAGAAGTAATGGAATATTACAACACATTTACACGCTAAGTTATTCCTAATGATAAAAATCTACTGGCGTTCGCCCTTTTTCTCAAGATAGACAGGTAACACTGTACTAATGTTTAATTTAAAATGTTTGAAAGGTTTACACTCAACTCGATATCACTGATGTGTTTGAAAAATCAACAGAGAATCAAGTGCAAATTTATCTGTTTAATTTGCACATTCCTGTGAATCGTTGTTCATCATACTGACTCCACAGCTTCGTGTGCCATTTTTCAGTGCGCTGGAAAAACAACATGTATCTGACGTTAAGAGGGGAGCGATCTTAAATGCTCAAAATTGTTTGGACAAAACAGCTGTCAGTAATATGGACAGTCTTCTGACATCATTTGCTTAAGCAGATGACCTTTGGTATTCCAATCGACACCAGGTTTAACTCACTGTTTGATCGGAAAGCTGTGTTGAGGTGCGCCTAGAAAGCCAGTGGGCAGTGAATGTGAACAGTTTTGAAGAAACTGACCTAGATGAACACAGTTTAGTCCAGGCCGTCAAAAAACCAGATATCAGATGTGTTCACTTGTCTTGTGTACTCACTGGACAAGCGATCCAGTGAATAAATGGTCTGTATGTAGTGCTTGACGAATAAAAATGGCTGATCAAATAAGTTCCACTTCCAATGTACAATCTATTCAAAAAAGGCATCGCAATCTACCTAAAGTAGTGTTTGTACATTCGAATTCTTACGTTCACTGACGATCAGTTAAAAAAACCAGACCTTTCATTTTCACGTCTATCACTAACCGCCCACATTGGTGTTTCAGCTGTCCAGGGTCTGTCATTGCTCTACCTATTCATCTGCGCCAATTAGTAGCATTTACTCCTCAACAAAAGATGAACAAGATAGTTGCCAGATAAGGCATATGTATACACACGTAGATAAACTAACTAATCAGGCCAGTTCGAACAGTCCAGCCAACTTTGGTTTGACGTGCAGGAAGGTGTGATACAAAGAGTACAACACGGCCCTTCCTGCTAATTAGAAAACGAATCATGTGTGAATGAAGTCAACCTTAGTTCATTTCAGGAGTTACACGTTTAAGATAGAAAAGATTGTACGAAATCAATTCATCTCACAAACTTCGTATTCTGACCGTGATATTCGAAGTTGACTTTACCTTGTACCGTGGAAAAACTCATGTGATCAGCCAGTTATTCAGTTTTGAGTCTGTACACATGCATTTTTCCAACTAACTCTCCGAAGGAAGCGCATGATTAATTAGTCCACCTTCAACATTTTAATCACCACCAAACATAAGTTGAATAACAAAAAATAATCACAATATTTACAATCTCACGGACACTTCAGTCGGGCTGTTTCGAAAGGAAGCAGTGGACTCGACTTTCTTATTAGAGCTAATCAGCAGTGCACATCCCCGCCACGGCCTGGACCTGAACTCTAACCACGCTCTCGTGAGACAATCTCGTTCACCGCTTTGTCACTGGACTCAAGATAGGCATCAACGACTCATCAAATATCAACTTATAACCAAATTCACTCGTGAATAATGCTCAGGCTGCCCCATGTTCTCAAGAAGAGACATAGTAACTGTTTCGTTAACCGCAATCTATACTCCCACTACTAGGGCCTCATTTCAGGTTGAAACCACATAATTTCTCAACTTGTTAAACGATTTCTTGATTACGGGTGGACAATAGGGGCTTTTGACTGATAAAGTCAGCAGGGATCTGTACCACTGGTGAGCTCCAATTACAACAAACCCCCAGTATAATGCCTCTTTCTGAGTGGGGCTGGCAGAGATCTTTATTGGAATGCGAGAGCCACAATCAGATATGAATAATGTTTACCTTATATAAACCGAAATCCCTTAGCAGTTATCAGCAATCAACGAATGTCTATTCTCGACCCTCGTCGAGCCGAGCTCGATGAAATTAGGCTATGCCAGATTGGGTGTTTGTTGAACGAATGCGTGGTACACAAAAGCGTTCCATCAATCATTAACTACGTACCGATAAGCAGCGTGGAACATAGCGCGGAGGCTGCCAGATGAGCTCACTGATTGTCACAACCCTCCACGGTGAATGGTCAACTCGGTAGTGAGCAGTAAAACGTTTTCACTTTCCTCAGTTATTTCACGGTTCGGAAAGAACAGGCTGAAACCAAACTGGTTTTTTGAATCAGCTATGAGGTTCACCGTTGGCACTAACCTCACTCAACCCATAATGCAAACTTTATTATCAGCTACCCAAAGTGGTTAAAATGGGCCATCAAATCAGCTTTCTACGCATAAACGCGTTTGCACCATTTGAAAAGATTGTTTTTCTGGCTCTGATATTCCCGTATACCGTCTGTTCTACCGTCGAGTGTGTAATGCAGACTTCTGAAGCATCGACATGACCATGACCGTATAACGCCCCATTTGGCCATAGGCTCTAAATAAACGAAAAATTCTGTCCTTACCGTATATTCTCAGAGATTGGTCGGATTTCACAAAATTTACGCGTATTTTCTTTCATTTTAGGGGGTAAAATAAACATGCCTTTTTTAATGAGAGAGCAAAAGTGAGCAACAGTTTTACACTCAAAGATTTTTCAATTTACTCTCAGATTTCGTCGCTGGTTTAATCTAAATTTGTATAGCTTTCACTGTAATTAAGGGATAATAACCTGCACATCACTGTCTTTCAGTTTTCTAAAATTTGGTTATAGAAACATCGCAACGTTCGCTCACACAAATCTCAGGCTTCTATTCATCACCCGCACTAGTGTTTCAATGACTTAGGTAATTATTTGTTAGATGGATTGCTGGAAATACTTGTTATTGCCTTAGCTCTAACCCACATGCAAAGACTATGGTTTCAAATCACACACCAGATAACTAGGAAGTTTGCTGGCGAGCGCTGGAACGTGATGGTACAGTCTTGACTCAATTACTTTAGCCAACTCCCTCAAGGTATGGCACAATTCAGAGATCTAGTTGGCAAAATATTCTGATGGCACCACGTATGTGGCTGAATACAATTGTAGTTATGCTATGTCAGTGGTCTCAGGTACTAACACGGTTGTGGAAAACGTTCTTTTTCACAAATATTAGGGTGATCTTTGGTCATAAATAGTTCAAACGCATGAGTATTAGTAGCTGAACACTGTTCCTGTTTGCAAACCGCTTTTGCTTTCGGAAAGAAGATTCTTTCCGAAGAAAGGTTGGAACAGTGTATTACACACAAGCTCCTTAGCTTGCACTTTAAATGTGGTCAATGTAGCCGTGGTCCTTCTGTGTGCTGGGTACAGGAACAGCTTTCTTGAAGTAAACATCCAATTGAGACAGTTATTTCTCTTCAGAAGTTTGGACAAACCAGTCAGAAACTGGGAAGTGCTAGGTGACCGCATCTCGTAGTGACTCACCAACACCAATTTTACAAGAACGTGCATCTTTTTCAGGCAAAACAGCTAGAAGCTGTCGGGTCAGAAAGGGTCACTCGGTTCAAAACAATGACAGGTTCAAGAACCATTTTTTGAACATCCAAGGGTGTTCTAAATCGATGGATTGAAAATACTTTCAGAAACTGTAGGAATCCTAAAATGGGTTGATAATACGACCAGTTGCCTGAGATCAGCTCGTGCTTAATCTTTAAGATGAGATTTTGTTAATAAGGATCATAGTAAAGTGTTCTTGGCTACTCCATTCATTAGGTGGTAGGACCGGTCGAGAAGATGAAATCTAACATTCCGGCTTCCTATGCTTACTGGGACGACGACATCCCCCACTTCATGAATCGGTACACTAACCAAGAATCACTCCAACTGGACTAGGACACAAAATTCAGACTTGTTCTACTGAAGGCTCTTATGAATGATCAGTTACTTAGGCAACATCAATATTGATGCACTCTGTAGACGCGCAGTCACCATTCACGAATGGCCTGCTGCACAGGACAACTGATTATACCTATCTATTCGTTAAAACAAATCGCATTACTTTATATCTTCCAAACGATATTCTGGGGGAAACTAGATTGTTGTGTGCCTAGTCAGTTTCCGTTTTCTCGATGGATGGAGCACACTAGAGTATACGTCGAAAATCCAGTAGGATACGTCTTAGTAGTCTTTTCATGTCAATGATTGCGTAAGAGCTAACAACAGACATAACAGATCATCCATACTGTGAAAGCCATGTCGACGACGCAATAATATTCCGCCGTTGTAAGCGGGCAATGAGCAACTTGGTGTGTTACCTTATAAGTTGTCATTCCAACCCGAAGGTAACGTAGGTACCAGAGAACAGTGTTTTCCCATTGTTTTTAGACATGTTCGTAAGTCGCCAGGATTATGGCAATATCGGAAGTGTTATCTATAGAAAATCCGATTGATTTAGTCGATACCTGAACTTCAGTAGTTGAAAGTGGTCGAATGAGCAATTCACAAACAAAAAGGGCGAAACTGCGCATATTGTATACTTGAGGGAGAGCCGGATTTGATAACTTCCGTCCTATAGTTGAATACGTAACCTAAAAGATTTATAGGATAACATGGTACATCAAAACCGTCATTCGGAAAATTGATCACTGTGGGAATAAAGACGTGCACGGAACTCTCTTTTAAGTGTGATTACAATAAACATCAAACAACGCAATTGGTATTAAATTCGATTGAACAAACATCCATATCATCTGAGCTCTGTCTACTCGCCTAGGCCCAGAAGCTACATGTGGGTTCAGTCGAAGATCAGATTTTGTCATCTCACACTACGTCTACCGAGCTATACATGTGTACGAAAAATGTTACACTGGTAAAAAAAAGTCAAATGCTTGATCTTCAGACTGGAAAATCACCCATATAAATGGGTACAGCTTTTTTATGCCACCGTGGAAGGACAAAACGTTGGATCAAAACCACTGTCTACAGTCTCTGGACTCGTTCCGATCACTGGTCGCCTCATCGAAACAGCTTGCGCATTCAGAATTCCATCGCGCCATCCTACTTCAGGATTTCTGTGATTTGCTGAAACACTCACAAACAGTCCATCCAAACCAGCTTTAACTGTTCTGAGAAAAATGGTTCGTGAACATGTCCCTGTCTTCTATTGAGTGACCTTTTCTGACTCACTGGATGACTACTCCATCTAAACCCTAGCCGTTTTACCAAAAAACAATGCATGTTCTTTTAAACTTGGTATTGATAGGCCAATACGAACTGCTTGCATCTGAGTGTTCCGATATTTTTTGTTCAAATATGCGACTGTTGTCTAACCGTACCCGAAGATTTAATCCAACGCTACCGTACCACAGTACTACGCAGATCACTGGTTGGCAAAGAAAGTTGTTTATACGGATTAACCGTTCAAAAAAGTTTAATAATATAAAGATGATAACCGAACAGTTTAGTTCAATTGAAAAACGAATTAAAGGTTTCCAAAACTCCGCCTGAGTACGGTAAACAAACCAGCTGTCACTAACAGTGAAATTTCAACAGATACACATTGTATGTTCCATTGAATATATGAATTCACACGCAATAAGGGCAGCAGTTACGTAGAACGCATAAAGAGAGTAGTGCAAACAATAGTGAGTATAACCTGAGCCGGTTGGTTAAATCGCCGGAATGTCCAGGGAAAAAAATGAAAACCGTGAGCGCAACCTCAACTCTCCGAATGTCAAAATTTCTTTATGTTTCGTCATTGTGATTACCCAACAGCTCTGTTCAGTTCTTTCTCGGCTTTTAATAATCAGTTGGATACAGTAAGTCTTATTAGGTTAATCTTCATTGATCACGATTGTCCACCTGTTTTGATTGAGATTGTTGTGAAAGTCAGTTGATATGATATTTTAAACCAACTCAGCGTAACTCAAACACCCTGTTGGTATGCAATTTTTAAGACTAATGAGACTCATGTACCACAGTGATTTTATGAAATAGGTCGTCTGATTTTTTTGACGATCCAATTATGGTGGATTGTCAGGTCGGGGGTGCGAGTTTTCGAACGCTCGGCCGAATACCTCAACGTGGGGGGTACGTTCGAAAACTCGCACCCCCGACCTGACAATCCACCACACAATGAGTTGAATTTTAATAACAAATTTCTAGTGCGTGATTCTCGCACAGGAACTGGCTCCCTGTCCTTCAGATGAGTTGCCTCAAGATGACAAATTGATTCCACCGCTTTTAAGAAACAGCGGCAAATTAATTCGATTTGTCCACAGATTTTTATGCGTGTTTGAGCCTTACTTTAATGATTCAACTGTTCCATCAACTCCCTTAATTCAGCACTGATGAACTGTCTTTTCAACAAATCGACATATCACCTCATCAAACTAATTTGAATCAGCCAGACCAAATGAAGACACCTAGAAGTATCTCTCCGGTAAGTCACCGGAAAGCTATGGAAATCTTAAAGCTGTTCTATCATATCAGAATCGTTACCTGATCTGTGTTAACCACGTCTCTAGTGGTTCTGTTCAATACTTGTTGCTACCCTAAATTGATGTCGTGTAATACCTGAGAAACTTTTGTCCGTGCATGTCTTGTATATTGAATTAGTTGTTTCTCTTTTTAAAGATGCTGGCCATGGTGGCCTCCACCTTTTATTTCCTTCAGCTTTGTTGGTGATTTTGTGTGATTTCTCAGGCCATACTGAAATCCTGGTTCATCTCCCTAGTTTCGTGTAGAGTGTACTAGCATACAGTTCCATTGAATTTGTCGACATTTTTCATATCACTTTTCCAATCATTTTCATTCCAGCTCGAAGTTTATTGCCCAATTTTGTCCGTTCTATTGTTTCCGACAGAAAACGGTTCAGCTTCCTTACAAGTTGACCACCTGGCTAATCAACATTGACCGACTGGATCACAAAGACCTCCACCCATGTGTTCCCGGTCTTATTGTTTCAGGTTTACAATGGACATGGTGTACGTGACTGAGTGTTGCAGTAACAGCCAGTTGTGAAGACATTTAGAAGCATGCGCCGTGGCTAACCAGTCCGAAAACGGATGCTATCAGGCTTCTCTGCGTATTAAATCCACGTGCACCAATGTGAGGGCATCGAGACAACAGTTAGCAAATTATCGGCATATCCTCCATGAACAATCACGTAATCTGACGATAATTCATAAGTAAGCTTTAGAAATGAAGGTCCGTTTGAGCATGTTGCAGTAATAACAAATTGCCACTCTTTGTAATACCAAGAAAGCATTTCAGTCCCACGTCTAAATATGGATCCGCAAAACTGATAAAAATTGTAAGAGACACTAGATTGGTATTTTCACTCGATGAAAGCCAACTGAGGAAAGTAGTTTAGCAAAACGTGTGATCATTCAGAAGCCTTACTCAACTAGATAAGGGTATAAATGATGAGTAGTGTTATAATACGGCGGTTCCTTAACCGATCTTACCTTCAAGGTGTGCCGTATATGATAAGGAGCTCCGCGAAAAAGGTAGTATTTCAACCTGTCTTTCGGGCAAGCTTCAAACTCACTCAATCTATGGACTGGTTTTGCCTTTGATCTACAAGACTTTAAAGTAGCAGTCAACCGAAAGTCCATGATAGATATATAGTTGCTAGCTGTATAGTTGCCGTGACATCAGAAGAGAGCCAAAATGGACCACGGAGCTTGTTACTGATTAAGTGCCACACTGGTCATCTCATCGCAGATGTACCGCATTTTCCACCTTGCCTTACTGGATCTGCGAACACAAGTCTTAGTAAGGAAAGAGCCACAAGGCCAATCAAAGCGAGTGAACGGCTGACGTGATTCGTGCTGATAACACGAACCATAACCCTCAGCTACTGTGACACAATCTAGTAAGCCTGCTGACTCTGAAACTTATTTTACTGACTAAATTTATAACACATCCTCTTCTAACCATGAGTAATCAGGTAAACGTTCGCAACAAAATCATCCAAAACCAAAGACACCCATGCAACTACGGTAAACACACTTAGTCAAGGTAAACGGAAAAAGCCGGGAAAACTCCAGCTAATTCACGCTAGTGGACACCTTGAAGCAAACCCCGTAGTCACGGGCGCCACCTCACCCGGAATAATACAACTGTCCTTAGTTAAGTGTTGGTCTAGTAATGTGTTCAATCTCTCTGGGAGTAGTTCATCAATGCTAACAGACTGGATGGATCGCGGCAGAAAGGAATGTTTCAAGACTTCCTTAATAGTTGAGTTTTCTGGATAGCTCTCCAGAGCTGTTTCAGAGATAACAAAGTTCTGACCCTAAGTGCACCCTCATGCAGTGTCCGTTGCGGGTTACTGTTCATACCGTAGCTGAATTCGAGAAGACAATGGCGTTACAGCAAGCCAGTCACAACAGGGGTCAGAAATCAATCAGAATGCTCTCTGCACACGCCTACATTCACTGTCTGAAGCCCAAGCAGCTGATGACCGTAGACGCAGTTATTACTAGGCACACTACGCTTACCACCGAAAGCGCTGATGCCGTCACTCAAGCAGCGCACGATCTAGACCGGCGGACATCTCCAGCGTCACTCATTGGTCTGTGTGATCTAACAGTCACCGACGTAAATCGTCTGCCCCGGCCCACATACCCAGCCTCCATAAGTGCTCTTCGATTTCTAATAATAACCTTCTTAACAGAAGAAGTGGTGAGAAAGGTGCTCACAGCAAATACTACACTGACAGATCAAGAAACATCAAATCAGAGTAAAGACAACTATATACTACGACAAAACCCAGTGCTCTTCCTCCAATTATTATCCTGAGATGGCCTTCATGCAGACGTCAAATTCGTTCCGGAAGCTCCAAAAATATTGCGACCCACCGTCATTCCAACGGACGACTGTCCCAAAGTACGCTAAAGCACACCGACTCACCCCTTCTCACTCGATAAACCTCCTCGAGCAGATTCATGTGCTGTACGTAGTGTGGGCAATAAAAATGCCCCTTGTTACTTCCACACCAACGCGGCTTCACTTTTAATAAACTGAAAGAGCATCGTGATCTCTGTTCCCAATTAAACCCACTTGGAAAGGCATCAAAGAGACTTGGTGTAAAGACGAAGTGTGGGATGGCGGAATGACTATCTCCTGCACGGTAGTGTTTTGTTGTGATAGAAAATCGGTAAAGGGGTTGGTGCAGCACCTTATTTGTGGCCACACCTAGAGCCCCCAAGTATTCGTGACAGGGTGCTACTGGATCTTTCGGAATTGGTATGAAAAGTAGTTAATTTAATTCAAAGCTCCACGTTATTCTTCAATAAACATTTAGTCATTTCTGCAATGTCTTTTTCTGTTTGGAATTTTCAAAGTTAGTAATGGAAACTGGACTACTTCAGCATGCCCAGGACCGTACGAGGTGTGGGGTAGACCAATCACCGTCTTGTCTTGATTGCCTTCTCACCAGCAGGGCTGACATTAGAAACAGTCTAAATATCACAGCTACACTTGATCGTAGCGATCATGGGATAGTTGTATTCGGTTAACTACACGGAACCAGAGAATATATTCCCCAAAATGCAGGCCTAAAAACCTAGCCCAGGATGAAGACACCGCTAAGCAAGGACGAATGTCCTGACTCCTTACTACATTCAGACCAAGTGATCACCGGGAGCTCAGTTGATGCAGTTAACGACCACTAAGGTGTCCCCATCCTAGTAGAAAGCGTAGATGCCTAGGGGTTGGAACCAAACGCTCGATTGCATTGATACTGTCCGCCTGGAACAGATAGCAAGTAGAAAAAACTGGGCTTGCGTTTGTTTAGTATGTTTTGTGGCGCAATTGTATCACGGCTGCTACTAAACAGGAACAGTTTTACGATTATCGCGATCTTGCTGAAAAATTGAAGGTGAATCCTCAGCTTTTCTACAGCACACTCGCAACACACATAAGGAGTACTGTCGATATTTCGCAACTGCCAACCTCCGATGTGTTTACAAGTACAGATGCAGAAGCCGTCAATACTCTGAGAAAACAGTACGTACTTGTGTATGGCTGCAAATCACGGACGATTTTTTAGCGCACAGGCGGCTATTTGACTGAATTACCTCAAATTCCAGTGTCACGAGTAAGAGTCAATTTAGGGGAGCTACTAACCCACAAATCACCTGGTCCAGTCTTGATGTCCCTTGTCGTCTTGAAAAGTTGAATTAAAAAAACCACCTATAGCATTTTCAATCGCTTGTTGTCAACTGGCTGTCCACTGGAAGCCTGAAAACAGTTCACAGTCACACTAATCCTCATAGAAGGGTGCTAAGACAACCAAGCATACTACCGACCAGTAAAGTTGCTTTCAGTGGTCTCTAAAATAATGGAGAGTTTACTAGATGATTCTCCGGGCTAAGGTTGAATGTCACCAACTCATCACCAGGGAACATAACTAGCAGACAGCAGCCATACGTCACGAATCCGCTGATTTTTCGTAATGTTTGGACGGAGGCTCCAGGTTCAGGATTGGCCATAGATACGGTTTGTCATGAATTTCACGAAGCTTGTGATAGTGTTGATCACTCCATTTTGCTACGGAAGCTGAATAGTTATGACCTTGGTGTGCGCTTACTCACCTGACTAGAGGGGTGTCTTACTGAACGTAGGGTGAAAGTAGGGGTGAATGGACAGCCGAAAGGATAAATCTTAGGGCCCCTGTTATTCATTACTTTTGTTCTTGAAATATCCTGCATAATCAAATCACCAAGGTTACTCTGAGCCCACAACACGAACCCCTGGCGAGTTTTAGAATACCTGGAAGAGATGGTGACCGTACAAGACGGTTTGAACTGTTTAAACCTGTGGTCCACAGAAAATAGCTTGCAGTTCAATGTCAACAAGTGTGAAGTCATGCACGACCCCACCAAAACTGTGTTGACTATTAGGTTAGTGAGAGATGGCTGCTCGTAACAGCATACGAAAAAGACCTAGGACTCAGAGTGATAGACAGTTTGAGCTTGTCTAGGAATTGTGCTGCCATGGCCAAAAGGTCATAAATAACCTTGATCCTTCTAAAACGTTTTGAAACCTCCCACCCGGATGTGTTTTCCACTGTGTTCGCTTCTATAATCAGCCCACATCCGGAAACGAACATACAGGTCTGTCTTTCTTATTGCAGGAGGAATATGGCACCTATTGAAAGTGTTCAGAAACCAACCACTAGAAGAACTATGGGGCTCGGGAAAACTTCTTACCAGGAAATACTGGCGGAATCAGATCAATTCTCGGTTAAGTACAGATATCTCAGAGCAGACCTACTTCTCACCTGCAAAATACTTCAAATCCCTAGCATATATTCCACTAAATGTGGATGAAACTTTAAGAGGTCACTCTCTGAAACTGAGAGATAAAACAGGTGAGCTACTTTGTAGATAGAACTGTTTTTACAGACAAGTACTGTTTACACTGCAACACGTTACCCAACTCTGTGGTCACGGCTGAATTGGTTGATAACTTTAGAATTTTACTCGATAGACACATATGTGAGAGACAACCAGCACTACAAGTTTCCTAACCATCATCTTACTCCAGTCTCACAGACCATTAACTGTATATGCCTGGGTGAATTTTGTTTCAGTGTGTTTCAGTGTTCGTCGCCGAAATGATGGTAGTCCGTAGCTTCAATACATTTATCTACTGTGTAGTTCTATTCACTCTTCTTTATACTCACAAGCCGCACAATACAATTTTTTCACCGACCAACATGGAAACAGAAACACACGAGCAAAGATATCTCTTCCTTCTATGACAACCTATGAACCCATTAATAGTTCACCAATGTTACAATAGATTCAGCAAAAGAATTTTCCTTCATATTTTTCATTTTAACGAGACCTTATGTTCGGATTCCCAAAATTGCTCAAGTGCCTACATTTACCAAAACGGTTATTCTAGCTCATGACGCACCTAGGTTTCACTTGTTTTGTGTACTGTCTCCTAAATCGTTAGTTATTCGTCACATTGACCATTGCGTTTTTTATCGATTTCCGTCATTGACTGTATTCCTTGCGTTTTCTGCAATTCATCCGATTTTCCGTTTATCTTTAAGGTATCTCAACGGATTTCACATTAGTTGAGTGTCCCACCTATCACTCCCTCACACCGGTTTCTTTTGTAGGATTCTTGCTCGGTACACACAAGGGTATCAGCTTCTGATCATAACTCTGATGGCCATGAAACCCTAAACTGCTTCAGAAGCTCGTAAATTTGTTGTTCTTACTGATAGATATAATAGTCCACATTGCCCTCACCCTAATCTAATGTTTCCGATCTCCCATTCCAATTAACGAGATAAGCATAAATGAGAATCATCACAGCTTACTTCACTAACTCACATCAAATCAGATCACAAAACCGTGCTACATAAACAAAAAAGAAACCACACGTTTCAAAGTGTATTCATCGAATCGGATTTTTGTGAATGTCCACAGCTAACTACTTGTTGACCAAAAAGTGTCATATCTTAGTTCTTGTGCACATAACGTCGACTGTCCAAAGAAGAAGCATAAGGATACATAATAGCTCAGAGTTAATTACTTAATAGCATGTCTAATAAGTGTATGGTTTATGATTGATTATTGACTTAGAAAGAATAGGAAGGTGTCACTTATTTTCCCGCCAGTGAGTGTGTTTTACACATGTTGTCCATTTTGAGCTGCGCTCACTGGTTTTTCTTATAACTTCTCTTTCACCGATGTGCACAGCAACATATCACATTTTTTCTGGAACTCAGCGGTGACGAAAAAAAGTTGGCCTTTGAATTTTGACAGTAATCTATCATAACAACAACTACAACACCATAAGTTATACTGCACTTACAATTCATCACAGTTTTCACAGAATTTTCAGCCAGCTCCTTCTGAAAAGTAGTATTCTTGCCACTACACCTCCTCTACAGAAGATCAGGCAATCTGAGCACTACTGGCAACCGAAAGCCGATGAAACTCTGCATGAAACCTTCAGCGATCGATCAATATAGCCTTAGTGTTCGTTCGCAGCTCAGTGATCCACAATTGTACTAGTGCCTGAGTTTCTCCGACCTGGGCTGATCTATGATAGATATGGTTCTCATGTCCATCTAAGCAAAAACTGAGTCGTAGACCCACGCAGTCTACTGACCAATGGCAAACAGTCGCATACATGACCGTGGTTGAGTTATGCACCCACACTTAGTTAGAGATGTTGGCGTTATGACGGAAATGTAATGTTTTAATTCGCCATTATGATCATTTAGGACTTGAAGCGCAGTTTCAGTCAAACTGCAAAACAGCTCAACAGATTGTTACTTGAAATGAACTTAAGAATATTTCAGCCCATAGGAGGTCATTCTTTGCTTTCAATACTAACGTGGTCCCGTGTATTACAAAAGACCGGTGACAGCCTGGCTGTATCGTCAATGCAACCGGACAGCGATGACGAGGTAGTCCCGTTTGACGGACCCAGTTAGACAGACAAGATGCAAGCAATTGTTGCCTAGGAAAATGGACAAAACGCACGCAACGGAAATCCGTTGATATGAAAGACCATGGAACAATAACAACTGTTTAACTGGCGCCTATAAAGTTCACAGGCATCGATAGTGTTCATTTCAAATGGCTGCTGGCGATTTACACATCCAATTGCCCCTTGAGATCAGTCGAGGATATGAAAAGTTCATCTTACCACATCTTAGCACAATAGCTACCAGAAGTTTTGGGAACAGATAGGCGGAAAATTCGCCATCACGGCTTTCAAGACACACCTGAGTTTGTCAATACCGTTCAGAAACCTCATGTTTGTAGTAAAAACCTGTGTTATCTTGTAACAAGTATACCACTGAGTGAAGAGACATGCTTAGATGTGGCAACAGTTCGATGAACTCACCAATTATTTACCTGCAGTATTTCCTTCCAAGATGCGCCCATAGTGTACAGTTTATTTTTAAAGACAGTATCTACAAATGAACCTACGAGGCAACAGTGGCTGACGGATCTCTTCATAGGCGAATTGAAACACACAATGTATTTGGCACCATCACATATCGAATATACTTCTACGGAGGTTACGCTTTATTTTTCTGTAATCAACGGCTCAGTTATCACCATAGTAGATGTCCTAAATAAATTCGACCGTGTGTACTCGCTGTTTGATTTGAATTCATGTTTAAAAATAAGCTGTACATTCCTGTACCTAAAGGTTGTTTTGAGCAGATGAGCTGACGAATGTTGAAAGCTGTGTTTATCATGAAAAGAAAAGAATCTGGCCAGCACAACTTGTATAGTTCCACAAATATTACGTGCAAATGAAATTTGGTCAGATATCCGGTGAACACAGTTGAAAATTTGTTCGTCGGATTTTTTTCATCATAAGTTACACCCTTTAACTCATACGGTAGGCAAGAGCGGTTGCCCGGGGGAACTTGTTGAGAAACGCATGATAGTTGTTCGTCCGAAAGAGAAAATTTCAATAATAAATGGAGAGGACAAATGTTGGAAATGCAGTATTCTACAATACATCGCTCGAGACCACTCCGTTACATCTTATCAAGAACATAGTACAATGCATCCTAGTTACACAACGGTAGAAAAAGGTTGGATACCGTAAACCCGGCTAACATAATTGCACACTCTAATACAGATTTACCCACAACCTATCTAGATTAGTAAAGCCAATTCGTTAGGTCATTCTATACACATGAGTGACATCATTCTTTGGTTGTTTTCGACTCTACAACCCGTATGAAACCCAAATCATCGCAACTGGAGATAATTATGTCAACCGATCAAACAAGGTATTCCAGTGAGAATCTGAAACAATGCTGAATGTATTAATGTGAAGCAATTCAGTTTGAACTGGAGACCAGATTGCAAACACCAAACATAGTCAACTGCTCATCACTCGAAAGTCTGTAACCCCGGACCAATTTGGATCAGGCACCTGGCATTTCAGGATTTACAATGGACTGGGAGTTGTAACGGGCGGCAGATGTGTGAACAACCACGAAATACCGTCCACCCACCCATCCCCGTGTCAAAAAAGATTTGTACGCTTCAATTTGTTTAATTTGGTAATTTTGCCGTTGTCAAGTACGTGTACCTCCATGCGGCTTGTACCCCCTAAGATGTAGCAGAATAATCTCAAGAGAAGTATCGTGTAGTAAACTAGTTCTGATATTTCTGCTGCAATCCGTCGTGAAAACCGGATATATTGTAACCTGGAAAAAGTCAACCTTCATACAAATACCATTCGAAAGAGGCAAGCTGAATGCATCACCAGCATGTAACCCATAGGTGGGCGTCGAACAGAACCAGACTAAACAATTCACTCATTATTTTCCTACAGATCACTTCAAACCTGAAGACTGTCTACAATTGAGACATGGTAATGCACACGTTTGTCAACGTTCAATAACCGGTGACTCAATACATGTCCAGATGAGCCAGAGAACATTGCCCAGTGTGGATCGGGACCGTTTATAGAAAATCGAACACCGGCAGACCGTGGGCCGCCATGCTGACGAAAACCGTCAGGTTAACAACAGAATCCCGCCGAACCAACAGTTGACCACTGACGAGGTCATCGCTTTTCGACCACGTGTTCAGACTAACTTCCCTACGGTAATGGTCGACCGATTGACTTTCTAAATCAGTTGCCACTACTGCTGCCGGCTATTATTCAGCGGCGTATTTTACTTAGTGGGAAACCCTGTAAATGCTTGGTAAGATTTTATTAAAAACATTTTTTATACTTATCATTTAATACTAGGAACGTCTTTAATACTATGAGAATACAACCACATAAGACAATTCTATGGGGGTTTAAGTAACTTACAGAGCAAATTACACTGGAATTCCAACACCGATGCCCGAGCTCACCACTGATTAATAATTCCTTCAGATACACGTGAGGTACTCACAGTAAATATCACAGTTAATCACTGGTTCCGCACTTATGTGCGTCTCCGGACTCGTAGTGTTGATCAACTTAGTCCCATGCAGTCATTGTTCTGATGGTGCATGAATGGCACACCTATTTGATGGTTCGCAGTTCTGCCTATCCAACTCTACTCCGTTTCACTCTCTTCGTAATCGTGCTCTCTTTACTAGAAGCGTACGTTCAGTTAAAACTGGTTCAATTTGCTCTGTTGGTTTTATGTCTCCCTTGATATTGGTCCTACTGAGCCACCCACCTCCCTTACCTCAAAAGTGCGCATGTGTGTGTGTGTCCGTACACACACACACACGCAGGTGAAACAAACACAAAATGGTTTGATCCCCTGCGTCATTTGTCCTCCCATTCGAGGAGGCGCATGCAGTTATATGCCTGTGCGCGCGTCACATTCTGTGTGTGTACCTGACTGCTTGCGTGTGTACCATTGCGCGCCCAGACGCACGGCAAGCTGCCTTGGAATATTCAATTACTCCGCTGTTAATACTGCTGCTGCACTTTCCCCAGAGACATCTGGCTTGGGTTGTCTTTTGTTTATCCTTCGCCCACCACCTACGCACACATACCCAACACACTCTTGGGACGTGGTTCACGCAAGTTGAATAGGCCACACACATACCAAGTAGCACAGTTGCGTGGATTGTTGAAGGTTTGAACCAGCCTTTATTTTCAAGTTGAACATCACTCACATTTGATCGCAGTGTTCGCATTCAGATACACTTTCCAGCCAGCCTCTTTCGAAAGGAAGCACTAGACTCGAGTTTCGCTCTCATTAGAGCTCGTCAGTAGTGCATATCCTTGCCACGGCCGGGATTTGAACTCCGGACATTCCAATCATGAGACAAACGTGTTAACCACTGCGCCACTGGCCTCACTTTAGGCACGACCGAATCATCGAATCTGAACGCTCAACCACTCTCGCTTGTGTGCAATGCTCAGGTTGCCCGATCGTCTCGAGAGGAGACACAGTAACTGTCCTGTTAACTCCCATCGATAATCCCGCGATTAGGACTTTTAAGACAGGTCGAAATCTCCGATCTCATTAAACCTGCACTACTGATGAGCTCTAATGAGAGCGAAACTCGAGTCTAGTGCTTCCTTTCGAAAGAGGCTGACTGGAAAGTCTATCTGAATGCGAACACTGCGATCAAATGTGAGTGATGGTCAACTTGAAAATAAGCCAAATCCCCGACTACTCATCAGCAGCCTTTATTTGTTGATCGTTTAGCTGTTGACACGTTGAAGCGCCGTCAACTGAGTACTGTCCAAAACACTCGTGGGTACTCTATAACCATGATAAGCCCAGTACGTATGCCAACGCATCAACCGCAAGACCTCAACAGGAGTTGACTATTAGTCCCACTGTCAAGCGCTTTGTAATTGGGCATTTTATGAAGGACAGATTCTCTCAGTGATCATAAGGTTACCTGTGAGCAAGCAGATGATGTGAGTTCAGTCATCTGTTCGTCACTCACTTATCAACAAAGAATACACTAGTGTGCTGTTTCCAAAGCGGGGATGTCATCCCGTAGAGATGTTGTGTGTATATGTAGGGAATGGATGATGAAAATGGAAGATTAAACGAACGAAGGCGATAGAGAGGCACTTAAACTGAGTGACTACACTACAATTGATTGTTTTCACATGACGATCTGTCTGATTTTGATGGGTTGATAGGCTAACATCGTATTTCTTGATTTGTTGTGGTACCATTATCTGTCACTGATAGTGTTCACGTACTGTGTGTTCAGTTTTAAACCTGAAGTTGTATGTAAGGACTAAACGAAGTCATAATTGACCAGAAAAGTTTAAGAACATTCGCACTACATAATCTGGTGTTCGATCTGTGTACAGGATACAAAGTGGAAATGACTCACTTTTGATCAGCTAAGTTTGCATTAGCCCTCAAGGTCAACTCACAAACCGTGAGAACAACGATGAATTAGGTTATTCACCCTGGGTGTGTGGGGGTCTGTAGAGGCCCGGAAAAACGATTGCATGAATGTCCGAAGTCTGTATACAAAAACTTGTGTATTGCTAAAACAGAAAATGTTTCGAGGTTGAGTAGTAACCCCAAAACGTCTTCTGAATGCCGCACGGTTAGTATTCGTTGAACAAACAATGTGTTTACTAGCGATGCTTCAATTTTTTACGACAATGTTCTTACATCACCTTTGCATGTTGTTCACACTGGTTAGAGTGACCTTGCAATACAATACTTTAGTCAGGATAAATATTCCCTTCGCGAAACTCGACAACTCATTGTTACAATGTACTTCACAACGGATATCCGACATATCGACGGAGACTTCAATGTGGTTGTTGATGTATCTTCAAGACTATGTGCTAACGCGGTTTCTAGCCCGTAAGACATAAGTCTCAAAAAAATTGTTGAAACTCAAATGCCTGATCCTGACTCTCCATCCATTTGCATCTCGCCCTTTCAGTGTTCCCGTATCCCTTTACCATCTACCGAATCCACTGTCGTGTATGATAATTCCGGGGGCATTCCACGTACAAACCTCCCCCTTTCTCTTCGTTGACCTATTCTTCCTCCTTTACGTTCCTTGTCTCACTTTGGTGTCTGCGCCAAGTTCAAATTAATTGCTGCCTGTTATGTTTGATCTGACATGAACAAAGATGTGCGCTGGTAGACTAAATCATGCATTCAATGCCAGAAGAGCAAGTTACATCGCCACACCGTCAAGTCCCTTGGAAATTTCTCCACCCATGTTGATCTGATTGGCCCATTACCCCCATCAGACAGCAAAACGTTCCCATTTACATGCACCGACTGATTTACACAATAGCCTGTCGCCGTTTCCCTTAGCGACATTTCATCAGAGACAGTTGCTAGAGCGTTCCTCAAATACTGGGATGTCAATTTTAGGGTCTCAATGTTTGTCATTATAGACCGAGTTTCACAATTCCAATCAGCTCTTTATCAGAACCTAACTCTCTATTGGGTCGTGAACACATCAAGACGATTGCATACCATCCTACTACAGATGGGACTGTTGAACGCTTTCACCGTCAGTTGAAAACATCGCCCATGGCACAGTCCACACAGATTTGGACAGAGCGCTTATTACTCACTTTGTTCAGCGTCAGATCCATCCTCAGGAAAAATACACAATGTTCAACCGCTGAATTAGTCTACGGAACAACAAATCATATGTGGAAGCACTCCGTGCCATTCCGATCCGATAATATTCCCGGCCTCAACAACTCAACAAGGACCTGATGACTTGTAGTCACGTTTGCGTTCATTGTGACGGTAGTTGGCGCTCACCACGACCACCTTACGTTGGTTCATTTAAATGGATCTAGCGAAAGGACGAAGTTTTCACCATCGGACTTTCCGAAAAGCACGTTTCTGGGGGTATTGATCATCTCAAGCCGTCCTACGTTGACACGCATTCAGGACTAACCTCCCAACCATTTAGCCATGCAGCCGAACCACAGAACTCTGAAACATCCATCCCTTCCTCTCACCATATACTGGACTCTTCAACCACATTTGACGGTAACGGCAAAAGAGCACCTCATCTTCGTCCGTCTGCCGGTGAGACACACGAAATCATCACCATTCCTTCACCCGTCTGCACTCCGTTCAACTACCGAGCATTTTACTTTACCAGCCCGTTTTCGTTACTAATTTTCATGTTTTTCATTCTTACTTATCAGACAATCATCGTGCATTTATCTTTCACAAATGGTTTGTAGGAGTACTGCTGATTTCTTCTTATCTTTGTTTACTAACGATGCTCCACTTTTGTGCAACAACGTTTTTATATCACCTTTTTATGTTGTTCAAATTGATTAAAGTGACCTTGCAATACGAAATCCGTGCACACCAGTCTGCTCTTCTCTCTGTTGTGCAATTTGTTGACGATACTACACAGATCGTTTACACAATGCTTTAGCTCCGCCGTACTACGAACCTCTTTGCAGCTCCGATGGCGGTTCAGCAGTCAACGGTGATTCCGGGATACTGGCAATTTGGAATATTGTGGTGGTCATCTGAAATAACTGGTAACACCTTCTATGAGTCAAATTTTTGGATTACCGCAACTTGTTGGAACCCCGTAACCAATCTGTTGCACTCGTTGATTTTGGTGTCACTGATAGCCCCGTAAGGAAAACTTGCATTTACTTAAGCTATTCAGTAACTCGTTCCTGACCACTGCATATGCTGTCGAGGTATTTACTAACAGATAAGCAACACAATCCTAATTTTGCCAGTCGATTCCTACACGTTTCTGAACAGGTTAGAGAGATTAGTGGATGAGATAAGCACGTGAATAAGTCTAGCACAGGGCGTTCAATTGACAGTTGGTCGACCAGTTCAACAGCAGGTACTTCAGTGGATGACAATAACGGCTATTTAGAAAACTCCGTCAAATGCAACCTGCTTAATGAATACTTTGAAATTAATCACAGTTACAGTGGATCGATCGTTTTGCTTAAAAATCTGAAGCCATCAATCACAATCCAGTGAACCATTAGCTTTACTAAAGAAAATTAAATGCATTTGTGTGGCCTTGTCATTTTAGTGTACATTAAGAATGATGCAGTGAATTAAATAGCAACCATATGTTGTGGGTCAGGGAAGTGATGGGGAATGCTTGGGAGCAACCATCCTGATTTCGCATTTAAAAGAATGACGAACCGATATGTTAATTTTTAGCAAGAAGTGCATCAGTGATATCTGCAACAGTCTGTAACGCTTCTGTGTTAGACGCACCCAAGGATGATGTTGATCATTAGAAAATCCAATCACGGAAAAAGCTGAAACACCATGTGGATCTGGAGCTTTACGGTAACAGTTGAGTTTATAACAAAATTTCCCAAGTCTGAGAAGAAGCCATTCGGCAAAGCGTTAGGAGGTAGAATGTCTCACGCTTGAGTTCATTAACCTAACAGCCTTTTTCTCAATGTCAACTGGTAACCCTACGATATCTCCTATGATACTTCAAAAGGAGCCGCCGCATCCAACGCTGAGGAGAGAACAACGGGAATTCACCGCAAATCTTACCAACCAGCCACCCAAATTTGTCGGCTAATAAAATTCTCAATATATGATCCCAAAGTAAATAAGCAAAACGTAAACGTCATTCACTTGTTAAATATAGTTCAGAGATGATTAAATATGTGTCTAGGTTGGCGTTCATTTACATACTACTGGAGCATAACAACTTCGTTAGTTGGAGCAATTACTGAATAGACCAAAAGCACGCAGCCCCTCTCCCAAGCAAAGTCGTCAATGAAAAACAATTGAAACATACATCCAACAGCTCAGTGACTTTTTCTCATCAGGTTCAACAGGGTAACCTTGTTCCACGTGTGCTTTCATATAGAATCCAGCCATTTGGCTGAAACTTCATACCAGTGGATCTTGCGCTTTAACATCAGTAGTCCTTTTGATATGCGCGGAGTTTTAAATCAATCTCAACTTGATTCATTCGGTCACCTATGCAAACGTAATAGAAGTTGCGGTTGCCGGAAGGCAAATCATACTACACTGATTCTTAAAAAGCTATTTTCACAATCTATCCCAATTCCTTCCAGACTTTGGAAGTTTCTGGGTGGTAGTGATTGGAAGCTGTAGTGAATATCCGGGACACAAAACGGTTTGCTTGCCGCACACTTATTGGTATCTCATTTCTAATTTTCCCATTCTATTATCATTTAATAGAAAACCTAACCTGGTTTTTGTGTTTCCTAAACCACAATTATGTTATTCAGCAGCATCAGGACAATCAGCGTGACTGCGGCATTCATTTCTAAATCGTTCATCCTCCATGTGAACATTTAAATAATTTTTTTAAAATACGGTTTAGCGAACGAGCTCGTTTTCAGTTATTTATCATCAGGCTAAATACCTAACAATTTGTATCACAATTTTACATGGAAACCACTGAGAGGTCTGTCAAATTAATGTCAAACTGTAATCAAGTAACCACTTGGGCAATGGATCTTGACAGGCTATGAGTGTGAGGGTTTGTCAAAGGCTCTTCCAAAGCATGAACGAAACGTTTCTGAGAGCCCAGAAATGGGTCTTACAAGCGAATTCTAGTAGTTTCGTCTGTGTAGAGAACTCTATACCTCACTGCTCTCGAATGGGTGATCTTATCTCAGTAGGTTGGGAGAAATACTCCCGTCAGAGTGATTCGGATCCAGCAAATGCGATAGTACACCTCTGTTAACAGATTCCGTTATGCTGTTGTTCAGTCAAGCTGGATGATAATTGCTGACCAGTTCAGATAAGGCAAGATGAACTAAGATATGAATTGTGGTGTATTTAGCGAGGTGATGAATCAGTACAAATGATCTGATTCGCTACACCCTAAATTTCCTGACCACCGTGGGAATTTTCGTGCATTTCTATGATTGTATTCAGTTTTCTCCCAATTAGCCGCTAATACTCATCACAACGCAACACCGGCTATGCAGGCCGCTCTTCCCAGCCCAATGTCAAGTTTCTAATCACCTGTGTAGATCACATGAGGTTAGTCAACAAGCACCTTATTTTCTCGGTTTTCTTTGTCCCGCCTCTTCAAGTTGGTCTCAATCCAAAGATTTATCTTTCTGTCCTATCGAGAATGTCGATTTGTCCTTTGAATTAATATAGTGTCAGTAATACAGGGAACATTCCACTGTTCTCTTCTCTCAAAGTTATGGGAGTTACTTGGACTCACTTCACCTACGGCTTGCTCAAGGTTTAATCAGAGGCTTCAGCAATGTGTGCCGGAAGTCTACAAAATCCATAAAAAGTGCAGTAGTATTTCTAACAAACATTTCGTTAACTTAACTGCTTTTCATTATTTCACCATATGAGAACAATTTACATCTAAAATTCTGTCCGATACAACTCACCCTATTCACTCAGATTTCTCTAAATGTTTTTTCCGTCTTTAAAAAGCAGCCTACACAAACAGCCGCCTTTATTGCTTACTCAACTGTGACCCCTTACTCTGCACACATGTCGCAAATCTAAACGTAGTATTCCTGAACAAGCTATCAACGTGATACGGATGTTTCTAAAACACTGAGTTTCTTTGATTCAGTTTACTAATAGCGAAAGAAGACGGATAATGAGATGCTAACATCTCGTGTGCCGCCTTCAGTTACGAAATTGAAACATTGCTATCCACATGTTCCATATATTCTGTTGTTTTACGTTCGTACCTGAATAGAGTGAATGAAATGATAACATCGTGCAATGTCTTCTTCTGTTATTGACAGATGTTACTGAGTCAGCCAGTCTCTCAAAGTGTCCACATTTGGCTGGATTCTCAATAGAATCCACATCACACAGATCGTAGGACATGAGGATCACATTCAGCTGAAGAGAAGCTGCCAGCTGGGAGCACAAACGATGGGATAAATTACGTCCAAATACGATTTATGGATACGGTCTATCAGTAACGTTCGAATTGACGATACACTTGAAGTCACAATTGCCGCGCGGTTGAGTGATTTACGAATACTTGGACGGGCCACAATCCCACTGTCACTAAGCAACCGTAGTTCATTACAGAGCCAATAGCATTTATCGAGAAGCAGAAACATCCATACCATCAGCTGATATTGAAAGACGTTCAGGTCTCGTGCTGATCGGCCAGCACTGTAAAGCACACAGAGGGTTCACATCGACCTCCTAACTGATGGATGGTTGACGATTGTTGAATATAACGACGGCAGTGAGTTATAGGTTGACTAGTCCTAATCAGTAGTGGTTGTGTTAGACTATATCGCGCTTTCCGTCAACTAATGGACGACGGAATGTATCGCTTCGCACTGAAAGCGCAATTCTACTGTTCCCTGGTTTACGATGGCTTAATTTTAAGTGACGAGTGTATGCAAGCTGTTGATCTGTTTTTGTCCTCAGGAGGCTGGTTTGGTACTGGCGGGACCTTGGGAAAAAAGCCAAGTTTTATAATCCAAACACTACCCAAGTCCTTGCCATTTTTGGTGAGTGGAAGGCGTATAAAATTCAAAGGTCTGAGAAAGGACTTCATAGAGCAGTTTTTGACGCGGCGTTGTCCCATGGATACAACAGTTGCTGTTCCACATCGGAGGACATCGTAATTCTTCAACTGTTTGATTGCTGTTATCTGTGTTCAGTCCCACTTACGGAATGAGCACATGCTAATGTGGATTAGAACAGTTTGAACATACTCCAACAGGTTTGCTTTTGTTAACTGCGCTTGTCTACTAGCTCGTTTCATTGTGGCCCATGCGGTCAGTGGCCGAAAACACTAAGGAAGGTGATGCGTGATCAGCTTCAGCGATGTAGATGACTTTGTTGTACGGCTGAGGTTTCTTCAAACTAAGTGGGTAGCGCATTTTGGGATCCACAGTTTGGCACACTCGTTTTCTGCTAACTTTAGTGACCTTTTGGTTTATTTCACTTCCGGCATGAAAGTTAGAAACTCCATGGTACTGAGAATGTGTCATCAAGCGTTAATTACCTTGGGAAAATGTTTGTCGTCACATAAAAGTAAGCAATGGTGCACAGTCACGGTCGTACACACTTATTCATACCCCCTGACAGTATCAACCTCGAGCGTCAGCTGTGTAGCACTGGTTTTTGAATCAAGAACTTGAGCGGTACAATGATAGGCAACTCGTGAAATCAGCAGAATTGGCGTAATGTTCCAACAACGCAACGAACTGACACAGGTGTGTCTGATGAGTTCGTTTGTGGACTACACAATTGCTTGGGACGCCACTCCTTGATCTTCACTGTTTTATACCCCCGTTGATTACTTTGGCACCTCAGTGAGCTTCATTATATACAAACGGTTTAGCTTATTTGTCCACCTTCACCATAGTAGCGTACTAGACCGCTCACAAAAATTGGTGAGTAGTATGTGGTCCGAATTCAGGCAGTGATGCATATTACTTCAGATCACATGAGACTGAGTCATGCTCACCATTAATTTGTACGTGGAACGCCATGGTTGGATGTTTGAAACCGCAATAACCGTTCAGTTAAATATTAAACAAGTCGCAAACGACCAAAAATGCCAGTATGTGTAAACTGCATATATTTTGCTCACGGTGGTATATTTTTATGTAGCGTGACAACAACCATTGGACAGAACACCGGTTTCCTGTACAGCCGACCCACTCAAGTGACCATCTATTTCAGATAGCTATCCTATACCTACGGTGTTCCGGAAATGAAGAATTGCTGTTAAGTTCAACACAGTTATTCGTTGTCGGCTAATGCTCAATAATTTTTTCAGTGGCTCCGATGCAAACCTGTCAGATATCAAAACGAACCACTTCCAACATTAAATTCCCTGAAACAATCACAACATAGCTAATTATTGTCTGAAGGTCAGGAACAACAGGATATGGGTGAACATACTTGTCAAAGTATAGGAAGAACAACTGGTCTCCACCATTCAACTTAAACAAACCTGACACATATCTTTAGACCGTTTAATGATATTCATGCCAAACTTGGCCTGTCATGATAATCAAAGCCACATGTACGTGGCCTGTAGTACCCAATTATGGTTCCGCTAGGTAAGCGCGCATTCAATGCCAATCCGAATAAATAAGACCGGGAGTCGCGTGACGTGAAGCCCACGCAGCGTAACCGGCTCAAACTGATTAGCCAACTAAGAAATAACGATGAGGACTGAAACCCCAAACATTTAAAAACAAACACGAGAGGGGTTCGATCCGTAAATGTTATAGAAGTTGGTCGCGACAAAACACGTGCTCTAAAATGAGCGAAATGAAACGTGCGATTGCTTGTATGTGTAGATGACGATGCAACTTTCATGAAATTGGGAATATAGTAAATACTAACTTGAACTCCGGCAACAAAAATCGGAGAGAATTTCGGGGTTTATTGAGCCCAGACAATACAGTGACTGGGACAAATGAATGGTAATTGCGCTCAAAGTTATTGAGGGTTGTTAAAATTTTGGGAATTATGAACGACAAAAAATTCGATAGCACACATGCAATCAAATTAAACCTCATCTCTTGGCCGACGGTTTGTTGTTAATGTGTTAATAACTTACCGGTCCGGGACGGTACGTGCTGGTGATAGTACCTATCACAGTAGCCCACGGTCAAATCACCCAGGCTTAAGGTGTCAATGGTTGGTATGTTCCAAATTCCTGCCATTGGTCTTTGCTAACGGATACTTCCAACGCCCGTCCAGATCGCGTTTCTCTGAACAACCCGTTTTAGAAATATACATTCCCATGGTTTAACCTCAACATCTCCACATGAAAAGCGTCCCTTGATAACTCATTAGTAAATTGGATTCCGGCTACCAGGGTTTCGTTTTCCTACAGGTCACCGGATGTGTGGTCCTTATCCAGCCTCCCTGTGGATTCCAACAACCGGAGCTGGCTGGTTATCAGCGTTGTTTCGGTTCTATTAAATCTCTGAATCAACTCCCTTTAACAGATGGTTAGAGTACTGAGTAGACATTACGGCTAAGAAGCAGTGTGACCCTCTGGTATGGTGTCTAAATCTCTCTGTTCGCCCTAGCGTAAGCAACACTATTTTCAGGCTGCGAATTTTCCAGAGGAGTCTGCTGGAACGTTTAAAAACAACCACAATCTTGGTTACAGCAGCTTACGCCTTGCAGCCCCGACACAGATTAGTCAACAGATGGCTCTTCAGGCGGTAATGCTATATATAATTATAGGAACAGTAAATAGTTTGTCAGAAAACATGATTGCCGAAGCGAGGAAGCAAGAGTTATAAGGTAGCTACGGTCTTCATAGTGCCGTCTTAGTATAGTTTGTAATTTTGTTGCTTTTTAACACGTGGGTTCTGTAAATTATGTCAGCCCTCTTTTACAGGTATTAGGTGGGGTCTTTTGAAATCGCTTGGCATTTACATGTCGGCGACTTACTATAAATTGATGTCGCTGACGAAAAAAGAAACGGAACATCGTACGAGAGACCTTAAGTAGCCGCATGCTTGCGATAGTCTATCGTTAAACTGTCAAGAAACTGGATTTTTGTTATCCAGTAACAAGCTGCGTTTGCAACAGGTATCGAACTATCCTCTGCACACTGAACGAGTATTTTAATAGACTCTCCTATTGCCAAGCCTCTCACGAGTATGGATAAAACCTTTATATCTGTCCCACCTATTTTCAAAGTGTTTCATCATTAATACAGCCGGTCTTGTCAACTCGCGAGGCAACCATGTGAAACAGTTACTGGGACCATCATTCAAAATGCACTGTGATTAGTTCCAGCGAGTCATTCAAGGCCAGTAAATAACGCATGCTATAGAGAAAGACTAATGATGCATTCAGAGACCGAGAATGGGTGAGGATGGACACACTTCCAGTAGTGGAACAGCAACTCGTAGAACAATTCAGCGACCTATTGGTTACGTTTTCCACACTATCACTCAGCATTGTCCCCATGGCCAGATTGTCTTAATGTTTTTACCTTCTGTACTGCGTCCGATCGAGCGTCTCAACTTTGCTAGTAGTTATTTAACAGATCTGTTGATCCTTTTGACGGACACTCTTAGATACGAGGTGAACACTGGAAGTTGACATGGTTTAGCTGCTGTTGATTCGACAACCTCGATTCACCGTACTTCTGCTAACCTACTCTTGTTTTTGAGCATTCCTCACCAATTTTCCGGTCGGTGAGCCTGCTGGACTAGTGGGGTTCTGTTGAGTAGTGTGAATTAACTTAGGCCAACCAAATGGTCAACCGAGAAGTGGTAACTTGACGAATTACCCGCATTCCGTAAAGGTAACGTGAACGGCACTTACTGAATGGTCGGTGGCCGGAAGAGATTGCATTGTTCAGGCTGATCGACTGAATATCCAGTCGGTGGACATAAACAAACGTTGGTAAGTTTTTGTGACATTAACACGTTTCACATGCATGTCTTCTCCCTGAAGGGTGACAGCGGGTTCTATCCATGCGCGTTTTGTTTTGACATCCGTATTCATAACCGTTTATGCAAAGTCAGGTGTATGAGGCAACGAACAATCTGCTTATGAAGCATTTCTTATGAGTAGCAAAAAAAATAGGAGAGGACATCGCATTGGTGCCAATAATGAAATTTGTTTGGAAGACTACCATCCTTCATTTTTTTCTGACATGGACACAAAGTTCTCATTTTCATTACCAGGTCATTCATTCTGGCTGACGTAAAAGGTGATGTAAGGTGATGTAAGAGATAATGTGATGTGTGCCGAGTAGTGGTCCACAGGTAAAGTGACGGTTGTCATATTTTGACCCAGCCTGCCAATCGTACAGTGTTTGACATGCAAGTCCTAAGTTCACCTGATGCAGTCACCCTTGCGCTTATGTGATCGACTTGGTTAAAGACACATTACATATGTGCACTGTCCGCTCCATGTTACAACTGCCGTAAGCTGACCACGCTTGGGAAAGGGAGGCACATTTGATGGGTCTAACCAAACACCGAAAGAGCCAACCACGTGATCTTCTGGAACTTAGCCTCGGAATGAGCGTACCACTTATACGCTGCCATTTGAATCATATATTTTTGGTCGGTAGGTTGCAGTGTAGTTTTCCAATCCTTTCCCATCAAGTATGAATGCTTGAAACTGCACAGGCCTCGTAAATGAGCTCACGAGATCTTGGTTTGTCTGGATTTTACTTTCAATAACATCTGGTTCAAAGTGCTGTTATACAGTTGAGTGTTCACTCAATTGATTGAATGTATACATTTCTGGAGCTTCCAAGCCATATAATGAAGGGGACATAACTTCTGTCTGATAATGCAAGGTTCGTCGTAAGCTACTGCCTAATCTTTGTGAGATGGATTGCTCAAGCAGATCTCATCAGAAGTTTGAAATCTTTCCGAATCCCGGACCGTAAACTTCAAAACTATTGTGCAACAGGGTATGGGTGATTTCCTGTGGATCTGGACATATAGTACGCTGTATTGCTACAACAATCTCTTCAAAACCAGTGGTGTGTAAAAACTGCTTCTGTGAAAGTGAATCAAGGACAGCGCAACAGGTAGCTAGAAGAGACACGCTGATAAAATCCATGAAAAGTTAACAGTATTCAGTCTATACAATTCTTGTTGCATTGTACGTTCATGCAAAAATTAAGGAAGACGTCATCCGTAATTTGGCGTGGATACACTCCGTGCTCTGATGGCAAAAATCTCTTTTATCACTTATTTTCATAAGACCTCAAACAAGTACCCTCAAGAAGTGGAACTCAACCCAAGTCAAACGACCCATATAGTGTTATTTTCATCTTTCAATAATGCGTCCAGAGACCGCAGTCTAGTGAAGTGCTTTCTAAACAAATATCCACAACATGCACAATACGGACCTCGAAGAGTTATTCGTCCACGCAACCGATGGATTGTGCTTTCGTCTCATTCGGATCAAATTCAGGGTCAGACATCTATGCTACATCTCACCTGTACAACGTAACTTCACGAAAACAGCCAACAGGACATCTTAGTGTGTTGAGTCACTGAGCAATTTTCTTTGTTTGAACACATTCCTTCACTGGTAAAATTTTTCTCTTCGAACTTTTTGAACGTCATATCTAAATGTCGTGCCCTTTGAATAGTAAAATGATAGACTGTCTATTCCATAACTCAGCATCAACAGTATATTGGTGAATAATATGCTTCTCGGTTAACGTGTCCTCAAGGTATGAGGTGGTAATCTCGGCTCGAATCCGAACTATGCATCGCGTGCATACTGACCTTTGGATCTAGTGACAGGCGCACTAGTAAAGTGCACTAATAATCTGTTGCAATCATCTATGCAGCTCTGTCTATCAGCCTACCAAAAACAAACTGGCAACAAATCAGTTTTTACTGTTTTGAAGTACAACTGTCTCACGCTGTTAGACATGCACTGGTGTTCAAGTTAGCGAAGTTTTATGTGACCTACTGAACTACGTTTTCGGCCGCCCATACGTATGAGCACTAGCTCATAAAGAGCACTCCACCATGATTAAATTTTGTTTGACCAGTGCAAAGATGCAGCTTCTCGATCACTTCACGATAAGGATAATCGCAGACTTCAATATATAGAAATCCTTTCCTAAGTGCGCAGATCACGATTTACAAACGAGTGTTGATTAGCACATCCAATAAGTCTCCTTAGGCATCTGATTTGTTATTGTCTGTAGGAACTGCATATATTTCCGAGAGTTACAACTCGTTTGATTGTGTATGTCCGGAATTATTCGTTCACAAGCACCGACTGCTATTACGTACTACCGGTTAGGCTGCAAACTCCCTACCGTGGTCCCAATCGCCGTACCATAGTGACCACAGAACTAGTTTACGAGGACACCAACCACGTGAATTCACATGGCCAACTTTTGATCGGCTGTCAGATTGATTAAAAAACATAAACAGTTGTACTTCATAACCCATGGGCCAGGTCGTGGAGAGCAGAAAAGTTTATTTAAAATGAGTCGAAGGCTACAGAATTTGTGTTACCGATAGACAGTATATTAGAAGGATGGTGAATTTTATAGCAAGGAAGCCGTGAAACAGTCATAATCAATCTAATTCCTTCATTGTAAGACGATTAATGCGCAAGGTAAGCCTTCGATTCATGGCATAGACATGCGTGTTCTTTTAGTAGACCTGATATCTTCATTAGTTACTCACTAAGTGATCTGTAGCAATGGCACATTCGAATGTAGGAGTTAGATCAACAAGAGAGGAGAGAGAGGAATGTAGAACCATATTTGTCGTAGTTTTTGATTGATGAGCTAAATCCCAATAGTTTTATGTTTCAAACGGGTCAGCAGTCTTGCGGCTTAAATCACTTCTCTCTGAAGCACCACCTAACTGTGTGATCACGACTGACTAGGGTGTGATGTTTTAGACTCTACATGATCGGCTGATAAGCCAGTTCTGTTGAGTGGCGCAGTTCTGCTCGCCTTCTTCACACTACTCTACTACAATGCCACTATGAGGTCCCTTCAATAATTTTGAACGTACGTTGTTGGCATGCTCAAAGCCGGTGTTTTTCTCTGTAGTTACGAACTGTCCAGAAAATTTCGTTTTCTGACCAACGCAAAAACAAAAGGGTAAAAGCATTTGTTCTTCCTCTCCCTTCTGACACTGTTAGTTGGAGAACACAAAACACATTTCATCGAAAGCTTTCCCTAGCCACCAGCAAGGGGTGATTCAAAATTCTCTAAAAATGCGATAGCTGTGATCAACTGTGAGTGACACTCAAATTATATTGGCCCAAACACCTTACTATTCACCGATACCCGAGTATAATTCACTAGTCGATTCGATTAACCATGAAAGCACAATCCGTCGATGATTAAATACCAGTTCTGAGTTTTCCTATAGAATCCGCTGAAACTCCACAGGCAGGGTACCTTTGTGAAAAGTTCGAACTGTGGGTAATTTTATACCGAGCACTAGAAGTAAGAACCAGGAAAGAGAATCCTAGTGTTATACGACAACAGGAAAGGTTTCAACATTCTCAGAAGATTTATCGGAAAGTTACTGGTTGAACAGTTCGATTTTGGGCTCAGCCCGAACGATAGCGTGGAATCACGGTATGGAACGTGAACAGTTCAAGTTTTTAAAGAAATCTGTTAGGTTTTGAATGGTTCCTTCGCAGATATTTGATTACTCATGAATAATGTAGAAGTTAGCCGAAACAGATCGAAAACCATTCGAGTTTTAATACAGCCTTTGTATTCCGTTTGAACTTTCAACCAGGCCATTTCGAAAAGAAACACTGCTCAGTTGGGTGGCCTCAGCGCTATTCATATCCTATTGCAACCCAGAGTTTGAATGAGATCAATGCGTTATACCAAACTTGAAGGAAGCAGCACTGTTGCCAGCCGAGTTTCCTCATGAGACCTGGAACAGCAGTTTAAATTCTGACAGTGACAAGAATACACCTTGTTAGTTACTCCTAACAACAAATTAATTGGTCCATTTATCCTCTTCGGAAGACACAAGCGAAATGTAAAAATTTGCGCTCAAAACATTTGCGTTCAAATGATAAATAGTTATGTACACAAGCAATTAAACTGCCTTAACCACCAAATTATAGCAAACGTTTGCAGTGCCTTTCCCATGTGGTTTGAAATGGGATGGGACAATTTATTGAATGCAAGAAACTATCTCCCATAGGGTCAAAATATTGGTCCTGGTTGGTTGAACACAAATTCCTAAATCTACTCAAGCCGTTGCTCTATGAAAAAAAATGATGCCGCTAAAATTCCAAGCTCTCTATTCATAAAAACAAAATTGCGACTGATCTAGGCAAATGCGCTCGAAACGCTTTTTCTGTTATCTTGGCCAACACGCACCTTAAATCACTCTGTCCGAACAGGAATCTTAGGATTCCACAAACTAAAACAAAACGAACTTTGGACTAAAATCGAGTATGAATCACTTATGACTGGAGGTTGAATTTGTCCATACCACCTCACATCATTGATTGAATAGAGATCACTGCAGGGTAAACAAATACGGTTTCAGTAAGAACTGAGAAACTGATATGTATGGCAGTAGGGGTAACGGGATTTAAAACGACCAACAGTGTCGTTCACTCAATTAAGGTTTCTGACCTTTCAGACGTAGTTTTACTGGTGTTGAATTGATCAGATTGTATTATATCATTTCACAACTAAAAATCCACTCAACAAACCACACGAGAATTTCCATACCAGCACTGTTATAAGCCAGTTTCCCTCGAAAACACTTGATTTCTAGATAAGCTTATCTGCTTACTTACACAGAGTTTAATTCTGTTTTGATTTCTACGTCTACTGTGCCTGGTCAATCAACAGCAACTTTCGAAAAGAAGCACTAGACTCGAGTTCCGCTCTCATTAGAGCTCGTCATTTGAACTCCAGACATTCCAATCACGAGGCAACCGTGTTAACCACTGCGCCATTCACTTCATATTAGGCACGACCGAATTATCAAATCTGAACGCTCAACCACTCTCGCTTGTGAGCAATGATCAGATTGCCCGATCGTCTCGAGAGGAGACACATTAACTGTCCTGTTAACTCTAATCGATAACCCCGCGATTAGGACTTCCAGTACAGGTCGAGATCACTGATCTCATTAAACCTGCAAGGCGATTTGATAATTCGGTCTTGCCTAATGTGAGGTGAATGACGCAGTGGTCAACACGGTTGCCTCATGATTGGGATCGCTGGAGTTCAAATCCCGGCCGTGGCACGGATATGTACTACAGACGAGCCTTAATGAGAGCGAAACTCAAGTCTAGTGTTTCTTTTTGAAAGAGGCTGGCTGGAAAGTCTATCTGAATGAGATCACTGCGATCAAATGTGAGTGATGGTCTACTCGAAAACAAACCAAATCCCCGACTACTCATCAGTAACTAAAGCAACGAATAGTGATCTTTAATAGATGTTTTTGCTACAACTTGAAAAACACTTGAAAGTAATTCCATCTTTTGCAAGTGGGTAATTTTTCATTTGGTTCTTTTCGGTTTGACGCACTATATCCAGGTTTCATCCCAGGTAGAGCATGCCATTAGTGCACGTCCTTGCCAATATTGGATCCGAATCCCAGTCCTCACATTAATGAGGTGAAGAGAATGAACACTGTACCATTGACCACAAACAGCATATTATCAGATAAACACATATTTAAACTCTCAGGCATATTCACTTGTTGGTGGTGCATTGGTGGCCCGATCGCGTCAAAAGTATGAGTGACAACTGTCTCACTAACGCCTCTGGAAGACCTCATAATTAGCACTTTAAGCTCACGTGAAAATCACAATTCATTGAACAGGTTGACTAATGAGAGACTTGGCTCAGACACGATGGAAACCACTTAATTAATATATTCATAATGGCATATGTATATATTTGAATAGGATAAACAAAATACTGAAGAGACGCTATTCATGCGTCTCTTCACTGCAGACGAATTAAGTGTGAAAAATTTCGGACCACAAAACAACCACAAGCTGTCCAAATTTGAGCTGGCGTCAACCGAAATCCGTTTAAAATTTAGATTCTTTGCACATGTTTTTCGGTGTGAAGTTTTATACATTCAACTCGTCTGCAGTAAAGACCAGCGGAGATGCAGCGAATTCTGTGCGGGCATAAATCGTGTCATGTCAGTCTTTTGTCTGTCCTATTCAAATTTGTAACAGGAAACAGCTGTTTCAGTTTTCTATGCGGACGTCTACCAAATGTATACATATATACCTTTATCAGTTATCAGTATGTGGTGGGACTATGTATACCAAGGTTTACTCCTCCGGTTCGCACGAGGTAAAAGCAAGATCCCCCCTATCGTTGTGTATGAAACTCTGCAAATTGATATTTGGGACTGAAGTAACTACCTATTTTAATTTCTATCAGCTGTTCAGTGACCAGCGCGCTCAGAAACAAATGTTTTCTTCCGTGAATGTGTATTCTTTTGTAACGTATGTCGGTGTAAGTAATGGACCGACTGCTGAAACCAGCCTCCTTTCGGATATACCGTTGGCTGTTGTACGTGCACAAGTGACCTATGATCTACCATATTTAGGTTGATGTGTTGTCTGGTGTCTCGTCTGCCAAAGTCTCTTTCATTTGTAACAAATTCAACGGGAATCTAAAACCCAACTTTATCTGATAAGCCCATTAGCCGTACTCCGCAGCGGTGGTTCTGAAACTCTACACATATAGCAACGTGTGAACAAGCCGAAGAATTGATTATTCAAATAAGCGGCAGAATATCACAAAACAATCTTGGGATGGAGAAGAAGTCCACAACCTGTTGATCAATAACAAAACAATCAGCAGAATGGGTTACCATTAAAGGAAACCGACCCAGTGATAGGGAAATTAAAGACATCTGTCATAATCAACAACCTAACGGGCAGAACCAGGCAGAAGCGCATGAGGTGGTCCGGTTTATAAGCGCCATTGAAGGTGGATGCCGTGCACGCTCGGGTTGAACAAGTGCGTTCCATGCTTAAGGTGACTTGTAGACTTAGCGATCTAGGCCATATTAGGTTAGTCACAGATCGCCCTTTTGCAAACCACATATATTTTATTATTTTAGCGGGTTTAAGTCTCCTTACACAGAACAGCCAAAAATCGGCCAGGTTTCGCACACCCACAAATACACACACACGCACTGACGCGCACGTTTTTCAAACGTGCACCCAAGAGACAAGCAGTGAGAAACCCGTTATCCAGTCCGTCCATGGTCATTTCCCGGTTCACTCATCCCACTCCACCCTCCATGAGACACCATTTCCTGTAATTCCCAAGAGATCGTTTGCAGTTTTGCTGATTGCTTGAATAATTCCAGTGAGACGGGCGAGTGCAAACACACGTTTGCGTAAAAAGAAAACCCGGGTTTTGGTTGGTAAACATGACCGCACACACAACCCCATCCAACACAAACTGCGATTAATACCCCAGGGACTAGAATCTATGCCAACTCCCTCGGGGTTCTGCGATCTGGAATAAACGGGTTTATTTTTGCCAAGGTGTATCTTGCCTTGCATTGTCTGTTGGACTGGCTGTTCAGTCGAGATGAAGTCAACAGGCATAGATTACATAGGCAGTCGGTCTGATGTTTATTTGGAGGCCCTGCTTTTTACGGTGGTCTGGTAAGTTTTAACCAGCGAATGATGATGTTAGTTATCGGGAACTATTCCTGAGCTACGCATTGCACCCTAGGGATACTTATATCCAGTGCAAATTACCTGAGTGTATGTATGATTTCCAGTTACCACTACCACCATCACTGTGTGGGTTTGAGCGAAATAAAAGTGACCAAACATATGATAAAGTGATGCACCACGCCACTGGATAATAACGGATTCTACTGTTTTCAACTTGACCTTCACTCACATTTGATCGCAGCGTTCGCATTCAGATAGACATTCCAGCCAGCCTCTTTCAAAAAGTAACACTAGACTCGAGTTCCGCTCTCATTAAGGCTCGTCAGTAGTGTATATCCTTGCCACGGCCGGGATTTAAACTCCAGCCAGTGATTTCGACCTGTACTGGAAGTCCTAATCGCGGGGTTATCGATTAGAGTTAACAGGACAGTTAATGTGTCTCCTCTCGAGACGATCGGGCAATCTTATCATTGCTCACAAGCGAGAGTGGTTGAGCGTTCAGATTTGATGATTCGGTCGTGCCTAATGTGAGGTCAATGGCGCAGTGGTTAACACGGTTGCCTCATGATTGGAATGGCTGGAATTCAAATCCCGGCCTTGACAAGGATATGCATTACTGACGAGCTCTAATGAGAGCGGAACTCGTGTTTAGTGTTTCTTTTCGAAAGAGGCTGGCTGGTAAGTGTATCTGAATGCGAACACCGCGATCAAATGTGAGTGATGGTCTACTTGAAAATGAACCAAATCCTCGACTACTCATCAGAATGTGCTGTACTGAAGTTTTGGAATTATCGGCGTTGAACTGTCGATTGACGATTTGTACGTTATTGTTCAGGCATTGTAAGACACATGTCCAGTTATCGCGGTTTACACAAATCTACCAAATCTGATTACCTAATCCAGCCTGTTTCTGTTTCAGATGAGTGTCAAGTTATGGTACACTGTTGCCATTCTCTTTTGCATTAGTTCGCATCACTCCTCAAAGGCTAGTTCGTGACGGATACTACTGGTGAGCTCGGGCATCATTGTTAACCACTCTTCATTGATCGCTTAGACAAACGCAACCGGTAATCACGAAAGGTCATATTGTTATCCCAATACGAAGCCCCTGGCTGCAGTTGGTCAGCAATACCTTTATTTCATTAGGTATGTTCTGATAATCTTTTTTATGATGCCCATCTCGTCCCCTTTGTTCTTTTGGTTAGCGTGGTTCATTGTTATTGCTTAGGGGTTAGCAAGGAATTTGCACGCGCGATACACATAAATAGAACTTGAACCTGAACGTTGCAAGTAGAAACTTCACTGATTGGCAGTAAAACTGAAACACGACAGAAGAAAGGGTGGCGCAAGAGGTAAGGAATGCGTGTTGTAGTGTAATTGAAAAATAAATCTAACCGAGGAAATCCTGATGAGGATTAGAAGTGGCCTAATATACTGATCAAGTAGACAAATGATGCCAGCGAAATATCAAATTAGGCGACTCACTGATAAATCTATCAACTAAAGCAAACATGTCCAGCCCTAAAATCAATCAACGTTCAGTGAAAAGAATAACGATGGAGGAGGCGGCGTATCGTTCGTGGTGGAATTAATTTCGTTGCGAAGAACCTATGTGAGCGTGCGTTGTACAAGTAGCAAACAGCACATGCCTAAGACTACACGGGAGCTGACCAGAGACTGTATCGTTTGTTTCATAATAGTTGATTAGAAATTAAATAACAGGTGATCGGTTGATAATCGCCACAAAATAATCATCAGCATAACATGTATGAACTGGATAACATGTAGCAGTTCTCAAGCAATTTTGTAAAATCTACATGCTTGTTGAGAAGCAACATTAAAAATATGTACCGTGTGTGTCCATTATGGAAAATGTTTTTGAGGTCAAACTAACATTAAATGGGTTTCCAGTTGAAGACAATCGGAATCTGGTTTGGTTCTTGGACATTAGGGGAAATGTTAAAGTGCTCATCTGGACGCTTGATTGCGAATAAATTCAACTGAAACATTTTTTCTCAGTTTACAGCAGGTCGTTACCGCAATGACTGTTTTACCAAGTAACAAGCATATCATCTACAAAAGAAAATACCCTCACTTACAGTCCTTGATTTCAGCAGCAGCTTTGGCAGAGTAATCGACAGTGTAACCACGAAGGCTGTTTTAAAGAGTACACCCTGATAAATAGAGTCTGAAAAGAAATTTAACTCAAAGCCCTCATGTTCGAACTACCGCCAAACGGACACGGGCAACGAAAGCCGTAGTTTCGTGCATACTCCAGTCATGTGAGCAATTTTGGAAGATGAACACGTCACAGAAGTTCGGCCTGTAGCTCGTCTCCACATCCCGCACAAATTCTTTAGAAAAGATTGTACTTTATTTGTTCTTTTTTCTCTGTGTGTCAGTCGCGAGTCTCTGAGTGGAAGTCTTGCGATCAGGCAAATCAGAGTCCATATTCACTCTACCCAACCATGTGTTCAATAGTTCAAGACGAATTTTCACAAAGAAAGCCAGGTGAGTTGCACACTCTGCAAAAACCATAAAATGTGTGACTTTTCTAAGGAGTTGAGCGATCAGTAGCACGCTTGTGTTGGCAAATTCTTCCGGCGTATTTGTCTCTCGACTTGGCACTGAAGGTCTCAGCCCAGACATGACGATATTCTATGGATGTTTTTCTCTTTCTTCTTCAGACTAAATACATTTGATAAATTTTCTAAGACTGGTTTTTCGAGAACCACATAGAACAGATGTAGAAATTATTTTTTATCTATTGAGTGATACATCCTAACAGTTTACAAGGATGCATGCGAAATACGGTATATTGCTTAGTTCTTATGTCTAGTGGGTTACTCACCGTGCGAAGCTCGTAAAGGTAAATCATGCTAATCTTCATTGTTTTTTCTTAATTTTTAGAGATAGCAGTAGATTAGTGGTTCACAGTGATGCCTAACCGCCATGCAACCATGAAGAAGAGAAAAGCGAACCCTTAAAAGGAAGAGAGAATAAAATAAGAAGGGGACGGTAAGGAAATTAACCATTAAAAAACAGCTACGTCCGTGTTCAAGGATTCAACATCGAGGTGCCCACACCTTACCAGCGGTTCAAATGATCACAGAAACCTCAGCCACGCAGGTGAAAACCGTACACTGTGCCCAAAGAGATAACCAGTACCTTCATCCTACGTAGCCACGTCGACCCTTGACCATTAATCGATTTTATCCAAACATTGCTCATCTCATCACAAAACGTCTGGTGCGACAAACGCAACGGTGATGCGCTAAGTAACTGATGTGAGCATCCTAGACTGTGTAAGCTGACCGGTCGGCTGAATCATCTTCTATTTTCTCGGCCGTTTTCAAACTGACTAATCTGCTTCTCCCCTAACTCTGGACTTTTCTGTTCTTATTTGGGGTCGTGCGAAACGTCAAATGGGAATACATCTACAGAGTAACGTTAGACAGTGCCGTATATTTCTGAAGCATCAGCAGATCGTCGTCAGTACAAGTTGCAGTGAATTTGTCTGCATTTACACTCAGATAAGTCAGTAGCCTCCAGAAAATATCAGCTGTATGTATATATATTCTTTTGTGTCGTAAACAGACCAGCAGCCAATAACTATGGTGAGGACAGCACCAGCCACCGAAGTGAAAAACTCTTGTTATATAGCACGTGATAGTATAGAGGAATACCAAATCTGATAGCCGTCCGTGGGAAATTATCAAAAAATGCATATTAAATCCACGTGAGGAAGACAGCGGCTTGCTCGCTAGATGTTTACAGGTCTGAAATTCGCGCGAAAATGGGCTGACTGGAGAACGGAGGGAATTCTGCAGTTTAGTTGCCCCTGCGAAGGAACAGGGAGTGTAACAATCAACGTCGCACTCTGACAAAGCCATCTGATATGGATTACTAAATGTACACTTGGGTCTGGAATGAGTGGAAAAGTACTTAACGGAACACATGTGGCCATTTTTTAAAAAAAACATTTACTTTAAAAATTTCGAGAGAGAAATGGAAAATCGAGCATGATTTCAGCGACGAATTAACAATGATGGACAGATAGTGTGAACTGGTTGGTTCACAGCTTTAGTTCGAATACTGTTCAAAAGACCAGCATATACTAGACCAATCATACAGATGAAAAGTAGGTCAATATGGAACCAGATTGGAACTAATGAGCAATGATAAATTAACCGAAAGTATAAATGGATTGGCTTCACTTAGAATAAGTAGTCGTTGAAGAAACTTCACCAACCCAATGTTTAACGTAGTTGAACCATGATAACTTGCGAAAAATGAATAAGCCAGGTTGAGACTTGTGCGAGGAATCTTTGAACAGTATTAGGAACGGATAGGCTGTAATATCGATGAGAAAGACAAGCGAACGAAACACAAAGAAATGATGTTCACGGTGTTCAGAGGTCCCTATCCCCAAATTTCATTGGGTCGTGGTTGGTGACCGAAATCCAAACTGACAGGCTTTCTGAGAAGAAAAGCTCGGCAAAAATGCTTGTTCTCTGGGATGTACAACTTTGGCTGATATAAGCGGAGAATATTGGAGGGCATCATTGATAACAAAGCATCCGAGAAGCAGGACGAAGAAGAGAAAGTGTCATTCATTAAAAGTAACAGTAACACAGTGAGATAAAGATTAGCTCCCTGTGAAACACCGATATCATCTTTACGGTTGTAGCTATGCTAATTGCAATCAAACGCTCTTGTTAAATTCAACCGAGGACCCCGAATACTTTGAGAATTATAAAGTGAGCCTTGTTGAAAAATAAAGGTCTTGACAGAAAACTACGCATGATAAATGCAAGTATGGAGGTCTCGTTCATGTGATATTGCTGAAGTCAGTATTGGTGACTGCTTGGTACTTCGTTATCTTGCAGGTGACAAGGATTTCACAGTGACTTAGGGCTTCACTTTCGATGAGATGAGTATAGTAGAAGTGTTATCAATGAAATTATCTGCGAAAGTATACAGTAGCCTCTAAGATGAAAAACGATGGAGAAGCCGATGGAAGAGTGGCTTTTGAACAGGATATGAAGGGGGGGATTCCGATGAATAGCTTCCGAACAAAGTGAGGAAATATGGCCCTCCCATAGAGACTTTTGTTATTTCGGATTTGGAGAATTCAACTGGCACTCCAAGGGATGAACATTACAACAGTTGAAAACAGGCAGATAGATTTGAATGGCTGCCAACATCATTGTTTTTAAAAACAAATTTGATTGTATCCGGCTCTGAGGCGAAATGACTGAATCATTCAGGAGAAGTTGATGGAAACTAGGAATATGTAAGTGTAAGCCAACTAGTAAGACTTTGGTTACTCTGTTTACAAAGCTTGAAGAGTCCTTAAGGATAGGGTCGTGCCAACAGGTTACACTCAGACACTCACAACTGACGGCATCCCGTGTCCGATTAGTCTGTGATAACGACCGAGGCTAAAGGATTGCTGAGCACATCACTTGCTACAAGTGGCTTGTGACGCACCACTTGTAGTTTCACTCGTACACTGTAATATTCCAGTTGGGTCAAACACAGGTTACAGTGCACACAGTGTCTAACGTTAACAATCGAGCACAAATCGGTCTACTTCACAGAATAGGAAAAACCACGAATCAAAAAGAAACGTGTATTAACGCAACTCAGATACCGAGAGAGTTCAATCAGCAACGTGTCCTTGTGCATATATATATACGGGGCCCCACGGTCCGGGAGTTCCCACCAATCAGACGTGGTCTCACGCTCACTGACCGCCGACCTCAGGTTCTGGTTGGTCACCTTCCTCAGCCCGTTGCACGGACGCGGCCAACCCACGTGTTCGAGGACCTGAAAGGAAGCGGAAGGGAGTATGTGTGGCAAAACAACATGGCGGCGCACTACATGCTACTACACTACTCCCCCCCGTCGAGAGCACTGGCCGCAGTGCTCCGGACTGCCCTCCCTCTGGCGGTACAGTGCACTCCCCAGCTACTTCTAACTCCTCGCAATTAGTTGATCGATCCTGTCCTGTGGTATCAGGCTTTAAACGATTGAAATGTACCACTCTGAGTCCGGACCCATTGTCGTTAACGTCCCGTATAGTGCAGGTGGATTCGGAAATGATGTCGTGCACAACGTATGGCCCCTTCCACTCATGAAACAATTTTTTTGGAATTCCAGTTTCTGGGGCTTCTGCACGCAACCAAACTTTATCGCCGGGCTTCAAGGGGCTTCCATATGCTTTTCTATCGTAGTAATCCTTCTGTCTCCTTTGGGCCGTCCGCAGGTGTTCCCGTGCTAACGCATATGCTTTCGCCAGTTTGTCACGTAGCTGAACGCAATAGTCTGAGGCTAATAGGTTATCTGGCGACAATCTGGGTACCAGCAAGTCGGACGGCAGTCGCATCTCTCTTCCCGTCAGCAGGTAGTGCGGTGATTGTGCGGTAGAAGAGTGGACGCTAGCACGGTATGCGAGCAGGCACTGAGATACGGCTTCGTCCCATGAGCGGGTGTTTTCTGAACTCACAAACGCTTTCAAGAGGGACTTCAGGGTGCGGTTGACGCGCTCCACAGCACCATTACCCTGCGGATGATAGGCGGTCGTCCTTGTCTTCCTTATGCCCAGTATTCTACACAGTTCATGCATCATTGTACTCTCAAAATTTGACCCTCTGTCAGTGTGCAATTGAGTTGGGGCGCCCCAGCGCGAGATCCAGTGGTCGAAAATGAATTTGGCGGTAGTTCCGCCATCCGCTCGTGGCACTGGCACCGCTTCACACCATTTAGTGAAATGATCTACCATCACGAGAATGTACCTATTCCCTCGGGTGGTCTCTGGTAGTGGCCCGACGATGTCAACTTCTACTATTTCATTCGGATACCCCGTCAGCATGCTCTGTAACGGTGCGCATTGTTGTCTCTTGGGGTTTTTAATTTGTGCACACAGACCACAACTACTGCACACATCCTTGACGTCTCTTCGTTGGTGGGGCCACCAGAAACGTCGTTTCGCGGCTTCTTCAAGTTTGTTCTGGCCCGCGTGCCCCAAATTCTCATGCAGTTCCTGCAAAACACTTCGAACCGCCGATTCTGGGACCACAATTTGGCTTTCATATGTCGGGCCATATTGATAATAAAGGACATTATCGGCTATATAGAGATGGTTCCACAACGACCACAGGCAACGCGCCTCCCAACTACTTCCTGCCATCTCTTGGGTGGTCGGACGTGGCCCCCCCTCTTTTATTCGTCTGTATATGATTTGTAGATCTGCATCGCTACTTTGAATGGCAGCCCATCGATTATTCTCCTCTGGCCTGATGGTGATCGCCATGGAGTACCTCGTGCATGAGGGGCAATCGCCATGGTCGCGAATCGGTCTTCTAGATAATGCATCAGCATTTCGGTGACGCAGACCAGGCCTGTGTTTACATTCAAAGTTGTACTCTTGTAAAAACTCTTGCCAACGTGCAACTTGCCCCTCCGGGTCCTTAAAATTCTGCAGCCATTGGAGTGATGAGTGGTCCGTTCGAACCAAGAAACGCCTTCCGAGGAGATAGTGACGGAAGTGTTTAATAAAATGTACTAGAGCGAGCATCTCCTTTCTAGTGGTACAATAGTTCCTTTCACTTCTGTTGAGGTTTCGGTTTCCATAGGCAATAACATGTTCTTTATCATTATTGTCTAACTGAGATAGTACAGCCCCTATAGCGACGTCACTGGCGTCAGTATCCAAGATAAACATTTTCGCGTCCGCTCTTGTGTCTGGGAGTGCCAAAATGGGGGCAGTGCATAACGCATCTTTTAATCGATCGAACGACTGTTGACAATCTTCGGACCACTCGAATACTCGCCCCTTTTCCGTCAACAATGTTAGAGGTTTAGCTATGTGAGAAAAACGGGGAACGAATCGTCGATAATAAGAAGCCAACCCAAGGAAACTACGAATTTCCTCAACACTCTCAGGAGTTGGCCATTCTTTCACCTTACGCACCTTTTCGGGATCACAGCTCACACCGGACTGTGAGATGACGTGTCCTAAATATTTTACTTCGGTCCGCATAAACGAACATTTGGCTGGATTCAATTTCAGTCCAGCCTCCGCTAGTCTTGAAAGGACGTTGGATAGGTTATGCAAATGTTCATCAACGGTACGTCCGTGTACAATGACGTCATCTAAATAAACCAGACACTGCTTCGGGATCAGGTCTCCGAGCACCTGTTGCATTAATCTTTGAAAGGTGGCCGGGGCATTCGTCAATCCAAATGGCATGGTTTCAAACTCGTACAGACCAGAGGGTACCACAAACGCGGTTTTCAGGCGATCACTGGGCTCCACTTCCACCTGCCAGTAACCAGAGGCCAAATCAAGGGTACTAAACCACTCGGTGCCCGAAAGAGCATCGATAGTGTCATCGATACGTGGTAGTGGGAACGAATCTTTTTTGGTTACCGCGTTTAACTGGCGATAGTCAACACATAATCTTAAGGAGCCATCCTTTTTCTTGACTAATACTACCGGAGACGCCCATGGAGATGTTGACGGCCGGATAATGCCTTTCTCTAACATGTCTGTTAATAATTGTTCCACCTGGCCCTGAAGATGGACTGGTAAGCGACGAGCCGCTTGCCGGATCGGGTGTGCCTCCCCCGTGTCAATTCTGTGTCGCACAAAGTGAGTGCGTCCAGGCGGCTGTCCTTCCCACCAGAATATCGCCCGATGCTTTTCAATTACATCCCGTACTCTCTGTGCTAGGTGTGCTGGGAGGTGTGAGATGATGGTGCTCCTAAATTTCTGCCATTCGAACTCAGCGTGCACTTCCCCCTTCGTTACATGCTGTCCTGTACGGACCTCCACAACACCTGCCAGTGTTTTGTACACAGGTTCCAACGGAAAACGCTCGCCATATACCTGTACGGCCAGGTTAGGTAGGTCCAGGATACATTGCATGGTTATCAAATAGTTACTGCCCAGCACGACATGAAACGGTAACTTCGGAACAACGAAGAAATTCAGTGTACACGTCCACTTTCCTATCTGCACTGTCCCGCGAACGCACGCCAATATATGTAACGGTTGTCCGTTCACGGCTAGAACCTGGCTGCCAGGCCCCGCTATTGCATCAAACTGACAGATGGTGTATGTCTCCTTATCAAGCAGGCTGCATACGGACCCGGAATCTAACAGACATTCAAAGTCACGACCGCCAACTTTTGCTTTCAGAACAGGACATAATGCAACATCTTTATCCTCACATTTCGAAACAAAAGGAATACGCGATTGGCATACAGGAGACTTACCGGCATGTGTACGCTTCCGGGCGGATAACGGGCACCCACGCGCCAGGTGTCCATGCCGGCCACAGGTGAAACATCTCTGCCAGTTAGGCGCTTTCACTTTCGGATGGCATTGTGTACAATGTCCGCCTCTTGCATAAGCGCTTTTGCGGACTATCTGACCCTGCAATCGGTCAGCGGGGGTGCTCTGGGTCACACAAGCAAAATTTTCATCCCCGGACTCAACATGTTCCACTTGGTCTAACAGCTCAGCCAGCTTCTCAGCCTTAGCCAAGGTTTTGGGAGGGCGGATGAGAAATTCACGCTGACATTGCGGTTGACGAATTCCCTCGAGAAACCTCTCCAGAATGCGGCCTTCTCTCTGCTCTTGTGTCTCTTCGACAAACGCCATCCTCGCGAGTCTCCTCAATTGTTGCATATAGTCCATCAATCTTTCCGTGCTAAGCTGGCGTCGCTCATGAAATTTCTTCCGGTATTCAACCGCAGGGCGCAGACCTGCAATCCTTCGTCGCAGAAAGTGAAACAGGTCCTCAAGATTCTCCGGAATATCAAAGTCAACGATCTTCCCGTAAGCCTCACGAGAAATCAAACTCAATACGATGTCCACCTGCTGTTCCGGGTTAAAATGCCGCACGTAGCGGCGCACCTGGGCTTCCCAAATATGGAAGTCCTCTCCAATCGTGTATTTCTCTGGCGCTGGGAGTCCATGCTCATGTCGCACACGAAATGCATGTCCGCTGTCCGAAACACACAGTTTCTCAGCCGCTCGAACAAGTCTCGGCATCTCTTCGGTATCTGATGAACTGAACATTATCCGGAAATGTGTCCCACCGTGGGTGCCAAAATTGTAATATTCCAGTTGGGTCAACACAGGTTACAGTGCACACAGTGTCTAACGTTAACAATCGAGCACAAATCGGTCTACTTCACAGAATAGGAAAAACCACGAATCAAAAAGAAACGTGTATTAATGCAACTCAGATACCGAGAGAGTTCAATCAGCAACGTGTCCTCGTGCATATATATATACAGGGCCCCACGGTCCGGGAGTTCCCACCAATCAGACGTGGTCTCACGCTCACTGACCGCCGACCTCAGGTTCTGGTTGGTCACCTTCCTCAGCCCGTTGCACGGACGCGGCCAACCCACGTGTTCGAGGACCTGAAAGGAAGCGGAAGGGAGTATGTGTGGCAAAACAACATGGCGGCGCACTACATGCTACTACAACACCATGCATCCATTAGACGCCAAAGGAATGAGTGCAGCAGACATAAATAAGACATGTAAGTCCAATCAGTCAATGCCAGTTATCCAGTTAGTAGGCCAGTATGAAAGTGAAACTTTTCCCTCGGAAAGAAAAATAGAGAAACTCACACAGTAAGGTCTAGGATGGGAATAAGGAAACTGAAAACATAAAGCATGGAGTGGTTCAATATAGAAGCACATATTACTGCACTCCATAGAGAAGGAGGAAGAGAAACAACAGTTTAAAGTTGGACGTAAAAAAACGAGACATTCAACATAAAATGCGCCAACACAGCTGAAGAAGACAAAAAGTTGAAGCCCACTTCGTCCAGAGTTTCTGCAAAGAAGAGAGGGTGATTTAAAAAACGATGGAAATCGTTGCGGTGTATGAACGAAAAATGGCTATAATGGACATAACTCACTCTTGTACAAGGTACTGGTCGTCCTTTGGATATCACTGTGTTGTGAGTAAGTTGATGACTTTATAAGCCGAGATGACCGGCGCATTAATGGTGTAGCGTTTTGTACACTATTTTCTACTTCATATTTTTCATTGTTATTCATGCCTTTTAATCTTCTGCGACCTCACATGTACACATGAGGTTTGAACGAGGTTAATCGATCCACAGAGTAATCAATAATTTAAAATATTACACTTCCGAGTTCGCGAATTCTGCTATCTGTTCGCGTTCAGGGTCGATAGCGTACAAATCTTTGAAAGAGTTAGAATTCGGCGGAATCAACCGTTTAGTTCGGTAAATTTATTCATTCGTTTATCTGTCGTTGGAATTATCTCGGTCGTGATATGGGGACCATCTGGGGGACACACGACAAGTAGTATCAGTGGACAATCCTCATTTGGTATAGTGGAACACTAAACCAACATGCCTGCACGAAATATTGTGAGTTATCCGTTTTCCTTTTTATCAGATTTCGACTTCCATTGACACCTGAGTTTTCATATACTGTTTAGATCCACTACAATGGTCACACTCGTCGCAACACCATATACCTATTTCACTACGACCTATGGAAAGCGTGATTCCTTTGCGTACTGAGCGCTTCAGTTTACTGCCGCACAACTGTCACTGATTGAGCCATGATATACGCGACTGGATCATATTCCTCTGGACGATTCGTTTCGATACTACAAAGCGAGAACCTTACCTGGATAACAATCTGGTAGATCAGATTTTGACCACTCGGCCGTAAAGCAAGCGCTTCGGAATCCTCTCATCCGGAATCCGCCCATTCCAGCTAGCGGAGCTGTCTGAGCACCAACATGGCTTCAATCTCATCCGTGTACGCTCGCCAAGGAACCTCAGTGTTCGGAACTATGTGTAACTATCGAATACCCGAAATGATTCTTAAGTGGAAACAGCCTAGGCAACTCAACTTCCGTTGGCACAGTTTTTGGGTTTGCTTACCTTATAACGACGTATAAAGCGTTACTGAGCAAAAAACTAGTAGCTTTTAACATACTCAGACCGCAGCTATTTCAAACGCGTCATTCAAGGTATCCGAGAGCACTATTAACCTCCGCCACGCGCGCTCACATCATTGCGGTCCACAGAGAAATATGTCGACAGGCTGCCACTCAAGCGGCGGAGGTCTGTACAGTTATTAACAAGGTGATTCCGGGTATAAGCACAGCTGTAGCCCTGGTCTCGGCCTCTCACGCGTCCTATCACTCGACAAGCTGACTAGTCAGTGACGCTGATTGCCCCAACCTGCATATGCCCGTTCACCGGCACGACAGCCCTCTTCCATACCCGAGCGTACGCACGCGCGTAGTCACCACCTGCGCACTGAGCCAATTGGAACGCTCCAATTGGATGTGATTCCGTGCGGTCGATACACAGGCATGAATGACGCGGTCCGACCCGGATCGGAACACAACTGCACCAGACACCAGGAACAACACAACGGACTGCCAACTGAACAGGACAGGACACGGTCCAGGCGAGCGCTACTGCATTAGGCTTGTACACCAAAATCCCAACAATAAAGATCCAATCCATTGACTTAACCTTTTCATTGACTATCTTTGAGATATCGTTATTTGCTAGTGCGTACTCAAGCTATCACGGTT
>QNGE01001023.1:180639-200067 GCA_008508345.1 Paragonimus westermani
CCACTTCGTCCAGAGTTTCTGCAAAGAAGAGCGGGTGATTTAAAAAACGATGGAAATCGTTGCGGTGTATGAACGAAAAATGGCTATAATGGACATAACTCACTCTTGTACAAGGTACTGGTCGTCCTTTGGATATCACTGTGTTGTGAGTAAGTTGATGACTTTATAAGCCGAGATGACCGGCGCATTAATGGTGTAGCGTTTTGTACACTATTTTCTACTTCATATTTTTCATTGTTATTCATGCCTTTTAATCTTCTGCGACCTCACATGTACACATGAGGTTTGAACGAGGTTAATCGATCCACAGAGTAATCAATAATTTAAAATATTACACTTCCGAGTTCGCGAATTCTGCTATCTGTTCGCGTTCAGGGTCGATAGCGTACAAATCTTTGAAAGAGTTAGAATTCGGCGGAATCAACCGTTTAGTTCGGTAAATTTATTCATTCGTTTATCTGTCGTTGGAATTATCTCGGTCGTGATATGGGGACCATCTGGGGGACACACGACAAGTAGTATCAGTGGACAATCCTCATTTGGTATAGTGGAACACTAAACCAACATGCCTGCACGAAATATTGTGAGTTATCCGTTTTCCTTTTTATCAGATTTCGACTTCCATTGACACCTGAGTTTTCATATACTGTTTAGATCCACTACAATGGTCACACTCGTCGCAACACCATATACCTATTTCACTACGACCTATGGAAAGCGTGATTCCTTTGCGTACTGAGCGCTTCAGTTTACTGCCGCACAACTGTCACTGATTGAGCCATGATATACGCGACTGGATCATATTCCTCTGGACGATTCGTTTCGATACTACAAAGCGAGAACCTTACCTGGATAACAATCTGGTAGATCAGATTTTGACCACTCGGCCGTAAAGCAAGCGCTTCGGAATCCTCTCATCCGGAATCCGCCCATTCCAGCTAGCGGAGCTGTCTGAGCACCAACATGGCTTCAATCTCATCCGTGTACGCTCGCCAAGGAACCTCAGTGTTCGGAACTATGTGTAACTATCGAATACCCGAAATGATTCTTAAGTGGAAACAGCCTAGGCAACTCAAATTCCGTTGGCACAGTTTTTGGGTTTGCTTACCTTATAACGACGTATAAAGCGTTACTGAGCAAAAAACTAGTAGCTTTTAACATACTCAGACCGCAGCTATTTCAAACGCGTCATTCAAGGTATCCGAGAGCAATATTAACCTCCGCCACGCGCGCTCACATCATTGCGGTCCACAGAGAAATATGTCGACAGGCTGCCACTCAAGCGGCGGAGGTCTGTACAGTTATTAACAAGGTGATTCCGGGTATAAGCACAGCTGTAGCCCTGGTCTCGGCCTCTCACGCGTCCTATCACTCGACAAGCTGACTAGTCAGTGACGCTGATTGCCCCAACCTGCATATGCCCGTTCACCGGCACGACAGCCCTCTTCCATACCCGAGCGTACGCACGCGCGTAGTCACCACCTGCGCACTGAGCCAATTGGAACGCTCCAATTGGATGTGATTCCGTGCGGTCGATACACAGGCATGAATGACGCGGTCCGACCCGGATCGGAACACAACTGCACCAGACACCAGGAACAACACAACGGACTGCCAACTGAACAGGACAGGACACGGTCCAGGCGAGCGCTACTGCATTAGGCTTGTACACCAAAATCCCAACAATAAAGATCCAATCCATTGACTTAACCTTTTCATTGACTATCTTTGAGATATCGTTATTTGCTAGTGCGTACTCAAGCTATCACGGTTTGTAATTCCCCTACACAGCACCTCCGCCCGGATAAGTTCGAGGAGAGGAAAGCAATTTACCTAGGTTTATTTCTAAACTGATTCGGGATGCCGTGGTCACAAAATCCGTGGCCATTAGTTGGCATGCCCTTCCATTGTATGCAGATGACGCACTATTGTCATCAAATTACATAGCCGACGTAAAATGACGAAACTTTCAGCACTCCGCAAGCGGTCATCCGTGTGAATTATGGGTTCCACACCGTCTTCACAGTTCTGAGGAGCAACTATAACAACTGTAACCAAATATGAACTAACACAGTACCCCGTTACATGTCACCGGCAATGCCCAAATCCCCTAGATGTCGATCCACAAAAATGCATATTCGCTTTCTTGCTCACACGTAACAGTTTACGTTGGATTTGGTGAAGTTCCTTCAATACCTTTGTCGGCTTATGTTTCGTGTGATGCAAAAAGTGAAATTCGTTGAGGTGTGTTTTGAATTTTTGTGGAAAATCAGTCTCAAATCCGTCTTCGTTTGTCTTTTGCTTTGCAAAATAAACACTCGGTGCATTTTGTGCCACACCTGCAAATATAAAACGCTTTCTTCTTTTATGTGATTACTAATACTTGTGTACTAAGACTTTATTGCTTGGTATTGTTTGACACGCTGTCATCTCGAAATACATCCGATTATTCTAGTGAACTAAGTTCTCACTAACTGGTGACAGTTTTCTGTGGGAGACTTAGAATGTTTGATTACTTCTTATTCAAGGTGAGAAAACACTTCTGTTGTATGCTCGTTAATAATGCTGTATAAATTATAAAGTTTTTGGACTTGTACGATATCCTTACCAACACGCGTTACTGAGTGGATCATCTAAAATGGCACCGACAAATTAACGCTAATTAAACTGATACTAAACTGACATCGTGGTCAAATTGACATCATTAAATTGACTTAACAAACACTGTCCACAATACCTCAGTGCTCACGGAGTGGAAAGCTCTGGCGAAATCGATAAACAGGAAAGAGAGAGGATGGTTGTGCTCTCGATACCTCTCCTGGATTCGTCGAGCAGCGAACATCATTTCAACTTTGATGTGACTAGTCCGAAACCCACATTGCTCCTCGGGAACACGGATCTCTCAAAAGCCCGTATCTGGTTGGTTCAGCAGGCCTCCTGTTAACACTTTCCCAGCTAGCCCAGCAAAGTGATATCAAAATTGCTGTCGACGCTTTGTTTACTGCCCCCAACCTCAAACAGTGTTATGACCAAGGCAGCTTTAAGCGCCAGATGAGCTAAACTCTGGTCTCATAGGATGCAAACTAACTAAAACGGAGCACGTTCCAAAACTGTGCAGCCGATTCCCAGAGGTTCCCCTAACGACCCATCCTCGCCTTCATGCTGTCTCTTTTGTAGTTATCCAGCAACTCCTTGAAATTCTTCCAAATTTGAGTTGGGATCAAAGGAAGCTTACTTGCTTCATCCACCTGTCTCTCCTGGATCCGCGAAATCGTTTAGTGGAGCAACGACGAACACTGTGAAACGTGAAACCTTTCTTTTTACTGCATGAGTCCTTCCTAAAAACTGTAAACGCTTCATTCTTCTTACACGTCGAGCTAGATATCTTTGGACGGTTGCCATCAAAAGTAGTCCAGGAGCCTCAGGCACTGCAATTCTGTCGGCCTAATGGCTGATGCTGTGATCTGTCTCATCATGTGTTATCACATGCCCTCGGGTTTAGCGGATACAGGAGAGTTTTTCAGAAAAATGGAAACTACAGTGTAAAAAGTATTTGGATCCTGCAACTTTTTAACATCCGGATCCCACCGCTGTCCGGATAATATATAATAAACAGGCTCACAGACAAGAACAAGTGATGTGGTCGGGACCAGGTTGTGATATGTGCCACATTCAGCCCAGTGCATCACGCGAGTGATGCGCACTTCGCGAATGCCACGCCGTTGCCCGGTCGTGTGATCAAGCACACGAAGATTACCGCTTCGTGGGTGATTCTGCATCGTGATATCGCTTGTATTCTGCCGGAATCGTGTGCCTGTAATAGCCGACTCGTGAATACCACATGAATGGAGAAAGCGGTCACCGTTCTCAATGACTGTATCTGAGCCTTTGGATCTGGATTCTGCAGGTCAGACCACTATTGCACAGAGCAAATAGTCAGTCGGTCCCCAGTGTCGGGCAGGTTGTGGAGGATAGCTAATCATGAAACGGATTATTTTATTGTCGGTGAGACACCCAATCTGACTACAAACACCAAGAGATAGGGCACACTCACCTCTGCCAATTCGCAGGCACATTAGCATGGTTCGAGTGTAGATGCTGTGCGACTCGCCCATCATCAGAAATTGCTGCAATCAATGACTGTAAAACAGACGCCATGCGCCCTTCTGTCAGATACCTTATTCAATTGAGGGCGTACCTAGCACATGTTTACCTAGGCCTACCCTTGGTCTGCAAGTCTTAGTCCACTCAAGTCTGCGATATCGATGTCGTAACAGCTCAGTTCTATGGGGAACAGTGCGCTGGAACAATCCTGCCGTCCGGCAGAACGTCGATACAGCAGAGTATACAAATTTCTTGTTCCGAAGAACCACGTCTTACGTCTACCTGCACGTCTCAGATTAATGTGTGGAGCATAAAACTCAGTCTCCGACTCAACAGCTTGACAGGCGATTCAACTGAATGTGGGGTTTTCTCGAGAGACCGTATCCGGAGTCAATGACTCAACAGTTTGAACCATTTGATAGTGAGCGACCAACTCACCCCGGAGAGGTGGTGAATAGGACGTTGCTATCTCATTCGCATCACTGCTGTACACAGTAGGTGTGCTGTATACTGCACCAAACTGTTGAGGATTGGTGACTTTTTTTCGTAAAGAGTAATATGCCGGCGGTTATGTTCAGTTGTCAAGCTATCAGAATGCCCTTTGTTGATGGTAACTCTCCAAACGCCATCCTCTTACACGTGGAGAGTTGCAGTGATGCAATACATACCTACCATTTCAGCAGGCTTAACAGTAGCTTCAAATTATTGTTCGGAACATTTGGATGTGTGCATTAGTGATAAATCAATAAAGCAGTAAATGAACAAAACCCTAATGTGACTAATGGTTGCATGAACCGCGAAGATGTTCGTTCGAAAAGCGTATTTGCGGTCCCATGTTTATTTTAAGCACTTATGCACAATAGATAAAGGATGAAGAACTAATTCACGGTGAAGATGTCGGTGATAGTAAAATATACAGAGTGAGCGTAATAATCGCGAATAAAAACAATGAACATGTTCAGGTCAATAAGTTTTGCATTAAGGCCGAGCTGCATTCCCATGGCCTTAGTATTAGTCAGGATTCTGGATCTGGTGAGACACTCTCTGGTTTGTCGGTTTATCACATTTTGATCAGTCATTTGCGCACGACCAAACATATTCGTCTGTTATCGGATATTATCCTGTTATTAGTCGCAGTATAAAGATACCCTCGATATTTGCCCAAATAAACTTGTCTTCTGCCGTTCGATGGGGCTCTTCATTTATAGAAAACTGACCACTGGGTATTCGTTCGCGTTGTACTGGAAAAGTAGGTATACGCACGACCCTCGTCCACTAACAATTTAAAACGCCTTTCTTGAGGAACAGTCGGAATGTATCTCCATCAGGCATCGAACTAATAGAACGCATTGGGGTTTGTAAACATGCCACACATCTTCAGCAATGGTTGGAAAATATGATAAGCAGTTAGTTCTATCCTCATCTGGAACCAACGGCAACAATTAAGAGAAGGAAGAGAAAGAGCGCGAGGTGGACTCTAGCCCATTCGGCGCACTCAACAGCGCGCCAGGCGAGAAGTACCCAAAAACTTCGAATGCGATTAGCAACGCTCGTAAAGTTCTAAGTTAAACGACCGTGTGGAAATGAATAATATAAGGGTTGTTAGCAAAAGAACAAGCACTCACTGCTTGTAATGAGCTGCACGGCTGAGGAAAGTGGCAATGAGTCCATATCAGGCCTCCTATAGCAGGTGTACACAGAGTCATGCGTACAGAACAGACAAACGAGAAAACGCGGTTGCAGTCTGAAGAATCCACTCGATGGTTGGTAACTGCAGTGTAGTCTTTACACAGCCCGACAAATTCCGCAACGTGAGCCTCTTCTGAAGGCGATATTACAGTGGAAACTCTGATTAACAGCATCAAGGAATACTCACTGGGCCATGTAGGCGGAGTCACTTTTGATACTTGGTTCAAGCGTTATAAGCAAACTTTCACACACAATTTCTCTGACCAAATTTACTCATGAGAGGTCTGTTCATTTCCGCGTGGCCGGAAACCGCTGAACGTATTAAGTATACCACCATCCTTTCAGAGGTCTCACGTGGTTTAAAAGTCGTTGAAATAGTACAAACCCTCACCTAAATCTTCTGTGCAATTGCCACACGTCTTAACCTCCACCAGTATAACCTCCACCAGCATAACCTCCACCTGGTCAAAAGTAGGGCATCTCCATATGTGTTGGTTGGACAAAAGTTGAACACTGAAAATGACAGCTCCGTTCAGTCGTCGTCCTATTAAGCCCATCTGAACTCAGAGGGTATCGCAAAAGACGGTTCTGTTTTGCCGATTTTTGCTCACACATGTGTCTCTGTTGTACGTCCTCCCATCCAATTCTGTGGGCTTATTATGAAACTGTGTCCTCTGGTATACAAACCTTTTTGACGCATGATTCGGGCAGGATGAAATGAGAGAAGAGTTAAGTTTACATCGATGGGTTATATTTTATGAAGTGGAAATTTCTAGCCCTGGGTAGTTGTTTACTGTCATTTAAAAACCTTGGCTGAACAAGTATGTCCAACGCCACAGGGTTTACGCACGTCAACAGGACGACCCTTCGTTTTGCTATCGGATTAACTGAGCCATAGTCATGACTCGCCGAATATTTTTTGTTCATATTCATTTGTATTTCGTATTCCTGTAGGTTCACTGACATTTCGAACTCTGAAGTTTGTTGCCCTTGTCTACCTCGACCATATGCACACTACATTATCTATACAGTAAGTTAGAAGCAGTGAATGCCACTTATTGCAAACATTCATCAGTGTTTACGCCACAAAGTACAACGGTTTCAACAGCAGCTTCTAGTATGGCTGTTCGGGCCGATCAAAATAGGTGATCGATGTGTTGAAAAAAACGAACATCACACGGCAACTGGACGAACAATCGGTTTCCAGCGTGACATTTTAGAAGTCCCGGCATAGCTCATTCTTTCGGTCGATACAACACAAGTTCGGTAGGTCAACACTGTTTCCGTGGACGAACGGGACCCTGACCCAATCAGATCTTTGCCCGTGATTCCAGCATGAAAGGCACACACTGTAAAACGGTAAACAAATTGGCTGTTCGAAGACCGGCACCTCAATATGTTCATTATACTCAAGCACATATTATGAGTTTCAGAGAGATCGTGATATTAATGCTCCCATTTGATCATCACGGCGAAATTTTCATGATACAAAGGTGAACAGCATAAACATTTCGTTAACCAACCCTACAGATATACAATTAAGTTAAAAAAAACCAGCTGGAGAAACTTGTTATCAGCTCATAAACTTGGCTGTACTCTGCGTTAGCCTGGTGAATTTGTTTCACCTCCTCCTGCAATTTCTTCCCTTCCTTCTTATTTAGCTTCGACACTGTTGCAATACATGCGACAAATTCAGCACACACCCTCGTGAACAGAACAGGCCAGTGCGCATGCACAAGGATTTAGCCACCTGATCACATGTACTCGTCCGCTGCGACGAAGTACGCAAGCCACTGCGGCCACCTCACTCGGGCCCCTTCCAGGTGCTTCAGCGAACACCCAATCACTTCACAATCGATCATACTGGTCGTTGCGACACCGTTTCCGTCGATCGCCTTGAAGTCGCTTATGTAGATGACGATATCACCTGAGTCCTTTCGCAGCCATCCGTGGCACCGCCCGCCCCCACACCGCCCCCCTCACCAGTTGCCTCCACGCCACCTGCTCCACGTCAAACGCGATCAGGACGTCACGTCCACTTCCAAGCACGTTTTGTAGACATTGTTTATTATACATAGTTTTTTCCTCGAGTAACCTTCTCATTTTAGAGATAAGGAAGCAGAAATTGCAAAACACAAAAACCGACAAAAACATTTTGTAAAGCAATACTTGACGTACAACAAACACCAAAGGTTACATGGTAAGTTTGTATACAATGTTTGCTTGCCAGATACATTTTTTTCTGGGTTATAGGTGACGCGCAGAGCACTGTGTGGAGACAGCACACTCCCGTCTGTCGTTGCAGCAGTGGGGGAGGCCTACCTCCCATCTCTTTCTCCTCGAGTTTTGGTAGGTTGGGTAGCCCGCTCCGACAGCACCATCTTAGGGACGCATGGACAATTCCGGATATTGCAAGCAGACCGACTCCTCTTCAACGTTACCAACCTTCTTCAACGTGGCATACGTAGATGTTCTTGAATACGTTGGCCGCCCACTCAACCTGCGGTAACTTCAATGTCACTAGCTCTATTTGCTTTTGCTTTTGTCGAAGGTCTTCAAGCTTGAAGCCTTCGAGGGGGGACGTCTGTAGAAACACCCTTAGTTTGCCACGTATTCCAACTATCTCGCTATTTATTTTGACCTTTGACACTATTGACATTGTTTGGTTGCATGTCCGGATTTTCTCGTTGGTTTGACCGCCCAAGGTCGCAATTACACTTGCACTTTTCGGTCGCCAGCTGCTGGTCTGTCGCGCTTTGCTTTCGTTGTGTTTTGCTTACAGCTCGCTTTCCCGGTCTCCTTGCAATACACGTCGTTGCCCTACAATCGGTTGTTCTGGTTTAATTATTGTGGAGAATAAGCACGATTCTAGACAGAAACCTACGAATCCTCTACACCGGTATCAATGCACCGGATCCACATAGCAAACTACTGCTACTTCCTGAACCTATGTATCAAAATACCAAAGTCATCCGTGAGCAGTACAAAGATGCTAATAATACAGTCCAGAGTGGAAGTTCTAGTGAAATCCAAGTCTGCTTTGGATCGACGAGAATGCGACCTACAGAGCACAGTACTCTGCGGCTACTCAATTCGGCTCCTAAATGCGGTTCTTGATCAGTTTCTCGAAATCTTTCGCATCAGACGGCACATGTCACTAGCAGATTCGGGAGTTGTAATTCATGCGAGTAGAAACATTCCAGATGCACATACATTCACCGCAGCTCTACATGCCACAATCGCGGGAAACGATGTCATTCACAAGGTGTCTGTAAGTCGAACAGAAATGGTCAGTTTGTAGAAACTGATCAAAATGACTGATGTTACATGTGACAAGATGGAGTCCTTTACTTTGACAGTTGTTTCATCTACTTCAGGGCATTTGTTTCACACCCTTTTCACAGTACGTGGCACGAGGCATGATTTCATCGTTGACACTAGCAGTGTAGAATCAATTATACCAAAAATACATCTGTCACAGTTCTATCCAAATTACATACTTCGTCCTTGTTCTGTAACCATACGAGGTACAACTGGTCATTCCATTCCTGTTTTGGGTACAGTCACTATTCCGATCTTTAACTAACAATCCAAGCTACTTGATTGCACCTTTGTTGTTACTTATCATGGCTTATCCATTTTGGGGCTAAAGGTGTTGAAAATGCTTCATATTCAGGTTTCCTTGCTTGTACCACCGAGTAATTCCACAAGCTCGGAAGACCTCATTCTCAAATGCTCTGAGGCCACGGGCGGCATGAATATACCTCCAGTTAAACTAGAAGTAACTGGTGGCCCGGTTTTTCTGAAACGTTGTACAATTCCTTATGGACTCCGTGAACCGGTAGCTAAAGTGCTCAACGACCTGGTAGAGAAGTGCGTTATTTAGCCTATTGATTCATCCTCTTGGGCTACGCCTATTGTAACACCCTTGAAGTCTGATGGGGAAACTCCGCGAATATATGGAGATTATCGACATACTGTAAATCGATGCCTTAAGCAACACATGTACTACTTCTGAGCCCAAAGACATTCTGAACAAGCTTTCAGGATCCAAAGTTTTCTCCAAGATAGACTTGAAGGATGCATATCTACAAAGTCCTTTGGATAAGACATCAATGCCGATAACAACGATCAATACACCTAATGGACTTCTCCAGTACCGATTTTTGCCGCTTGGACTCAGTAATTCTCCTGCTACCTTTCAGCAGGTGATGAATAACATTGTGAAGGGTATGGATGGTGTTTAAGTTTATCAGGATGATATCATCGCACATGCTCCAGGCAATTTGACTCATGATTCTCGTCTTTTGAAACTGTCCCAACAGTATTTTGATAAAAACATTGCTGTTAATTCAAACAAATGCGCTTTTACTGTAGGCAGTTTCGAGTGTCTCTGTTACTTAGTTGACGGTAACGGACACAAACTTGGTGCCAGGCGTTTAGACTCATTAGTTATGCACCTTCACCCACAAACCTATTCGAATTACGTTCTTTGTTAGTTGCTTTGCAGTACTATTCCCGTTTTATTCCAAATTCCCCTCATCTTACTGAATGTTTATTTCAGTTGCTTTTTGGGAAGCAGTTCACGTGGACTTCAACTCATGAACGGTGTGTACGTTCATTGTTATATTTTTCGTCACATGATGGTATACTTCGTCCATTTTCTTTTGAAACCATGCCTGTGTTGATATCTGATGCTTCTCCTGTTGGAATTGGAGCTGTGATTGAACAGGATAACAAACCAGTTGTGTGTATATCACGCCGGCTTAGTCCAGCAGAAGTGGATTATGCCCAGACACCCCGTGAAGCTCTGGCGGTATATTGAGCGGTAAAGCGGCTTCATATGTATCTGTTTGGAATACCATTCATAATTGTGTCGGAACATGAAGCCCTGAAATTCATCTATAATACTGACAAGTCATTGGCACGTACTTGAGCAGCCATGGTTCAAAGATGAAGCATAGCACTCAATGCATATGACTACTATAGTGCACAAATCAGCCAACTAAGTTGAACAAGTGGATTACTTGTCACGTGTTCCATGTACATCTGAGCAAACTTCTAGTAATGATTGCCTTCTAATCCAGCCTCTGCTGGTTAGCCGAACAGAGTTGATTCGCGATACTCAACGTTACTTTTCACCCATTCTCGGTGTGTTACGACGTAGCTGGATCCCACAAGTCAGACAGAAATTTCCTACATTTTATGTGCGTCGGGAGGAACTATCACTCACTCCAGATGGATTATTGTGCTTGAATAACAGAATTATTATTCCTCCAACTCTTTGTAGAGCTGTTCTGGACGATTGACATTCCGGACATGTTGGAGTTGGGAAGATGAGGTCTCCGGCCAGATTAACGTGCTGGTAGCCAGAGATTGGTGCTGATATTTGTCGTCTGGCTAAAAGTTGTTCACCTTGCCATCACAAATTCCACAAATTGCCGTCTAACTGGACTCCATGGCCGGTGTCAACTGAGGCCTGACAACGGGTTCATGCGGATTGTTGTGATCCTTTTCTTGACATGTATTATGCGCCAGTAATGATTGATTCTTATTCGAAGTGGCAGTCACAACAACGCCCACTGCAGAATTTACCATGTACGCACCTAGAAGAATAGTCAGCAGGGAAGGTATCCCTCTTGTGTTAGTGACCGACAATGGTACCCATTTCATTGCCAAATTTATAACTAAGTGGCCCAACGGCATTGGATGCAAGCATCTATTTACTCCTGCTTAAAATTCCTGCTCTGATGGTCAGGCTGAAAACTTCGTTGAAATACTCAAAAGTGCCATAGCCTCTTTTCAGTGTACTGTATTCAGAGACCTTGAAAAAGGTGTTGATAACTTCTTGATATCATATCGCAATGCCTGTCATTCCACCACACATGAAAGTTCTTCGAAACTTTTTAATGGACGGTCTTTAAGGTCAAACTTGGTGACTATTCTATCCTCTTGAGTTAATTATTATCGTGGTAATGACTTATGGCCGTCATCTGATGTGGATGATTTGCCTATTCAGAATTGAAACGTGGATCAGATATGTGATGAAGGTACAGGCCAGTGCGTTCGGAATCCTGGTGTGACTTCAGATAATGATGAGTCCGTTCTAGATTCAAATTCGAACCAAGAAATTGCAAGCATCATTCGAAGGTCTTAAGGGCGCAAATGAAACCAAGAAAGGATTTCAAGAACTCGCAGTCCCATTCAACGTGTGGCGGATGCGAGGAATGTCATTGGACACACACTTTTACGTCAACTTTTGAAGTTCAGGCTGTACAGTTTGTACGGCGCGAAACTCTAATTAAAGCTTGCGGTTATCGTTCGGTCGCTGTGTTCTGCTAAATTTTGATGTGCAGCGGCCAGGAGATTTCACTGGCCTGCCTCCGGTATGGTGTATAAAATAGTTCCAAAACTCATAGTTGCATATTGTACCCAAGCTATTAAGAAAGCTCGCATGATGCATGCTGTCCGATTGTTTGTCTACATGTCATGTGACCGTGGCACGAACCCGAAGGGCACACGTGTCACATTCTTCCGATTTACTCGCTGGTCGACGGCCGGTATCTAGCCCCTCTAGCTATTTCGCGTGTCGGTGCCTTTTATAGCGCTGTCAGAGACCACCTGTACACTTCGTCGAATAAAGATTTGGTCCCTCTCCTCAACGGCCTTTTGCTTTTGGCGTCTGATAATTGCATCTCTGGGGAAAACGCGACTTAGTGCGACGAGCATTGAATTGATGAGCCCGTTCGAATGTTTTTTTGTTTTCCACGGGTATATCTTCTGTATAACTGTGAGTTGCTATTTCTTTAGTATGTTTTACATAGTCTTTTTTTGAAAAAATTTGATTCATTATCCATTCCGCTTCAATGGAGGCTCAACTGCACGTTTCATCAGACGCTTCGGTCAGTGCATTAGCCGTACCGTTTGCACCTTCCAGGGAGACTAATCCTAAATCGTGTTTTGCACAGTTAGAAGCCACATTTGCGCCGCGACAGATTAGTTCAGAGCTAACGCGTTTCCATCACGTAGTCGCGGCACTGTCATCTCACGTCATTGACGAGGTGGACGATGTTCTGGAGTTACCGGACTCCACGAAGCCCTACGAGCAACTTAAAGCGGCCGTTATTAAGCGCGTTGGCTTGTCCGATCGCCAACGTATTTCTCAGCTTCTGAGTGCGACCGAGACCGGTGGCCGTAAACCATCGCAGCTCCTTCGCCACATGCAGCGGTGAGCAAGAACGACACACATAGAAGAGGCTCTACTTAGAAGATGTGGCTACAGCGTTTGCCTGAGGATATGCAAAACATTCTTAGCGCAAACCCATCATCAACCTTGTCAATCTTGGCTGATGTCGCCGACCGGATCGGGGAAACATACGGCATCGCTGTTTCCCAGCTAACTTCGAATAGTCAGGCCGCAATCGCCACTCTAACCGCTTAAGTTGCCACTATAACTGCTCAAGTTGCCATCCTAACTAAACAACTTCAGGCCTCAACGACGCATCGTTCGAGATCACGTTCGGCTACCCCCATGTGACGACACATTAGCCACGCAGGGTCACGTGATTCTCGTCAGCCACCACCGAACACTAATCCGGATCACTGCTGGTATCACCAGCAATTTGGCAAGAAAGCCCGACGATGCCGATAGCCTTGTACCTTTGGTCCAGTCAGCAAACAGGGCAGCTAAATCCACATGGTTAACGACGTAACTGGCCCGCCTGGTCTCCTGTTCTTTCTAAAAGATCACGAGTCAGAGATTCGCTATCTTATCGACACAGGTGCCGAGGTCAGCGTGATCCCACCTGAGACCCACGACTTAAACAGGTCGCCTATTTCGAATCTTCTCGCGGCCAACGGAAGCACTATAAAAGTGTTTGGTCAGAGCTCTCGCACACTTAATTGAGGTCTTCGCAGGCCTTTCCGCTGGATCCTCACTGTCGCCGACGTCCAAATGGCCATTATCGGTATCGACTTTCTCCAGCACTTCGACCTTTTGGTAGATTCCAGACGACACCGTCTGGTCGACCAAACGACGAAGCTTACAGTTACAGGGATTTTGGCCGATAAGTTATCAGTCACTCCCGTATATCAGAGCTCTTCAAAACTAAACTCCTTTAGTTTCCTAATCGATAAGTATCTGACTGTTCTTCGACAGTCTTCATCTCTGAATGCCGTCAAGGGTTCCACGAGGCACCACTTAGTCACGACAGGCCCGCCGGTGTTCGCCAAAGCTCCCAGATTGACAAGCTTAAAATAGCCCGCGCTGAGTTTGAGCACATGCCCGAGCTCGGAATCATTCGCCCGTTCAGTAGCCCTTGGGCCTCTCCACTCCACATGGTCCCTAAAGCGTCAGGCGATTGGCGCCCGCGTGGAGATTATCGTTCGCTCAACAACGCCGCAATACCCGACAGGTACTCGATTCCGCACATACAGGACATCACGGCTGGCCTTCATGGTACCCGTGTTATCTTGAAAATTGATCTGGTGCGCGCATACCACCAGGTGCCGGTTGCGGATGAGTATGTTGCCAAAACAGCTGTCATCACAACATTCGGTTTAATCGCGTTTCTACGTATGCCGTTTGGTTTGCAAAACGCTGCACAAACGCTTCAACGTTTCATCGACGAGGTCACACGGGGTCTGGATTTCGTCCACCCCTACATCGATGACCTATTTGTTGCAAACGCGTCTGAAGAAGAACATCAGATCCATCTGCGACAGCTCTTCGATGGATTAGCAACTTTTGGCATAACGATTAACGCGGAAAAGTGTGTTCTTGGTCAATCAGCGATAGGGTTTCTGGGACATTACGTTGACCAGCACGGTATTCGACCGTTAACCGGTAAGGCAGGATTACTCCGCGATTTTGCCCGTCCTACCACCCTCGCCGCTATTCGTCGATTTAACGGGATGGTCAACTACTATAGCCGGTTTATTCCACATTGCGCTCAGCTTATGCAGCCTTTAACCGAGTTACTCCGCGGCCGTGTCAACGGAGTCGTAGAGTTATCACCAACAGCCATCGAATCGTTCGATACAAGTAAGGACGCATTAGCCATCGCCGTTATGTTGCACCACTTCAACTCATCCGCGGAAATAAGTGCAGCTGTTGACACGTCAGACACCGCAGTCGGCGCCGTACTTCAACAGTTCGTCGATGGACTCTGGAAACCGCTCGCTTTCCTTTCCAGACGTCTACTTCCAGCTGAAACTAGGTAAAGCACATTCGGTCGTGAGTTGTTATCAATTAACTCGGCCGTTCGGCACTTCCGACATGCCCTCGAGGGAAACCAGTTTGTGATTTTCACCGGCCACAAACCGTTGGTTTTCGCCTTTCACAGTAGGTCTGAGAGGCATTCGCCCCGCGAAGTTCGCCATCTGGACTTCGTACCTTAGTTTACGTCTGATGTACGCCACGTTTCTGGCAGCGACAACGCTGTGGCCGACGCTTTATCCCGAGTGTCGGCACTAGTTTGTCACAACTCAATCGACTTAAACGCAATGGCCAACGCACTACGTTCGGAGAATGATTTCAGCACCTCCTGCCAACAATCAGCTCTACGGCTGACTGATCAACCTTTGCCAGCGTCTGCAGACACTATCCTTTGCGATACCTCTACTGGACATCCACGTCCAGTAGTTCCTGATCTTTCCCGACGATGCATGTTCAACACGCTACACAACATAGCCCATCCTGGGATCTGGGCCACGGCAAAGCTCATTTCCGATAGGTACGTCTGGCCTGATATGCAAAATGATCTTCGCACGTGGACACGATCCTGCCTAGCCTGTCAACAGGCTAAGGTTCACCGCCACGTGTCGGCCCCGATTGGCCGATTCCCTTCGACTACACCTCGACTCGCGCATCTTCGCATAGATATTGTAGGTCTTTTGCCACCTTCCAATTGGATGACATTTTTTGACGATAATAGATTGTTTCACGTGGAGGCCAAAGGCCGTCCCTATAACCGACGTTCGTTCAGAGACTGTAGCGCGCGCATTCGTTGAGCGTTGGGTAGCATCTTATGGTTGCCCGGCCACGGTTACGACCGACCGTGGCCCTCAAGTCAAGAGCGGCTCCTTTGCGGAAACACAGCGCGCGCTTGGATGTCATCGCACGCGGACCACAGAATGCCACCCGGCTGCAAACAGTATGGTCAAACGCTTCCACCGACAACTAAAAGCAGCTCTCACCGCGGTCAACGCAATCCGTTGGCCGGAAGCCCTATCAATGGTTTTACTCGGCATCCGTGCCGCCCTTAAGACTGACCTTCACGTTTCCAGCGCCGACCTCCTGTACGGCCAACCACTAAGTCATCCTAGAGATTAATTTTCGTCCGCCACAGACGCCCTTCGATATGATGCATCTTACACAAAACAGCCCGTTCAGCACATGCGCCGCCTCCGCGTCATGGATACACGAGAACAAAGCCGCGAGGTGTTTGTTCCTAAAGACCTTCACGACTGCATGTGTGTTTGTTCGCGTAGATGGTTTACGACGCTCGCTCGAGCGACCTTGTGAAGGTCCTTTCAGAGTACTTCAACGAAAGGATCGCTTTTACGTGCTCGAGCGTCAAGGTATTCGGGACATGGTTAGCATCGATCGTCTGAAACCGGCCTACTTCGAAAGGACAGAAGAAACCTTCAATGCTCCTCCGCAGCCCTTATCCACGTCGGCAGCTGTCTCGAAACAGCCTCGCCCAAGCGCATCGTCCTCGGCAGACATCATGACTTAGCCGATGACGCCAGCACCTGCCGTAACGCGTTCAGGTCGTGTGGTGCACTAGCCGAAACGTCCCATAGAGGATTAACGTTTGTGAAATCTGTTTTTTTCGGTTATAACACAAAGAAAATCGCATTTTTTCTCTCGAAAATGCAAAAAATGTCGTTTTCAAAACAAAAACAATTGTGTTGCCCAGGTTTCTCTCTCTCGAGTGTATCTATTCGCTGTATAATTTGGTTGAGTACGTCATTTATTTTTGTACTGATACTCAGCCAGTTTCGTTCTATTATCTGTCGCATGTCTCATCCGACACCGGCATGACGTGTGTGGCATCTTCGCTCGCGATCATCCTCGATCTCGTATTGGATGTCGTGCTTGAACGTTCCGTGGATGCCTCGCCTAGAACATTCTTTTTTTATTGGTTGTTTCGGCATCTTCAAGGGAGGATACTCGAGTGGGAGCTCGCTAGGAACTGTGGGCAATAGTGCTTCTCCATTTGCGGCATCTGGGGATTTTCATAGCAATCGCAGGCTGATTGGATATCGGCTGGTACGCCTTGAACCAGATAAGGCCAAGGGTGGCCGGCCCCAGTTATCCTCATCAGGATCGAAGGGTTGTCAAAGTACCCTTCTAGGGGGGAGCTGTGTAGCGGCCGGGAAATTTTACCGGCCTGCCTCCGGTATGGTGTATAAAATAGTTCCAAAACTCATAGTTGCATATTGTACCCAAGCTATTAAGAAAGCTCGCATGATGCATGCTGTCCGATTGTTTGTCTACATGTCATGTGACCGTGGCACGAACCCGAAGGGCACACGTGTCACATTCTTCCGATTTACTCGCTGGTCGACGGCCGGTATCTAGCCCCTCTAGCTATTTCGCGTGTCGGTGCCTTTTATAGCGCTGTCAGAGACCACCTGTACACTTCGTCGAATAAAGATTTGGTCCCTCTCCTCAACGGCCTTTTGCTTTTGGCGTCTGATAATTGCATCTCTGGGGAAAACGCGACTTATCGCATCCAGCACTAAAACCTTCTCCTCATTCCAGCGAACGTCGTGCTCCCATGAATGTGCGCAACCGTGGTAGCAGCTACTGGTCAGCTATGCCGAATACAACTGGTAGATTTCGGTTGTATTCCCCCTCACTTTTCGGAATATCTTTCGGAAATCATTTAAGGGGGTTTGGGAAGCTTCGAAAGTGCCGGGAATGAATGTCGAGAGCGACTTTAATGAAACCAACGCGTTGAGAAATGCCAAAAACGCTTTGAAGGTTTGCTTGCGAATTTCTTCCACTGACGCCGTAGTCTCGCCGCTCACCATCCACCTGCCTCCAGCCATAAAGTGTACTTTCCTAACTTGGTCAGTGTCAAACCATCAATATTCAAGTGTATTGCAGTGGCGGCGAAATGCCGCAATTGGTGACATGCCAACGCTTGTGTAATGCCATTCACCAAACCGAAATATGCATATTCAATAGGATGCACGTCACGTATCAACGAAATTCGCGGGGTTTTCCATCGGTGTTCTTGCATTCGACGGCAGTTCAGGTAATCTTTCTCTCAGAATTTGCAGCAGTCGATTGACTTGCACTCTGGGAGTATTACTTGAAACAACCCATTCTCAAAGCCGGTCGACAGGATTGTTCGACAACACCTACTGGGCATCCTCACCACCACGGGTTTCCTGCAACAATTCACTGTGTTCTGCTTGCTCGGGAACACCTAACATTGTAGGTTACATAAAGGAGGTAATTACAATTACCTTGTAACAAACTGAGTGCGTTTCACTCGACACGCGTTGGAAATGCTGGTGTGGAAACTTTCCACGGCACGGCGGACGTGAAGGTAAACATTGGAACGACCAACCAGTAATTTCATACCCCACTGGAAGCAATATACATTGGTTAATATGACCTCTCATTTTGTTCAAGCTGCTGATTGTTAGACATCTTCCATTAGAGCAACGCATCGGTAGCGAACATAAGAACCTGCCAAGATAAACAAAATGAACTTCAAATATGATGAAATTGAACGCGTTGTGCGTTGAAGTGTAGCTAAACAACAAACGAGTATGCGTACAATGAGTGATTTCGTATATTTGAAAGTTCTCCTCCTCGGTTCTCATAGGAATACGTTTATGGAGACCAATAATGATAACGATATTAATCACACAACATTTTATTCAGGTTCATTCTCGTTGATCCCTCATTGGCCACAAAAACGCAGCAGTATTTCATCCCAAGATTGACGTAATTCAACCCTAAACCTAACGCCAATCAAATGCCGAGCGTATTTCATCCGTAAATTCATGCCGTAAATTACCCATACATAATCCCTCATGTGTGCTAGCAGGGGCCGTCCGTTTGTTGCCCGTGGCGCGCATTTTGCCAATTGGGGGAATAGTGCGGAATTGCTCAGTTTTTGCGCATATGCCTACGTTGCAGTATGTTTATGGTGTATATCACGTTAGCAGATTCACAAAAGGCTTGCTCCTACTGATCCAAAGACGAATCACTCGCCAAAGATTTTATCAAATTCTCCGACTAAATTACACAAAATTTCAAGGTAAGTAAATCTTACCACGTAGATGACATCGATTTTCATTATATGCCACCATTTATTCCCCGAAATAGCGGGAAACGAGAATTATCCTTATTTTTCCATTAATCGCGAAGCCATCAAAATACCGCACATTCCTTGCTTACGTCTAAAGAAGATTAGAACCAAAATACATCCAGCGGAAGAATTCAACGATTTCACGAAACGAAACAATTCACAAAATTACTACAACCACACAAACATAAAATCCGCTTTTGGATCCAACGGTGAACGGATACTTAGGGTTTACCGATTACATTCAACGATCGTTGCGTCAGCGATTTCTACACGAGTTCCAGGTGGGGAGCCCAATCTA
>QNGE01001024.1:5138-31004 GCA_008508345.1 Paragonimus westermani
TCGGTGGTTGGAGACTCTAGGTGAGATGGTGGCTAATCGAGCTCAGTGGCGTGAATGTTGTCGTTGTTTGTCCGAGTTGTGTGTGAAGTGAGTGCATTTAATGACGCGTGGCAGTGAAAGCCGTAAGGAGCTGTCATGTTGATGACGCCTTACTCTCACTTGCAGCTCGGTTGTGTTGTTTGCAAGGTGTAGGCACCTTGATGCTGAATATTTGAATATGGACGTAGTCATTTTCAGTAGTTAGGTCCCTTCCCGTCTCCTTCTTTTTCCTTCGCTCTTTCTATATAGGGTTTGCTTTTTCTTCGTGGTTGTGTGGCAGTTAAGGATTGGTGTGAACCACTGTGATACGAAAATTGTTAGTAAGATCAAAAATGACCGAACTATTTCAATTCTCTTACGACGTTTTTAATCGCCCTGGTTCAGATATTCCTGAGGCCGACATTCTATCTCGAGCCTTTTGTGCATCAGCCCTTTCTGTCGATGTCTATGATGATGATGATGACGACCCTTGTCTGTATTCACCACAGTGCAGTGTTGAAAGCGGCTTTGATCAAACTACCACAAAACCAGATCAATTCCAGCTGTTTTTCCAAAGGGGTAATTCTTGTTGGTAGATATGAAGACCCATTTCTGTCTTGAATTTTCTGGCAAATGACTACTAATGTCTGCTACGTTGAGACTTTTCATGTTGAATAATGTTTCATGCGACTGCTACATTTACAACTCAATACGGTGAAGGCTCTCCCGGATTTTATGCACCCGAGGTATCTCAAAGCCAGAAGGACTTCCGGTAAAATCACGCTGATTATATAGTAAATAATATTGGGCAAATGCGATCAGGAGTGGGAATGGACGCTCAATCAAGGTAGTTAATGTGATGATAGTCCATGGACACGCAGCATCATATGACTCTATAAGTAGTCATACCAGGGGTCAACTATCTTACAGTTGGTTAGAAGACTTCAGTCAACTTATGAGAGGAAGGAACAAGAGTAGACATGTCAATAAAGGTTAGATCTGATGCTGTGGTTGATTTTTCTTCACGCACATTTTGTTGGTTTCCTTCTTCTTCCTCACTTTCGCAGCCTGCAGTATTTTCATCCAAAATTCTGTTAAGCGCAGTTTATCCTTTTCGTTTAAAACCTTATAACATCTTCAACTAGATCCGGGAGGAATTTTGAATTCTGGAACCCACCTTTATTCTTTCGTTATTTCATATTTAGCCTGACTTTTGAACAAACTCGACCTTCCTATTTTTCACTTGCCCACATAATTGAAACGTTATTTATTTACCGATGTTATCGCTTGCGTGTGCTCATTGAATTTCTGCGTTTTTCTTCTACCATTATTTTCATTGTTGTATGTATGAAGATCATTGAGTTGGTTTTCCCCTAATGATTGAATGAGTGTATGAATAGGCTGAAAATTCGTCTCTCGAGGTGTATGATACCTTTTATTGACTTTACTAGAGTTTTTCAAGCGGATATTTGTTACTCTGTGCACATTTCGGTTTGCAGGTGTTGAGCGTTATTTTTTCTTTGCTAACCGAAATAAACATCCGGTTACTAATGCCAACTCACCAATTTTACTTGTAGACAAAGTTTAACTAAATGCACCATTTGTTTCAGTTATGGGTTACCGGTTCGCCATCGATCGTGGTGGAACTTTCACAGACGTTTATGCGAGGTGTCCAAATGGAAAAGTGCGTGTGCTGAAGTTGCTTTCACAAGATCCAGGGAATTACGATGATGCCCCGTTAGAAGCCATTCGACGGATTATAGAATCAGTAAGAAAGTTTAAACATCGTGTGTATCATTCAGGACACGGGGAAGAAGTGTGCGCTGACAACAGACGATGTTGACTCGATTCGTATGGGCACAACACTGGCAACTAACGCCTTACTTGAAAGAACTGGTGAACGATGTGCCCTAGCCATTACACAGGGTTTCAAAGACATTTTATTGATCGGGAACCAATCACGTCCTGATATATTTGATCTCGTACTTTTCATCGTTTCTTCCTAATCAACCAATTATGATTCAGAAGGTGGAGATGCCTGATGTTTTACATGACGATGTGATTGAAATCGAAGAACGCATATTGTTGAGGCAGGACACTTGTCAACTTAACCACAATTGCCCAACCGATATTTCCGTGACCGGTGAACAGGTACTTCCATGTTCCACTCTTATTGTCTGATTGTAGATACTTATTGCCACTCCTTTGGACAGGGCATCCGCGCGCATACAGCTTGATCGTATTTTCAATGCAGGAATCAGAAGTCTAGCTGTTGTTCTGATGCATTCTTATCTTTATCCCAAACACGAACTGGCTTTAGCGGATATTGCGCATGAAGTTGGATTTACCAATATCTCCTTGTCACATCGCGTCATGCCCATGATAAAGATAGTTCCTCGTGCTTTCACTGGTAAGCAGTAGACCGATCAACCGAATATGCTTGCTTCAGCGACTGCGGACTCTTATCTCACGCCGTGTATTAAGCGCTATGTTGAAAGCTTTTCAAGCGGCTTTTGCGCAGGATCAAAGAAATTGCAAGTATTATTTATGCTGTCAGATGGTGGTCTGTCACCGGCCGATGAGTGAGTCAGTTTCACATTCGTACTGCCCTGACACTGTGGGATGACTACATGCTCCGTGACAAGTGTCTGTTCTCTGTACGGTGCGTATAAGTGTTCTGGCGACCTTATTAACTGTATGAAGCCCAGTTTATTGTCGTTATTTATTCAGCTTCCTTGGCTCCCGCGCTATCCTCTCAGGCCCTGCTGGCGGTGTAATCGGTTACGCGATGACTGCCTACACTACCGAGTGTGGTCAACCCGTCGTGGGTTTTGACATGGGAGGTAGGTGTGTTTTTGTGGCATGTAGTTAATCAAATTATGTATTCTGATTATGGCTTCAGTTGAACACAGTTGTTTTATACACATCAGGTGGAACTTCATTGTCGTATATATTTAGACGATTAGGACTTGTGTTGAGGATGTTAACCCCTCGTTCATCACGATTTACACTTCATGAGCTCCCAACTCTGACAGGATACTGGCCAAAGGGACTGAATGCTGCGACTAGTACGTTGGGATAGCAGTTCTGGTTCGTCTTTCAGGTTGGCATCTCGTTGCTCACATAGTCTCCAGCTGAAGACGTCAAAAGTGACTAATCGGGCTGTTTTTTAGATGGATTACTTATGCAGTAAGTTTGGCTAATAAAGTGGGGAAATGTGATCCACAGGGAAGCTGTCTCACAGATGCCTTCTTACTCTTCTGAAATTCGGCTATTTATCTGCATTCTGATTAATTAATTACGATTTCCATCTCGTGCTTTTGCCGCAATTCCTTGCCCGAAGTGCCGTGAACCGAGTTTTCTTTCGTGTCACACTAACATACTAGCAAGATTTCCCTCCTTTTTTCCTCGTTTGTTAGATGTTCCTTTACTTGACAATCCCCCGTCTTGTTTTTGGACACACGCGAGACTTGCCACACTCGCTGCTCACGGCGAGTCACAACCAATATGATAGTGAACCAGTCATCAAGGCAACATATTGGCTTGACCGACACAAACTCCTACTACCCCCTTAGGTATCCTCTAAGCTCACCACTTTCACTGTTGGAATATATGCAGATGTTTCAGTAGACACCTTTCGCACATGCATTATATATAGTAACATCTGCTGTCGTACTGAAATACAGCTCCATGATTCTAACGCGATAACGCACCTTCATTGTTAGTCAGTTGCTTCATAATGCGTGCACGATGTGCGCATGTCTTGAGATCCTGCGAATCGAACGGGTGTAGAAATCGTTATAAGCTCGTACACATAGAGGACCTGCTTAAATGCACTCTTGCCCCAGCTCGTCTTTATGTTGTCGGACCTGAAGGTACAGTTAGAACATTGAAAGGTGGCTGTTACAAACACTGTCTCTTCGGTACTGTGTATGTGCAAGGTATAGTCCAGACAAAACCATGGATAGGTGCTATCAGTAGCTCGCTAACCTTTTGCATATCGCACGGCACACGGACATTGTGGTATCAGCTGAAGATTTGAACATTCAAGTAGGTATACTAGGTCCCGAAAAGTCATGTTGTGTGACCAAAACTTACGATATTCGCCATGAAAGTTCGTTGCAGCCTTATGATCAAAACGGTCTGTTTCTGGCGAGTACTAAATTTCGGCGTTCTACGCGTCAGTTTGCTACCTGATGACCTCTATCATCGGATGGTTCTGGAACACAGATTGACCGTATAGCCCTCGGCTATGAATGAAGTGACTGTTCCGGAGACCGTAAACCAGTCTGATGTACCTATGTGGGTTCCGGTCATGTTTTGAGTTGTGCCAAGTTCGCTGTACTTTTATCTGGAGGCTACTCTGTCGTCAACCTCAAGTTGACATACGTAACCCAGACGAGACACGGTGCCTTGTACCCACCAGATCGCGCTTGTCTATAACTTAAGATCTCATCTATCAGGCGGTATTGACATATTGGACGCCTATCCGACGTTTAGCACATAAACGTGGTATTACCTCGTACTGTAGTGAAAATAGACGGTCGCACCATACTACTCACACCACTATTCAGTAGCAGCATGGATCGAGATGATCGCGGATTGAGATAATCGCGTGATAAATACGGCAGAGATACGGGATGGATCGTTGGAGGGTAGAATGACATATAATGGCTTTCGCTACACGACGGAACTGATACATGGTGTCTAGAGCGACTGGAGTATCCTCAGAAGAGTATGGTGTGCAAATGAGTGTTTCCGTTTCTTGTCGTGCTCAGACGCTTGGCCAACAAGTACTACTGTTCATTCAACTGTTAACCACCGAGTTTATATATGGTCTCTCAAACCTCTTATCTTTCACTGGAATATTCCATCCAGCAGTGTATAATTCTGTCCGTAAGACTACTAATACTACTACGGAAACAACAAGATCACGAGGTCCAGTGATCTAGTTCGCTATCGTAATGGAACAAACCGCTGTTGCCAGGATGTCTTGAAGGCTTTCCCATTTCATCCTACCAACGGGTAACAGTAAGCTAGACGTGCTGGAGGTAATCTGCGGTGTTAATAGTGAGCCGGTCGATTACCTGCGACGTTTCTTAGGTCCCTTGGCTGCACATTTCCGACGGCAGTTTAGCTGCCCATCTGTACCGTTGATGAAGTCTCCGGGCACCTTCTGTGATTGTTTGTCCACCGATCTTTATTCTTCCTCAAAAGTAGAAATTTCATTTGACATCTATTTCTCGGCTCAGGCATACTCCTACTCATTTTTTGTGTAGGGGTTAACCTTTGTATAAGAGCTGACGGATTTACTCCGAAAACTCTGCAATTGTTCCAAATGAATGGGGTTCGTCTAATGTCGTCTCCACTTTCACAGGGGGCTGACGTGCTTACGGTGTAAACCACTAATAGATTGGTCTGAGCCCCATTTTGGAGAGGCCGTTCGGAACCATTGTATTTTACGAACTGAACGCAACGCCTGAGCTAGGTGTCGTCTCGGCCGTTTCTGCGTTGATCACGTCTTCATACCCCACCAGCTGCTTCAACGCCGCCATTCATATAGAATGCCGACAATTCTTATCCGTTTACACATCAGATGGGGCATCACTTTTTTCCACCAGAATGACGCTCCGAGACTTTGTTGAGGAAATGTATACCTGCAAATTATGTGAACATTCTGATTACATTTTGCTGTCTGATCTCGAACCGACTGAGGGCTTGTGGCAATTTATCGTCGACCTTCAGCTTCTCAATCGTGGTGCAATAAGAAAGCCTAGACTCCTCTCCCCTAGTCGACTTTGTAGTAACGTAGATCCCAGATTTTGCCTTGGTACATTGCGAATATGGTGGCGTGACAATGCTCACAGAAACTTGGAAACCCAGATTGTGCAACAGATCTTAGACAGGTTAGTGATTTCCGCTCGTCAGTTCGGTACAACCCTTGTACCCTTCAAGTGTATGGCGCTGTTGCAGGGACCTCAGGACTCTATACCTTCTTTCATTCTTGGTAATAAACCATTGGAGGCAACCACAAAATACATGTTTTTGACACTGCACCAGCGTCGGTGGAATTTTTTGTAAAGTCACAGATTATATGGATCGTGCTAGGGTGGTGTTCATCCACTTACATCATCTTTGGCTGCGCCATGGTTTCACTCTTCCTGTGAAAGGTCGAGTGCGCAGTACGATAGCACGAGCAGTCTAGTCGTACGGCTCCAAAACCTGGACGGTTCGCGTAAGGGATTTCACGAGGTGTTTGTTTTCTGTCATTGTTGCCTCCGACGCATTTTCAACGTGGTAGGAACGCCGTGTGAACAACGGTAAATTTCGTCGACGTGTTTCTGAACGACATTCGAGCATAATGATCTCGTCCAAGGGGCTTGTTTGATCTGGACACATCTCACCAACGCCAACTCACCATTTGCAACATCGTGCCTGGTTTGTAATTTTTGGTTTGTGCTTTTGGTCAGCGTGTGACTTGGGTTCAGAGCACGGAGGCATAGACGTCGAAGCTTAATTTAGTAAGGCATTCTTGGCTTTCCGCCTATGGTCTAAAGCACATTGAACACTGGAATGCGGGCCCTGTTTTATACATCATAGAGTGGAAGTCAGTGTTGTTGCAAATCTCTGTGTTCAGCGGTGTTACATCTTTTTTCTCCTTACGTTTCTTCCTTTTCAACCTACATGATCCTTGGTTTTGTAAGTCTCCTTACTCGTTGTTGCATTTTTGCTACTCTAGGTAGCCTATTTTTGTCAAATGTTCATAAGTTTATAACGCTGTTTACAAGATGCTAGCACTAATATTAACTGTCTCATTTTTGTCGTAGTGTTTTTATCCGTTGAATTTCATTCTTTTCTTCCCTTCTACTCCTACTTTAGGATTGTCCTTTTTATTTTTTGAATGATTTGTAACAATTAGCTATCATCAAGACGGCAAGAAGAAATACATTATGAGATGCAGGCTTTTCGTTTGTTCTCATCAATCGATTACATACAGGTTAAGGGTATAGCAATGAAACAATGAAATGAACGAATATCACAAGGTGCAAACAAGGTTCACTGCCACGGTAACGCAGCTGATTGCGTGAACACCAACGACCTAGGGTTGTGATTGCGCAACTATGAATGAAGTGACGGCGTCAGTCACATGACCTGTTGCGATTAGGTGTTTCGCGGTCGAAGATGCCAGATTTCTGTCCGGATGTTGGTATGCTGACCCCCGTTGAGTCATTGTTTGCACTAGCCACCTGAGGATATGCTTCGCCTTCCTCTGTCGTGGGTTTCGGTCCGTTCTGTCAGTGTATAAGTCACCACACCTGCAGGTGAACTGGCAGGTGAAATGAGGGGCAGAGCTTTTCTAAGAAGAACGATTAGGACAGTGGAGACTTATCCTGCGGGTGGAAAGTAAGCAAACGCAGTTCCACTGTGGGATACATGTGATCAATGGTGGATTTCAGCTTTCGACCTAAATCGGTAACATTGTGATCTCCTATTTAAGGAAGGTCGATAAAAACCTGCTTCTTCGGCTCTGATTGTGGTTGGATGGTAGCCACTCGTTCTTTGCAATGAATTTCAATAAATTTGACCGGAATAAAATAAATGCTTGCATCTCGCAGCGTCCCTTCTTGACGTCATGGTAACTGGATAAAGAGAATCCAATGCTTCAAAGTTAACTATCACTACTGACGTGCTCTAATGAGGGCGAAACCCGAGCCTAGTGCTTCTTTTTGGAAGAGGCTGGCTGCAAAGTCTATCTGAATGCGAACGCTGCGATCAAATGTGATTGGTGGTCAACTTGAAAAAGCTAGCTATCAGTTTAAGTAAATGACGCAACGCTGTCGTTGTTGAGGTTGCGAATTTGGTTTCAGAGGCAGCCTGAACTCTAACGGAATGTACGAGTATGGAATTCGGAACTTGAACTCACCATATTGGGTTGTGTTGTTTGTCACTACTGTTTATCTATTATGTACTTCGTCTTCGATGGTTAACAGTTGTGACCTTTCTCCATTAACGTGAAACTTTTTCACACCGTGTTGATTCGGATGAATCTGGTCCACTGCGGTTTGTAATTTTGGACTGACAATGGCCACAGTTCTTTGAAGTGACAACTACAGGATTCGTTGTGATACATAGTTTATCATTTCTACAGCCCACGATCAGTTTAATCTTAATTGCGCGTATCATCTAGCAGTTGTTGGAATGCCTGAATTTCTTTGTTTCGGCAACCCGTTCCTTCCGAACTGTGATGAGGGGGTTACAGTTCAAAGTTTTCATCCAGAACCAGCTCCTGTTTGCTTTTACGGGATGGATTTGTTATTGGGAAACAGTCTGTTTATCAGTTCTGTATTGTCAACATCCGCAATTATCACAATTGCGATGTCAACGTCTATTCATCTGTTCTCAAATTAGTCCCTTACAGTGGCGGGAACCATCTTTTGTTTAAACTTATTGGTTAAAAGTAACCAAACCGAAATTCAAACCAACAACCACCACCGATAGCAAATGTCTCTGTCCATTAGACCACAGTTCTTAGGAACGTCACCTAGAAGGGGTGACTAAAATAATGAACTTGGCTTAGACACATCCCACTAGGTAGATGAAAGCAGTCTATCTCGTTATCCTTTTCATTGGTAACGACCGGGAAGATGGGATTTTGGAAGTAGCACAGAACACAGTTATACGGCCACTGCCGTTGGCTTCTTGCCATTTCGTGTCCGAGATGGATCAGTCATGCCTGTGTTAATTATACTTTCGCTGATTTGAGCCCCGTATTTTATTAGCATTACCTATGTTTCCTTGATGAACTTATTGGTGGTTCACCGTTCCGTTAGTTTTCACGTGACGTTTTGAATCTCGAACTATACTAATACGTGGTATACATTCTTCAGGTACCTCAACTGATGTCAGTCGTTACGGTGGAGAACTGGAGCATGTATTTGAGACCACTACTGCAGGCCTAACAATTCAGGCCCCCCAACTCAATATCAGCACTGTGGCAGCTGGTGGAGGCTCTTGCTTGTCCTTTCGATGTGGTATGTACCAGGTGCGTTCACGTTCACCGGTTAAATTATCTCAGTGGGTTAGTATCTCTAGGTTGGACTTTCTTGGTCACGTCAGCGAATGTTGTTGTACGACTGGACGGGTTGTCTGGTAGCCAACTATTCAGGGATGCAAAAACTTACGCTTTACTTTTCAAATCGATAACTTATCGGTAGTCGATGTGAAACACGCAGTCATTGCCCTATCGTGTCTGTGTTACGCTTCTACTTTGTATAAAGCACTGACCCATAAGTACTGTTACAGGAATATAGCGGCCGTTGCGTTTTCACTCTTGAAAGTCACCTTTACGCATGTTGTCCATGAAGCTTTCCCTAACCTACGATACCTCAAGCGGGATGAGTAAAAACTAAGTGAAAACACACTTTCTTCATTCATTTATCATGGCTTTAGCAGCGAAGCACACATGGGAGTGACGCCTTTTGATGACTACCTGGCAGACATTGAGTTATTGACCATAAGAGCTGACTTCGTTCCTTCTATAAGCCATATGCAGACGATCAGGAGTAAACTACAATGTAGAGTTGTCTCTTCTTGATTGAGGTTTACGTCCTGGAACTGTAGGATGCTGTAAGGTAGAACATGCTTGAAATTGTTGATCTCTTAACCTACCTACGTTGGTTATCTTGTCAGTGTTCAGCACTGTTGACGGTCTACATTGTGGACTAACGAAAAGAGGTGTAACGTTTACGTCGCCTTATCATCCGTGGCTTCCTCGAGCTTGCGAACTAGTTGTTATGAGTTCATCCTTTAACTTTCCTGTGGTCACTTTCCCGCGACCCCGTAAACTGGCGTATTCAAGAAAAGACACTTACGAAATTTCCGTGTTTAATAGTCAGTCCTTTTTCACTTAACTCATATTTTGTTGGCTAGTTGTAAAAGCGATGCCAGCCATACCGAAAGCTTTTCATCTATGTATAATTGACGACTGTGATCATGTAAGTCTCCTGTACACCACCTCCTTGAACCTGAAACACTGGTTTCCACCGACGACTTTGAAAACGGTCGACAATAGTATGTAAGATGTCTTGCATCTCTTCGGCTACTTTTGCGAACCTACCACACACATTATGTAGTGATGACATTCAGCAAAGCAAAATCCAGTCATATCTGAGACAGTCAGTCAGGTGACCAAAGTGGGTCCTGGAAGGCGCAATTTAAGCGCGCTCATCGATAAGGAACATGAACTTGATGCAACGTAACCGACTTTTCTACGGGGCAGAGGAGTATTACGAGTCCTGAAAAAGCAAAGCTAGCAAACTCGCACAGATCAAACGGGAAGAGTAATAAATAGTTGGAAAATCCACAGAAATCACGTGAGGGTCAGAACAATGTGCACCGGGTAAAACTGATTAAAGTGATAATGCGAATTGTTTGGAAAAGAGTAGGGCATCTATCGGTTACTAGGTTCCATAAGTAATACATCAGCCTGAATTGCTGCAACCTTTGTTTTGACCAGAGATTTGTTGATTAACTTTGTTCCTCAGGTCAGCTGTCAGGCGTCGATATTGGGGTACATTTTTGGCTGCGCTTGCTTTGTAGTGTTGCGTTGCCTCATAAGTGCACGTGCCCTGTTTGGTTTTCATTTGCCATCGTATTTAACTTCTCAACACATACTCCAATGGACGCTAGTAGATTTTCTCTTAGAACCATTATCTACAGCGTACAATTGTTAAACGCGGGATTGACCTTGAGGCAATGCGTGTCATATGAGCTATTCTTATTCATCTATGCACTGAACTGTCGTGCTGAACTTTAACTCACCGTTAAACGAGATGTAACCGAACTGGCTGGTTTTCAGAAATGGGGTAAATGTCACTAGTATGTTCCAGCGATTTTGTGACCGACCAGAACAGAGCAAGTAGATCCGTCCTACGAAAAAATTGGTAATAGATATATCCATTAAGACCGAAATCAAACCCCTGTAATATTGAATTTAAACATGCCAATGTGGGGACCGCTTCATGATCTCCTTATAATACTGATATGATCTGTCGTATCTTTCCCACATTCAGGTCGGTCCGGAGTCTGCCGGTGCCTTCCCGGGTCCAGTGGCGTATGGTCATCCTGGTGGCAAGCTTTCCGTGACCGACGCAAATCTCATTCTAGGACGTCTACTACCGGCACACTTTCCTGCCTTGTTTGGCCCGGAGCACAACGCCCCATTGGACACACGTGCTGCTCGCCATTCTTTTGAACAGTTAGCCACAGAGGTGAGGCGATTTCTGCCAATCTAGGTTCGTGATTCTTCGTCGTGTACTTTAGTACGCCCGCAGATTTGTGATTTTTCATATTTGGTTTTTCTGGTTGGGTTTCTGCATTTTAGACAATGATTAGTGATATGCACATTGAATGTAAGGAATTTGTGCTAACTTGAACAGAAATTTATGATGTATAGGTCGCTTTTCAGCGATGGTAAAAATAGTGTACACTGTTAGTGTTTAGACATGGAATTACCTGTCCGCCACCCCATTAGCATTGTGTGATAATCTCTTTACTCACGACGAGCATGTTTATCGGTGTGGAAAACGGGACGTAGTATCACGCAGTGATTACTTGGGGGTGATTTCTTCCCCGACCCAGTTATTTTATATGACAATCTTGCGTGCGAGTCACTGGGTACAACTTCCTGGGCTCAATGTAACCTAGAGTGCGGTCGGTTACCAGGTTTCCACCTCGATTTCTCTTTGATGAAGCGTATGGCATCCCGATCGGACAAACTTAACTCGTACACAAAAAGTCTAGGAATTTATCTTCAGACCCTAATTGATTTCGCATTACCGACGAGTTTGTATTGTATTAGTGTAGCAGATTTATGTTTTTAGATGAGACCTAACTGTGAAAAATCAGGGCTTCGGCTGGACTCCAACCAGCTGCACACAGCTTGCCTCAACGCGGCAAACGCTCTACCAGCTGAGCTTCGAAGCCACACCAGGAGCTCGGAAGTTTCACGTTTGTATTGCTTTCTATTGACGTAAACATGTCTGAACAGTGAATTCAGTCACACTGGATCGTCAGTTTAAAACATTGTTTCAATCTGGTGAGCTTAACCCTCTAGTGGCTACTGTATTTTTTGGGTTCACTCGCTAAACTATGTTTGACTTAAAGCAAATGCTGTTGCAGTTGATCGCATACCACGCGCATTTGAGAACTCAGGAGTTAAGCACATATGCCTAACCAAGATATATGCAATGCCGATGTGCTATCATAAGTTTGAAACCGGAGTCCTTATGTTTCCCCGTTACAAGGCAGGTAATATTCAGTTTTGTGCGTAGATCGCAGAGGATTTGGAGGGAGTGTTTGACTTCAGTTGCTTATAAATCTTTGGGCGAATAAGCATATTCCCAGCGTTATTTTTTTCAATTACATCTTAATGTCCAGTAAATAAAACGCAACTCCGGGTTTTGAGCCATCTGCGTCTGCCTTCGTTTACGGGTTCAGGCAGACATTCTAACTGACTGATCTTGATTGAAAATGCGTGGCTTTTGTCCGTCTCTGAATTTATATTGCTTGCGGCCATTGGGCTTGAGTATTTGGTTCAAACCTTCATACTTTCGGTTGTTTAGTAATGGATTGCCTTATCAGAATGTGCAAACATGGTCCCATCGGCTTTGATTATTTTGTTGGTAATAAACCAGGCCGCCATGATAGGAAATCTGGAGGCTTAGAGGACATTGTGATGATTTGTCGAGGTTTATCAGGGTTCGACACGGTTATTTGACGGTCGTTTTTGCGGCCCTGATTTTTTCTAGCATTTTCTTCTGTATTCACTTTGTCGAGTTGTTTTTTCTTCAGATCAATACCTTCACAGCTGGGCAACATTCTGGAGGTCGGGTCTCATTATCGGTCGAAGAAGTGGCTTTGGGATTCGTTCGTGTTGCCAACGAAACGATGTGCCGTCCTATTCGTTCGTTGACTCAGGTAAGTCCCTTGCCCTCACATTGTGACCCATTGGGTTAAGTCGGGACATTGATTTTTGATAATCTCAGTCTTCACGTGCCGTAGAATCATGGGGTCAAACCACATGATCAATGACGTTCATAATTTCACTACGCCACCTCTCTTTCTCTGAAACGGAGACTTCATAGTCACCGGCTTTATTTTCATTCAGCCTTACCGGTTAGACATTGTTTAACTAAAGTTTAACTAGGTGATCTTTTTGTTATCGGTCCTGTTCTTGTCCGATAGGTCTCTGGTCCTTTGAACATTGTTTGCTATGACGATGATGTGAATTGCTAATTTGTTCATCCTTATTGGATTTTCGCAGCTTACCAACTTACTCATTTCACTATGCCCCATTTAACATTTCTCTCCAGTTATACAACTTCAAACTTGCCTGCTGATTTTATGAATGAACTGTTTATACTACGCCTATGCGTTTGAAAACCGTTCTTCCTTATCAAAATTAATCCCTTGGAACTGACCTCTAAATCCTATCCTTCACTCATCATGTTACGAGTCGTAGCATTTGTCCAGTTGGGTATCTGCCCCATGAACATCACTTGCAAAGAAAGTAATAGTAGAACTGGCAGTCGGCTTTATAGCTTGCTCCTCTTAGGCTACCTTTTCTCGATTGATGACGCTATGTAGGAAACTGGCTGTTCATTCGCGTCTGTTGATCAGAAAGCTTTGATTACTCCACTGTGCGACGTTGACTGACGCTGCCTGCCAGGTCAGGGGTTCGCAACCATTCAGGTTGCTGATTGAAAACGTACTCTAACGTGTCTGTATGTTACGGTCAGTGTTGAACCTGTTTCCCTGTGAGTAATGACTTTTCTTCATAAATTTCCATTGTTTTTTCTAATTCCTTTTCCCCCGCTTATTTATTAGTCTCCTATTTCGTTCACTGCTGTCACTACTAATGGCAGCTTCGGACGCCATATCCACGAGTAAAACCTAACGTTGAAACTGATTATGATGGTTGTGTTTATCGTAGGTCTGGAAACGGAGAAATACAGGGTGTGGCTATCGATACACCGTTACCCAAATCTAATCGTTCTGCTCATTATCCTGTCATCTTTATTTATAAACTACCTCTTTTATTTCAACAGCGCATTATCCAACAATCCTATTCGCACAAAGTGAACCGATTTTTATTTTGCTAAGGGTTTTCATTTCCTCCTTTCGTTTCGGTTCTTCAGGGCAAGGGGTACGACACGTCGAAACACATTCTTGCTTGTTTCGGTGGTGCTGGCGGTCAGCACGCTTGCTCGATTGCTCGGCTACTGGGAATAAAGAAAGTTGTAATTCATAGGTAAATCTCATATGTTTGAATAAACTAAGGAATCGTGCAACATACATTTTTTAACGAATATGCGTGATCTACCTTTGATTCAAAACGATGGTCATAAAGTTCATTCACAGTCGCCACCACACGCATCTTTTTTTGAAATAGTTTTTTTAAAAACTTTTACACCGTCGATAGTTTGTTGCCATGGCATCAGATAGATTACATGTGGCTTAGATACTGTCATGCTGTCCAAGCCGAGACAAGAGTGATCGAAATGATAGGATTCGAATTCAGAACTTTATGGTCGATTGGTGGCGTCTTTGCTTTTGAGCTATTTGGATTTATCGTCACTTCGGATTCCTTCTCCAGACAGTTGAACATTCTGGGCGATCGGAGCCCACGAACATCTGAGGACTCAGTAGCCGTCTCCCGGCCCAAGGTAACTGAAGCTGTGGGCTTTTTTCATCTCATAAATGGCTTCCCTGTTGGCATCCCGGACACCAGAGTAGATTTTGAAGGCTTTCTGGCTGCACTTCTAGTCGATCTTGTGACCAGAAGATTTTATGTGAATCGGCCACACCAAATGCACAGAGTAAACGGGACATCACGATGACTCAAGCGGTTGAATGGACGAGAGGCAACATGTTTGCCACTCCTGAGCTTTATTTTGCGAAATTGTCTGTCGGGGATTGACAGCACGTGTCTACATTGCACTGATCAAGTTCTGTCAGATACATCTGGAATGTTCTTGTTGTCGGGGCATACAAGTGTCTTGCTTAGGTCATCTCTACCGTATTCACTTTACTCGCGTACAATATATTTGTACATTCCAAGCTTGATCAATTACGAATTCCGTCTACTGGTCTCATGCTTACTTGCCCAGGCCACGTCAACTCGATTGTTCCCGTTCAGATTGAACTAGTTGACAGTGGCATCCAACTCACATACGTCTGCATGTCAGACGGCAAAAAACACATTGAGATGTAAATACAGAAGACTTAAAATAGGTAGCTTGCCTGAGCGCTGCTTCAGGTGTGAAAGAAAAATGGACATGTAGGGGTGAAATTGCGGAAAGATGAAATACTTAATGTGTGAAACATGAGAACTTCGGAGACATCTTGTCTCACAACATCGACGGCAATTCTTCGCCATACCCGGTTGCTTCCTCAACTGCATATGTCATTTGTTTTTTTTGGCCCAACCAAGAAGCTTGGAATGCCCTTTTGATGGACGTGTGCTCTGATATCCTCAGTCTAGGTGGTACCCTTGTCGTCGGATCGTCCTAATGCATCATGTACCAACTGAACATGGCGTGGCTTTCTTGAGATTAGTATACGGAATACGTGTTTGTGCTTCTGAAACGGGTGAAAGGAGACTATTAGGATCATTGGAGTTCGTCTGTTGGGTGACATATTGGCAAACGTTGGCTGAGCGTTGTTCTTGAGAATTTGCTGTTATCTCCACTTACCACCGGTGTCAGATGTTTAGGTCTCTGACTGACTTTCTTCACTACCTCGCTCACACGAAATCAAACTCCACTCCAACACCTTCTGTTGTTGTCTGCAAAGTTGAACGTATTTCACTATGGGGCATGTGGCATCCAGGATGCGATTAACAAAACGCGTAGCTCATTAGTGGACCGTCTGTTAAATCGAGAGTACACGAGACTGGCACTCTGTGGGCTAGAATGACAGTTGGATGTGCCACCAAGTTGTTCCTAGGGCTGTGCGGTGAATTTCTAGTAACATTATACAAAGATTACTACAAGTATTTGTTCATGTATGCTTAGTGTCCATGGTTGATCAGCCAATTAGTTACTGGTTTCCTTAAGTCTCTTGTCATTCAAATTGACGTCGCTGATCATCAAAATCTCTTCGACCAAAACGGTTGACCACACTACATTCATTTCGTTTGAACCCTGAACGGTGCTCTATACCCTCAAGCTTACCCAGTTTCTGCCTTTCGATCGTACTGGCGGTGTTTCACTCCATGTGTGCATTTCCGTGTAACCCACAGGTACGCAGGTATACTTTCTGCTTACGGGATGGCTCTGGCTGATGTTGTCAGAGAGCAACAGCTCCCTTGTCAACTTTACTACAAATCCGGTAGGTGTGCAGATTTCTTTCTCTTTCATGGTTGTTGATTAATTTTCGATATGAATCATGGAACAACTCAGCTTTCCATGTTCACGCATCTACTAATGGTCTATTGTGCAGAACCATGCGAGGTTATTTTACATGCATAAAATGCCGCCGAAACCACAAGGATCCGACAAACTTTTCCCGGTCCAGCCAAGAAATGCTTGTTGTTGCCGAGGTATCAGAGCGTCCGATGGTATCCATATCGGTCCGTCTCAACACCTGTAACACGGTCGTTTGCTACGTATTTTGTTAATTTCTGTTACATTTAAATGGTTCCAAACTGTTTCAATTTGTAGTACTCTTATTTCGCGTGATCTTTTTCGTACGAAGTATAATATGCAAACTGTTTTATGCCTTCACAATGTTTTCCACCACTCATTCTTACTTATTTTTGCTCACAGAAAATTTTGTTGCGATTGACAATCTCATCACTCAGCTCATAAGTGCTGCTACCACACAACTGACTGACGAAGGCTTCGATGCGTGAGTTTTCGCCTGTGTTACAAGATTCCTTTGTTTTGATTCTTGATCAAATTTTCCGAGCTGTCATCCATTTTTGCTACTCTGTCAGATCACGTATTTCGTGCGATGTGTTCCTGCATATGCGTTACGAGGGCACTGATGGTGCACTGATGTGTCAAGCTTGGAAACATAACGCAAACTCGAAAAGTCTTCCTGTTGCTTGCTCCTCTTATGGAGATTTTGAGCGTGCGTTTGTGGAAAGGTTAGTTTCAAATTCACATATCACCTTGCTTTCTAACACAGCTTACCGTATTTGTCGTGTTGATTCTCAAAGTAAGTGATGCGGTTTAGAAGAGGAGGTTTAATAATAGGAAGTGGGACAGCTGGGAGCAACAGTGTCCAGGTATGAGGACCTAAGTGATTTTTAGCCTGGTTTTGATAGGTGGATATGACTACACTAATCTCATTCGTCGTGTTTACCTCCGAGCATATACTTGACATATTGTTTCATTCTACTGAGTTCAGTTGTCGCTGTTCTGACTTAGTATGAGAACTACGGTGACTTTGGTTTTAGAAAGCTCAGAGACTGTTGAATTGGCAAAGTTTTAATGACCACTGGTGTTCCAGGGATCCTGCTTATAAATTTAAAAATATCGACTGAATTTCAGTAAGCAATAAATGGTTAGTTTTCAAAAATATATAGTTGTCCGCGGGGTGGGGGGGGGGGTAGAACAACTGTAGACGGAAATAGAAGAAGAGTAAAACTGAGTGCAGTTGCATGGCAACACCACCTGACATGGATAGCTGAGTGTGCACTGATGTTTAGAACAGTTGTAGTAGTGAGCAGACGATCATATTCGATCAGCTTTGAAGAACAATTGCTGTAATAATGCCGGTAAGAAATAATACGAAAAGCAACATTTCTGTGTTAAAGTAGAGATTGAATGTCAGGGGTACTGAATGACGGACAATTTTGTCTCCTAACATAGATTTCTCTCCTGTTTGTCCCTGGTCAGTCCACGGAGCCTTTAATTCTCATCTGTATAGATACAAGCTGGAATTTGGTTTCGCTTTGTCCAGTCGTGAGATCATTGTGGATGACGTACGTGTGCGTGGTCGAGCAGTGAGCGATGTGGAATCACCTACCGAAATTCCTCGTGCTCCTGACGGAGAGCACCCCAGACCGTTAATAGTGAGTTCGCCTCTCATCGTGTCGCTTGTAAGTTTCGCACACGTCTTGTGTCAACTCCTGACTTAACATCTCCGTTGATCGACCTATCGAAGGTTATATTTTATCTGAAGGTAAAATGCACAACAATGTTAATATTAGTGCGACCGTGACCCTCTGCTCCTTCTCAGTGTTTATTTAATTTTCACATTTGCTGTTTTTGTTAATGTACTGCAGATGACGAAGACCTATTTCGATCAAGGCTACCTGGATACGGAGGTTCATTTGTTGAAAGACCTTCTGGCTGACCATCGAGTCAAAGGACCAGCTCTGATCGTGGCCGAGCACAGGTGATTCTGAATGCATCCATATCGAGATGCGTTTTCCTTATTTCCTAACAGATGTTAGCCTGGCCGATCGTTACTGTGATTTGAGCCGGTGTGGGATATCCCAGAAAGAAAGTTATTCAGAGAGAAGAAAAGTGGGACAAATTAACTCTAAATAGAACTAGAAACGTTTTAAATGTAAGCACTCTATTGACTGCAACACCGCTTTTCCGGTCAGTGTTTCTAACCATCGATTTTAGTGGCCACGAGGTTCTCAACCGGACTGACGGCCTCTACCCACCGTATCCAAGGAAACAGATGGAGATATCATATTTCGTAGCCATATCCTTACTTAATCACTCTTTGGTTTCGAATTGCTATCATTGGTCTCGGTACGTAACCCTCAGTATAGTGACTGTTCAGCTGACACACGGAATATTTGACCCCATCGCCGCAGGCTGAGCGTTTTTCAATTGATCACTTGTTCGCGTATTCTGGCTCCGCCGAATTACGCGCAACCGAACGGCCGCATTGCTTATGCGATCAGATCTCTTATTTTAAGCCAGTCAGCTCAGACAACGTTAGTTCCGCACTGCTAGTTTGTTTATATATTGTCATCAGGGGCGGATCACATCTCTGAATCGTGCAGCAAAGCAGATTTCACAGATTTTATGTACCACTCGCCCAACGACGACCGGACGTCCTTCTGACGTCACAATTGTTGCAGGCTGGCGGAGATAGCATTTGTCGTCATTGCTCTCGCTGACATCTCACCGGCAATACGACAATTTGACGAGATAATGATGTCCAATTATGTGAAACGGTCCACAATCTCTGAAATAATGGAGGACATTAGATTTTGAATGTCGCCTCTCCGAATCAACGCTGTACTTTGAAGATGAGAAGCGCCCTCCCCTACAAGCCGTTGCGGTCATTTACCTAGTTCTGTATGAACTGCATGCTTTCATCTCAATGTAGCACTCATCTACGTACGACGTCTGTTGGCTTAGTATTTGAGATAAATTTGGCATCGAACTTCTCAGGCGTACCTTCTGAAACGTCGTGCAAGACCACATTAGCCAGTATGAAGACACACCTCTGTCAACCACCGCCAAAAGTGATGCACATCTCAGTCAATTTTTCACAAACTCTCGTCCTCTTTTTACAGTAAGCAGACGACGGTCCTAACAGGCTCACCTGTTGCTCTAGAACCCCTTTGCCAAGGAAGCAGTTCCAGCGGACGTTACAAGCAATCGAACCGGAGGCAGTCTTTAGACCTAGGAGGATAGTGACAGTCAACTGTTTCTAAAAATACTGATGCTCCATGACCCATCGCATGGTAAAATGTTGAGTTAGTGAGTGGATGCCATATAAGGTCACTTAGGTGCGACGAAAGCTAGACTGACCCCCCTGTTGTGTTCACATAATATTCAGGCCCCTTTTTTGAAAACGGGGATAACCGTTGATAAACACCAATCACGAACTACCTTTCCAGCTCTCTAAACTGTGTGAAAAAGGTTTACCAGTTCCGTTATCCATCTCCGTTTATCGTCTCTGTGAAGTGGAAAGTCTTGACTGGGAATCGTGTTAAACTTCGACAGTGGGCTGACCGTGACACAATAACTGACCATTTGGTTCTCGTTGTCCATATGATCCCGTCGAGACCAGCTGATCTATACGTGGGCCATTTATCGCAGCTCAGCTCAACGATAAACATAACCAGTTGTCGGCGGTAGTTATATTCTGCCATTCTCATACGGATAGGTTTCGTTCATGTCTTTCAACCGTTCCACCATGTGATGCTCGCGGTCCTTCTGTAGGCTCTTAGCCTAAAAATCAGAAGGAGTCGTGCGGCGCTTGTTTCCAGGTTTAATAGACGTGACAGAATCTCAATTTTGTCACACCTACTTAGCTCCTTCAAAACGTTCTTCTTTAGAGCAGGCTTTCATAGCAGCTGCGATTTGTTCCCACTGCCGTTTATGTTTCCGTACCCGGCTTCATCTGTGCAGTGTGTTCGCCAGTGCCATGTGATAAGCGTTCTCTACACCGCTCTTGTCTGAATGACAGCTAATTATCTTATAGTTGCGACCTTTTGACTCGCAAGCTAAGGGTGGAACAAAACATGCAGGCGTGGTAGCATAATCTGAATCCAGGTGGTTGTCCCAAACCGCACGATGGTCGTTAGCGCGGTGGCGCCGTTCGTGATTGGCTGTTGTATATTGGATCTATGTTCTTGTTTGTAATGCGCAGGGCGGTTGCATGTGGCATAATGTTTATCGTTTTAAAATGTGGCACCCGAAATACTCGGGTCGCGCTTCGCAACTATCTGCAGCGGTCTTTCGTCGTTATCAGTAAGTTGGGGTCAAACACCAAGCCCGAAGGTTCAGTGTATAAAAAGTTGATCTCTAATTTTGGCTACCGTACATACCGCACATACATATATATTCACAACTACTTTAGACTTTTGATTGATATCGTTAGTACGTCCCCTGTCCCAGTCAACTGTCGGACGATCATTGTGCTTTGTTTTGCACATACCTTTCCATATGCGAAAGACGGTGATGCTACATTGTTGCTTTACACCCTAGGATCTTGCCTCGCGATCTAATTGCTCTTACGCGGCCAGTAATGCGACATTTAATCCTATGAGCGTGTCTGCCTTTCGTCTGACTGCTCCTCTTTGACCTTTGAACCGAACTGTTAGCCAGTACAGCCTTTCGGAGGAGTGCAGCATGCAAGCTTGACCATCTCCTGAAGATAGTTCAATACGTCGAAAGGTAGGAACATAAGTGCATGTATGTGCTTATGAATAAACATATACATTCGTAATGCAAGGTACACAATGTTTTTAAATATTCCAGTATTTTAGATGAGACCCGACTGTGAAAAGTCAAGGCTTCGGCTGGATTCGAACCAGCGACAGACACAGCATGCCTCAACGCGGCAAGCGCTCTACCAGCTGAGCTACGAAACCACACCAGGAGCTCGGAAATTTCACATTTGGACTCCGTTACCCACCCGTCCCACTGTCTCATGTGGAATCCACCAAATGATTCAGGGGATCGACTGCCCCGGCAGGATTTCTCAAACAGTTCACGCTGGAATCCATTTGGTGGATTCCATATGAGACAGTGGGACGGGTGGGTAACAGAGTCCAAATGTGAAATTTCCGAGCTCCCGGTGTGGCTTCGTAGCTCATCTGGTACAGCTCTTGCCGCGTTGAGGCATGCTGTGTCTGTCGCTGGTTCGAATCCAGCGGAAGCCCTGACTTTTCACAGTCGGGTCTCATCTAAAATCATAAATGTGCCACACAACTCATTAGTAATACAATTCCAGTATTTGTTTGCTTGTTTGGTTACCTGACAAAATCTGCAGGACGGTGCGACAATGACGATGCGTTCACTGAACGAAGCAATTCCACTAGAACGATACCGACTCCCAAACGCAATATCTTGAGCCTCATAAACGTAGTTTGCGTTTTGCGATAGAATCACCAGATCTTCTGTTTGGGCTTAAACAGCCTTACAATGTTCATCTCACATCAGACATAGTCAAATACATGACGATAATCGCCTTGTGTTTGATCGGGTACCGAGCTGCGAAGATGACTGAACTGCAGCCTAGATGTGCTTTTTGATAGCATGCAGTTATTAACCTCATCTCCGCGTGACAGGCTTGTTGCGCACTCGCACTCTGGTGCTAATCTCAAATTTGATTTCACTTCAACCCTTGTTTGGTTTGCAGCACCGTTCTGATCGAACCCAATTGTGAGGCGGTAATCATGACTACTGGTGATATAGAAATACACGTGAGTATCTAATCTGCTAGTTGTTTATTGGATACGACAACCTCTTCTGGTATTTAAGTGTTATGATTCTGAAATTTTTTTTTACTGACGTAACGAGGTGGTATTACAGGCGTTTTTTGAACCTTACTCTGATTCTTATATCACCAACCAAAATGTTTGGTTATCCAGTCTGGCGTAAGCTGTACACTAAGTTTCATTCATTCCTGGCGTTATCGTGCATAGAAAGTATCTCGTATATTCCGGTTCTTTGTTAGAACACGCTGCTGTGGCATGGGCATCTCATACATCTTTACCTGAAGTGACTCCCAGTATATTCCGTATGGTTGCTCTGAATTTCAGTTCACCAAACTTGGAAGTTACCGAAATATGGGTTCTTTTGTAACAATGTCCACATAACCATCTTCATGTGACATCTCACATGTTAGGGCTGTTGTGTTACTGGCAATATATCTCTGAATCGGCCGGTTGTATTAGTTAGCCTTTATAGCGCGCTTGTGACAGAAATGGCTAGTTACACGTTTTCGAGTATCGAGTACATTCAGCACGCTCGAAATACGAAGGGCATGTGTCTACAGGAAGTGACTGGATAGTAAACCTGACAGCGGCTAAAAGTGATTGTCTCCTCGTCATTCCTTCAGCCAATATACTATATACTTATGAATCTCTTCAACGTGATCAACAGCATTGAACGACTGTGCAGTTCGTGCACATTGCACAGACACGCTGATTTGTCTGTATTCCCAGTGTACAGAAAGCGCCCTCCGATTCGGTCGAGCATCCGTAATAAGTATTTGTTATTTGCTATGTCATAGCATCGGAATTAGAACATTGCCACCACTCAGCGGTGTTACTTCATTTTATGACTGTTTAAAGTCTTCTTTTAAAAGGTTTTTAAACGACCCTATCACACGATAGTGTTATGAAATTCTAGAGGCCCTGTACCATTTGGTTGATGGTTGTCTCTTTTAGTTTAGTGTTGATGGGGTTGTGTTTGTTTCATGTTCATTCCCAAACTGCCTTCCTCGATATGTTCTGTCTATCTCTAGGTCCATCCCGAGACTAGCCAGAGTCAGCTCACGGTGAGCACACAGTTGGATGCTGTTCAGCTGAGCATCTTCTCACATCGGTTCATGAGCATTGCGGAACAGATGGGAAGGTACGTGTGCTATTGAGTAAGATTACCCTCAGTATTCTGAATCCACTTTGTATTGACATACTTTCCATTCGTTCTTTTATTGATGGTTTGACTTCATGCCGCGTCCATGAAAACGACTCAGTGTTTCATCCTTGTCTTTCTGCTGTCCAATTCTTATATGTGCACATCTTGTAAGAGTTGTTTCAAATTTATTGTGGGATTTCTTGTTGCGCATTTGTGATTTCCGCCGAATACACAATTCACCTTTATGAAAATCGTGCTGTGCTTTGAGGGATGATGGACTTTTCGTTAGTGGCGTCCAAAGAACTGATAAATGATTATGTGTTTACTGTATATGTGTAACGAATTACTTGTGGCCAACAGCTTCACAACTTTGATTTATGAAGAGATAATTGCCAGTTGTAATTCGGACAAATACAATGCTCCTTTTATCTCTTGTCACACTGTGTCGTTAGCGGATTTTGTGTTTAGTTGCGTTTGGTAGAACAATATTGCGTGGCAATTCCGTTGTGAGGATGTAAGCTTCTGTGGTATCCAGCCCAAACAAACCTGCAGCAGGTAGGCATAGGACTTGTAAGTGATTTGAATCGCTCGTCTAAGTGCAAGTGTTATTGAGCCATTCTGACTGATTTGTGCCGTCATCTATCGATGAAGTCAGGTCATACCTGGGGTCCATGTAACTCTCTGCTGGTTGTATTTATATCCACAGCTTTGTTCGTTATGCCTTGTTAAATCCTATTCCACAATTCAGAGTACTTCAACGAACGGCCATATCAACCAACATCAAAGAACGACTGGATTTCTCATGTGCTCTTTTTGACAACACTGGTGGTCTCGTTGCCAACGCACCTCACATTCCCGTGCATTTGGGCGCGATGCAGCATGCGGTACAGTATCAGGTTTGTACTCTGGCCTGGTTTATCTTGGCCAGTAATTGATTGTTGAGTATGAAGTGCTGGTGCTTTAAGGGGTTGGATAGCTTTCCATCACGAATACAGTCAATTTCGGTGCTCTACGCAACCTATCTTCATTTTCTGTTGTTCTTTGTCTTTTGAAATACAGATCGAAGCTACTGGGAATCACTTCGCTCCTGGGGAAGTGCTGCTGAGTAATCATCCGTGTGCTGGCGGCAGTCACCTCCCGGATCTGACTGTGATCACACCGGTGAGTGGATCGTCTAATGTGCACCAGCTGACCCACTGAATATAACTTCCACTTGAGCCTATCCCTGTTTTGTATTATCGCTTGAACTTGTTTCCTTCATTTTCGCGGACCTCATGTTTTCTTAGCCGTTGGTTTTGCATAAATCAAACTATCTTTTAACAGACTGGCGATTCTTACCGGTTGTCAAACCGGATTGCTTGCCTGATCTAAACCATCGTTTTGTCATATTCGGCACTCAAACGAAATGGCTACCAAGTAACATTGATTGTGTTAAGCCTTAATAGGCCGATGTTCTTAGTTGTGAACTTGGTCATACATTCATTTGGAACTGCCAGAATAGTTCCAGATGACTGGTGATTCCTCCCGTTTCATAGATTTGTGTACATAAGCACATACATCCGAAATCGAGTATCGAACACATTAGTGTGCTTAGTGCGCTTAATTTGAAACGGTTCCTTTTCCTGTTTTTCCGCATTACACCGAATTGCATCCGTGTTCACTCGTGCATGCCATATTTCCACTTGTAGGTTTTCATCGATGACCTAACAAAACCCGCATTGTTTGTCGCCAATCGCGGACATCATGCAGATATCGGTTAGTTCTGTTGTTTCTTGCCTGACGTGGGTAGTTTCTTACACCTGTTCGTGAGCCACATCATATTCACTAAATGACTGACAACCATTCGTGAACATTCTGTTTCTCCTGTTGAAATGCTTCGAGGGTTCCTTATTTTGTATGCATCATTTCAGTACACTGTTTAGACCGTGAGATGTTGTCACCAAAACTGCCACTGAACTCACGTGAACGTGAAATTCGGTGCTATTTTACTAACTATCTGTGTCCCCGATAGTGACGAACTGTCAGACTTCCATAACTGATATTCGCTTTTCTAGCGTTCGATATACAATCATTTTTCTTGTGTACGGAACCATTGCAATGGGCCATTTGAATATTATCCACATCCGAAGATGTCTTGTTCATCTCACCGTCCAACCGAGCACAATCATGCTAATTCATGTTGTCAGACTCTGGGAGCAAAATGTGACCAGCCTGGTTTAATCGGGCGGCTGCGCATGTGGTAGTCTCCCACTGAAAATTCGACACCGATTCGAGCGATGGATATTTCCAATTTCACTCAATGAGCGTAGACATTACGCTGGCTATTACTGTCCCTTGGTATGGAAGACGAATAATTGGGCGCTGTTTCTAAAAAGCCCTGGTGCTTGTCTCCCTCAGGGCATACATTCTACTATTCTTATTGATACACGTTTTCTTGAACTCCCCCGGTGTTTGTCCTCATAGAGTAGTATCGCTCTGCGGTACTCATATTCCTTCC
>QNGE01001024.1:39448-89459 GCA_008508345.1 Paragonimus westermani
CGTCTGACTGCTCCCCTTTGGCCTGTCTGACAAGGTTGCACCTGGAAGGACCGGAGTCCTAGTCAGCATAGCCCGCCGGATCAAAACAGTACACAAGCCCGACCACCACGTCAAGGTGGCAATATAAGTCGGGATATGGATAGCTAGTGTTATATTGTTTCCGATTGTTGGTCATGCAACCGTTCTAGCTCAATCAGCCGTAGTTGAATGACCTGAGACTGTGTGGTCAGTGTATACGGTCTAATTTTCAGTTGCCCATTTGCGGAAATTTTTCCACACAATGTTGGTGAACGCTTTGATGCTACATATTTTCGGCTTGAACCGGCATCAACATAGGTTGATCACTGTTCCTTCCAGTGCTAGGACGCTCGGCTACAGTCTTCCTTGTACGTTTAGATTTTTAAGCGAAGACTTCCCGAAAGTCACTTGCTACTCCTGTTAGATTCTTTTTTTGATCAAAGGTATTCTTTTACACTGCGGTTCGTTTAATTTGGATACACAAATTGACGTGTTTTCACTTTTCTCAGGCGGCTCAACCCCAGGATCGATGCCACCGCATTCCACGTCGATACTCGAAGAAGGAGCGGTTTTCAAAACTTTTTATCTTGTCAAAGACGGACAATTCCAGGAAGAAGGTTGGTTTGAATTTTATGAATATTGGTTGGTTACACAGTGAACGTTGGGAAACGCTCGAAAAGAACCGTTCTTCCGATCATACCTTAAGGCCAGTGTACCATTCACTTACACGGTCGCTGTACAGACCAGGGATAGGATTCCGACGACTAATCTAAACGAGGATATGCACTACATATTAATTCTGATTGACACCAAATTTCGGCCGATTGTTTCACAGCGATTCGGGTTGGCTAAAATGTCGAACCGGGCCAAACCGATCCGGCCAATTATATTTGAAAATCAGAACCAGCTTATAAGCCGTTAATTTTCACAGATGCGGCAAATCATAGTCTACTTAGGGTGGATGGGGTTAATTGGTGGACACGTGAGAGTGGCATGCGCGTTCGTCATGAGACAGCGCTGCTGGATATCTGGAGGTTCACGCTGTTTCGAATTTCATTTGATTTTGGGACGATTAACAAATGAAAGGTTTGCACAGACTGCTTTTACACACACAGTCATGTACTGTAATATTTGGTGTCAGTGGTATCTACTTTCGATAACAGCCGCGTTCCGACAACTCTGAAGTGGCACTGATATTGCGAGTTGTTGAGGGTACTTCCTCCAGTTTTATTTGACTAACGGAGGGGAACCATATTTGTGGTAGTGGCTGCTTCAGATCCCAGTCAGTCCCTTAATACTGAATCCGATCCTGCTCGCGACGCCATTGTTGTATCTGTATTCGAGCCCCATCCGCTATATGCCTTACGGACAATAACAGCAGTAATGAGAACAAGTGATTCAGTAGAAGCGCATAGTGTATTGCCGCATTTACAAGCATTCGGATCATTTTAAAGTGCATGGGCGAGTGAACCGTTGGTCGTTGAGGCCGCGACCAATCAGAACACACTTCGAGCCTTGACACGAGTGTGGGGCACACAGGCGGCCTTGACGTGTGTCTTAATTAGCTGATGATCAAACACAGAAAACAAGTCTTGTTCGCTCCTCTGTCGTTCTCATGATTTCAATGGGTATTTTCGAACGAACATATTTGTGACGTTTGGTAGCGTGTTTTAATAAATTGCTTATTAGCCTCTGATTTCCATGTGTTATTCGCACATTTTATGTAAGTTTAAAATCCGGACGGGAATGATTGGAATCAGTTGTCTGCACAATTGACCCTTTATGAGTTCTGTGGGGATGTGGGAGGGGTTAAAGCATTTCGGGCTACTTACTCGTTCCTTTGTACGTCATCTCTTTTTGCTTGGATTATGAAAATTTAAGGCCCTACAGTGGGTTTGGATGTGTGTAACCTTTTCACCTATTCATACTACAATCACTATCCTCTCTGTTGTCATACTTGCCGTACTTATCTTTTAAACGTCCTGTAAAAGCTTCTGTTCCTCAGGCATTACGCCATTTTTCAGGTCTCTATTGATTGTCCCCATTGCTCCAAGCATTCATCTACTAAGACCGCCTATTGTCGCCTAACTTTGTAATATCCACGCATGCTACTTTATATTCGATAGTAGTCAACTGGTAGTTGTCCATTATTTCACTGTCCATGATAAGTTGGTGCCTCATCTTGCAGCGCTATCGTGACATTCAAGCTTACTTTGCAATCGTCTTCATTATTTCATCTCATTATACTTTAAGTTCGGAACTTTAGGTTATATATTTTTTCCCTCATGAGCTGATCCTCCTAGAAGATGACAGTTGTCACGGTCTTCGTATGCACCTGCACGAGAATTTCCACACTCCAGTAGATTCGGCGCCGCAGGTGTGCTCAACTTTGATGGGTGCGTACGCACAGGTAAGCAAGATTCAGACAGGAGGCCACTAGACGGTGCATATTCGTATTCTCTTCGATCATGTGTGTCACGTTTCGATCTGCTTGTCCGGCGGTCTAATGTCTGCCGGACGGTCGAGTTGTGCTGAACATGTGCTACGATCACTCGTTCGATAGGCCTCAAACCTGTTAAATTCTGTTGCTGCTGTGGCGGTAGGGATTGCGAAAAATCACTTCCTTCAAACAAGTTTCATGTGTATTAGTCAACCTGTCCAGTCACACTCACACACGCGCACACACACACACACCTTTTTGTTGCTGTCGATTTAGAAAACAGGCATTTTCGTATTCTCCATAACTAATTGTTTTGCATTTGTGGAAGTCTCGGTATTAAATTATAACGATCAACTTATAACCAACTTTTTTCAGCCGAGTTGTCTGAATTGGAGGATGAGTGAAAATCGCAGCAATGTACTTTTATTTACTCAAATCCACATAACATATGGACGTTTTCAACAGCTGATTAGAGTTTCTTCAGCTCAGCTCTCTTATGCATGTGTAAATGCCAACAAATCACAGTGCTATGCATCTTAAGGTTAACGACGTGGTGAAATTCTGATGGTATGCATGGCTCCTCCTGTGCTCTGTAAGTCTGATTCGGCTTGTTTACCCCCATCCTAAAGATGGAACCCTCTTTCACCACTAAACATGATATCTTTCATTGATAATGTCTACTGGGCAATAGCGTCTTAAAACCATATAAACAACTGGAGACGCTTCTGGAAGTTAATTCCCTCCAGAGCCACAGTGTGAAGAAGTCGGTACTGATGGAATCCTAGACGAGCGAGTGCCAGCTGAGTACACCGCTTTCTCACAAATAGTTGGTGAGCCTGTTTGCAGGTAGAGATTTGTTGATTCGAGCGCAGAAGTGGCCCTACGTCTTTCTGCAAACCTTCCTTAGCCACTCTTCCTTGGGTTTTTTAATGCTGTTACTTACAGACGGAACCCTTATTTGGGAGGTAGGCCATCCATACTTTACAGCGCGGTTGCAGAAGCGGGTTTCCTACTCTTCGTATAGCTCATCACACACACTCTGGGGACCAGAAACTTTCATCATCATCTACTATGCTTTGTCGTCATCCATAATCTTCACCATTCATAAAAGTTGCGGTGTTCACCAGCCTGCTGAACTGAATTTTCAGCCCAGGACGGACAGTGAAACGGGCACTACTTGGCCACAGAGCCGTGATTGGTTGCAATTGATGCACACGCTCTGCGCTGGTCGAACTGAACACAAACATCGGGCTTAGTAGATTCGTTCGGCAGTGATATTTTTTATGCTTTTCTGAATCTAGTGAGATAGTGCGAACAGTAAGGTGTTTTCATTTGATGGCTGTTTGCGCGCGTACAGTTGTTCGCGCATATTCGCCCAAAAACTCTCGCGCTGGTCGATGAATGTTTCAGAGGCTGTGGAATCAGCACAATCAACAAAGCTCCCTGTTTCACGATTCGGACTGCGGCATCAAGTGGGTTGCTTCCATTTCCTGATCACAACGGTTTTATCGTCTTACAAACGTTCCCGAATATACCGTGTGTTTTGGAAAACAAGCTTGTTGTCCCTGGCGACTAGCGCATCACAACCCATAGACCCATCATTGTTCCGGCTGATAAAACACGCGAAGACAGATTCGGACGGTTACAGTTTCTTGATGTTTTCTCCCACCTTAACATTGCTGATCGGTCTCACTCCTGTTCGGCATGATCAGTTGTACTAGCGGTTCAAACCCCGTCCAAACTTTTCATTCATCCGGTCATCTCTCTTACAACAGACAGACTTAGAACCGTGTTATCGCCATTTAACTATCAGGTTGGATATGGATCACGAGATTGCTATCACTGGCCTTGAATTGTTGTGCTAATTTGAAAACTTACACTCTATCATCTGCCTCGTGTTTGTTTCGACCTATCAAAGGGGCATGAATGGGCTAGGGATTTAGTTCTCTGACCTGCCGGATTCGAGCCGAAGTTCTCATTTACTTAGTCTATTGGATTCAGGTGCTTCGCTTCCCACCGGATTATATACGACGGCTTTTTGTTCACCGTGAATATTTAACCACCCGTAATCATCATCATCATAGACAGCAATACATCAGTGGTTAACACTAATGCTTAACTGCCACACAACCATGAAGAAACAGCAAACCCTATATAGAAAGAGAGAAGGAAAAAGAAGGGGACGGGAAGGGACCTAACTACTGAAAATGACTACGTCCCTATTCAAACATTCAGCATCAAGGTGCCTACACCTTGCAAACAACACAACCGAGCTGCAAGTGAGAGTAAGGCGTCATCAGCGAGACAGCTTCCTTACGGCTTTCACTGCCCCGCGTCATTAAATGCACTCACTTCACAGACAGCTCGGACAAACAACGACAACATTCACGCCACTGAGCTCGATTAGCCGCCATCTCACCTAGAGTCTCCAACCACCGACTCTGTGAGTCGCGAGGACCCCAGCCCGGGAGACGAACACGACCCACAGTGGCCAACCCCTTCAAGAACGACTTCATTTCCCTACACCAGGTCATTATCTGACCGCCTCGGACCTTACACCAGTCGGTCGCAGTGTCAGCGAACAGTTCTCGATGTGGAAAACGACTAGCTGGCATCCTTAATACATGACCTAACCATCTAAGCCTGTGAAAACGTAGGGATTGAACTCGTTTGGCAATCACTACCAAACACCCGCTTTCTAACCTCTTCGTTAATTACACGCTAGTGCCTCCCGTGAACTTTTCTCTCTCTGTGGTTTCATGTTCATGACGGTTACGTGTTTTGATCTATAAACCCGCATCGAAAGGTCAACTTATGTACCGTCAGTTGACAGTCACCCGCCCGTGTGCATGTGTGTTTGAACATGCAGACTGTTGCGCACAGAATCTATAGGTTGGCGTTCTTTTCGGAGGCACACACTGTTTATAACTATGCTCTGCACATCCAAGTTGCCCGCATCTACGGTGATTTCCACCACTTCTTCACTTCTTGCGTTTGAGATAATTGGTGTTATTGTAAAAAAAGTCTTGTTTGGTTTCAGCCAACCGAGTTTTACCTGGTTCTCCATTACTTGGCAGTTTGTTTATCAACTTTTTAAATTCAAACATGTGAGAATCTGACTTCACGCTATCCCTCCCAAGCACTTGCCCGTGTTTATTTCACATCCTCTGTTTTCGACGGTTATTTAAATCTTGATACAGGTGGTTTGGTTTTATCATGTCACTTTGATAGTAGCACGAATGTCGAGTTGCCTATTACTATACTTTGTTTGAGTAGGGCCTACATCGCCTGTCTTGAAACCTAGCTCATTTTCGCCGCTTTGAACCTCTTGACTGGCCAGAGTAACTCTGTCCTGTATGGATGTCATTTTGTGATTGTAATTCATCTTGAACCTGTTCGACACCAAATTGTAATTCATTTCTCGGAAACGATCCGTCGATCGAAACTGTTAATAATTTGTTCAACAGTACCGTTGCATTGTTATTCAGCTCTCTTTCGGTTATTTGGAATCGTTGGTTTATCGCTACGCCTTGCTCAGTGAATTCGTGAAAGATCGTACAGTTTATAAGTTTCTTCCTCCTGCATTCATCAGGTGTGACAGCTGCCCTGATGGCACCCGCAACCGCCTATCCTGGATGTTCTGGGACGCGGAACTTGTCGGATAACCTGAGTGATCTGAAAGCCCAAGTTGCAGCCAATCAAAAGGTAGTCTATCAGCAACTTCCATCACTTCCATTGCACCGTGTTTATGTTTGCAGACTGATTCTGTCAGACACGAAAAGAATAGCTACGCATTCAAGTTCAGAGGACAGGTTCCCTGTCTCCCAGCGCGGAATCACGTATTAGACCACAAAGCATATGTTGTGTGCGTTGCACTGTGTAGTTACATACTTTTGTTCAAATCTGGCCGAAATTCGACCGTTTTGCATTCGTTACTTTCAACATTTAATCCAGTCTGTTGGCTGCTTACCATTACTAACAATTCACTTGTTCAACGTTAGCTTTGGCAAACTTCATCCTACTCTTCGTGAGGTGCGGCGGTCTTCTCCAGGAGGGTCTCCCAAAACTGAAACTACTCTCTCTGCAAGACCTACTTCGGTCTCGTTCTCCCATCTTCGTTGGGAGTTACGGTAGTCCCCCAAATGATCATTTTCGGTGTACCAATCTCCTTTTACAGACCTCATCTTCTGGTCGGTATGCGTGACAACGATCTACACTGATTTCGAACAAAGAACCAATGGTGTAGATTTTTCGAAGCATACAGTTGATGGTTGAATACGCATACGCGATTTATTTCAAGCAGGCGTACACACATGTATCATCGCAAACCGGTCCGCACCGAGTTATTATACCTTTGTCAATACATTATAATAATGTAAAGTATGTAATAACGTGGCATACTGTTAATCTGAGCGTAAAAGTTTATCACAGTCGAATAAAGCCTTCTGGTACATCCAATCGTTCGCCTGTGTTTCTGTGACACTTGCAAGTTGCATCAGCTAGGATGGATTGTCTTTCATGGAATTCAGGCGATCTACGAAACTCCTGTTACACTCGACAAATGCCCATTCAATGGGTTAGTGAACTTGAAGGTCATCAGCCGGACAAAGTTTGAGTATTGCAACTAATTTTTGAAAGATCGAAAACTGTTTTTAACTGCACAAGTGCTAGTAGGCTACTCACGGTATGGGGACAAGTACATTTCCGTCTTTTAAATAACGGCCAAACTATTTGAAATCGCCTCAGGATGACAAATCTCTGCGATATTTTCGTTGGTCTTGGTGTTTTCCAGACTGACGCAAACGAAACTGAAACATGGATATCAACGCACAGTGGGCTAATAGAGTACAAAGTAGCTGCAGCCGACAGGGATGAACGTTCACGAATTTCGAAAAAAGAACGATACACTTAGCTTTTACGAATATGCCGCTCCAGTAGTCTGTTATTTTACTGGGAGCAGTTGAATAAAATGATTGCAAGCATGGCTGTTGAACTTGGCCATGCAACTTAGGAGCAACGGAACTGATTTTCAAATTCCATGTGTTTTACTTACCATAAAACAACCGCTAAGGGAGGGGTGCGAGGGTTTCGGCTTGTCACCTCTTGTACATCGCAAAAAGCTTCTACTTACTAACTTGTTTCGTATCAGGTAGTTAAAAGATTGCTCTATGGAACAATTACTACTTTATGACGCTTATAAATTTTGTTTGTGAACGGCTCCGTGTGCTCACTCAGAGCCAATATTTTGACATAATACGAATTTTGAATGGGATTCAATACGAGCCGACCGCAATAAACAGAAGAGATTATAGAAAACAGTGAATGCTTGCATACTTTTATGTATATACATATATATATATAATTTTTTTTGGTTGTTTACATCTTTTGTTTTTGATCATCAAGGACCAGTTCAATAATTCCTGTCCAGATAACTGCTGTGGTAGGTGGTCTGTTGGCTGGCTTATTCACATGATTCATTAAACACGGTTGGAAAGCTGAACAATTTCGTCTAACAGATTTTCGAACTCTCGGTCCATCGAATAGAGTTCTTGTTGCTTGTAGGTTGTAATGCAGTCGAACCCGGACTTCCATACTCTGCACGTACACTCAGTTTGTTCGCTGTATTTATGTACAATATTCCAAAACCTACTCTGCGTTACTTTAATCAACAATTGTTATTTTTCGTTGCGTATTATTCGCTCTATTTCTGCTCGCTAAATCTGCTACTCATTTTACTCAGTATTGCCGATCAAGAGCTTGGCGATTTATTCTTTTAGTCACAATGTTACTGACTTCTTCAGTAACATTCGTTTTCAACTTGTTTCCATCTGGTTTAGTGACAAACTAAACCACTTTTAGATTTATTATTGACAATCTACATTCGTGAATTTTTGCTCATCTCTCTGGCCTGCAGGGTGTCCATTTGTTACGACAATTGATCGACGAGTATAGTTTGCCGGTTGTTCAAGCTTACATGAAGCATATTCAAGTGAGTTCATCAGCCTAGATCCCCATAAACACTGACAACTGGGCCATGTTATCATTGACTATGCTTTTTGTACGTGACCCACATACATTTGCGATAGGTTGTAACAAATTAATCCTCCACATGCATACGCAGGATCAGTTTGAAACGGAGTGTGTTCGGCTACATATCCCAATTTTGGTAGCCAGATTTCTGTAAAGCTTCATCCTCTTATTATTTTAAAGTTGCGTATGGCCATTTCAGTCACAAATCACATTTGAACAGGAATATTGCTCATCCCATAGCAGTGTTCAATTCGTACGAAACTGAGGGTGTCTTAGCTGACGCATGCATTACGTCAAACGTTTGGTTTGTTAACTCATGGTGTTCCCATAAATCCAGCCGGTTGCTTCTCAACATGCGCATATTTGTTGAATATCACTTTCTGTTGAGGACCATTTCATTACAGTTCCACGTGCTTCCCATAATCTTATCAGTTGACCTCTTTATAAATGAACTAACTCTGGACGTGGTGTAACGGTCTGTGCATCTCGAGAATCTACTGGGCTTAACTGGACTTCCTGATAATCACATCGACGAGGTCCCTTGTGCCAAGGAGGTTATAGGTATAGGTCCGACGGTCCTCAAGGTTGGAAAAAGACCGGTGATTATTTTCAAAATAGGCGGTATCATTTCTAGTTAACTGCCATCCACCCACTGCCTGACAGCAAGGCCTTGTTTAGTCCTCAAACAGCGTAGACATTGTTAGACTCTGTCCTGCACTCCACCAAATACTTTGGGATGTGCTTTGCATAATTACATTGTGACATTGTTTCGTAATACTATTGTGCTTATGAAGGTATAATGAATGCTTCGGAAATTGCTTCAATAGCGGCGGGATTGTAGGAGACGAAATAGAAGCCCGGACTTCCAGTGTTAGGACGAAGTCGGCTAATCTGAATATTTCTGGCGGTACAGAGGGATACCTCTGGAGCTTTCGAATCACATATATAAAGTACTCGTCGAAGCCCTATTACTTTACATTCAAACAGAAAATGTGAACACTCTCTTGGTATTTGACCATCGATGCCTGAGTTCGGTTGCTGGCATAGGGTGGCACTAACGGATAACCAACGTTGAGTGATTGTCAAACAGGTTCACTCGCCTAATGTTTAAATTCACACAACCCTGATTGGTCGGGCCGTGTACCAAGGATACCACACTGAACGTTTCTCGCGGATAGCGCGACTGAGTGGTGTAGGGCTCCAGATTGACAAATGATGGCTTGGCATAGAGGAATGCGCTGTAGGTCGGGTTCATCTCTCGATCTGGGGCCTTCACGTCAGTGGCTAGAAACATTTTGTAAGATGACTACTCAGTCTCAATGGCATGGATGCGGTCATTGTTTGAATGAACTGTTTGTGACCTGAATACATTCAGTGATGGGGATAGTAAAAGCTGTGAGGAAGTTATCTTGCCTAGAACACCATACTTTCACTTACTCCCTAGTTGTTTGCCGGTGAGTTGTAATTGTTGATGTTGTATGTTTAAGTTTAGACCTAAGTTTGTTTTAGTTTTTAGGTCGTATCCACTGTCTTTCTTTTACTTTCTAACTATGTCTTGTTTCTTGTGTGCATAGTTGAACGACAATTGTCCATCGTTATAACCAACTGTTCATTTGATGATGTCGAAGCTAGTAGATGGTGATCTTTATCTGTTTCGGTTGGGTTGGAATATTGCTCATGAAAGTTGATGTACTGTTATGACCCGGTGGTCAATAATAACGAGAATTGACAGCGCACGAATATACGAATCGCGAACACGTAATACAGCGCTTAACGATACCCGGAAACCCAGAAGAACACAGAAGACCGTGACCTTTAGCGGAGAATGTATTTGCTCTCAAACTAAAGGTAACTTGACAGACCAGCGTTCGCATATATATAGTTTTTGAACAACCTTGGACAACCCTACTGGAATTAGCTCATTAAAAGTGTAATGGACCAATCAAAGACGGAAGGGAAACGTGCGCCTGATTTAAGTTTTAGCACGTCATGGCGCGAAAATATGGAATTCAAATTTATAATTTAATTTTCAAGGGTATCTCAAAAATTAAACCGTTCTTTGGGGAAAATGGACTTTCCCCAGCATGTACTCACTCTGTGGCAGTTTAATGATAGTCCATACTGACTATAAGAGTGTGCGTGGTTACTTCTTCCACCCCTACACAGGCACCCGTTTCTGACTGCTTATGAACACCTACACGGCACTGATACGCTCGTATATCAATAGTTAATTTAGCAATTTTACGTGGAACTAACTGCGTATCTCCGCATGTCAGCTATCAGTGATATGTTCGCCGTTGCAGCTGAACACACCGCCCCTTCGATTACGGAGCAATATTCGTATGATAGAAATGTGCGTGTGAATTTGACAATTGTTCCTATTCAGATGAGTGATTGGATTTCGGGGGTTTAGGTTATTTCTAATTAGGCACCACTCAAATCTGGTTGTGATTAATCGGTCATGATTAATGTGAGGTTACTAGCGTTTTGGTGAACACTCTAGTCTAGCAAGCACGAGGGCCGATGTGCAAATTCCGGTCCGCACGGACGAGCTTTAATAAGAACGGAATTCACATATCCTAATTTCTTTTTACATATCCCTGACGAAAAGCCCATCTGAATGCGATGGCTACGAAGAAGTATGGGTGGTGTTCGATTTGATATGTTTAGCTGGTTGGTCATTTTGGACACCGCAGTATTGTTGTGTCCCTGCCCGCTGTCATCGCTCAGACATCAGAGAGATTGATTGACAGAACTGCACCCTATAGGATTGTCCATTGGTGAAGAGGGTGCCCGAGGAGTAGGCGTGCGTATATATATATATATATATATATATATATATATATATATATATATATATATATATATATATATATATAGACTTATCGCATTCGTGCCTGATGGATATTTTAAACCTATCTCACATCGTCAGTCATACGCACAGTAGCTCCCTGGGGACGGCTTTTGGTGGCCAGTATTGCATGATCTGTTAGATAACCGGAACACATGCCTAATACATTGGTCGTTGAGGTCTCCTGGCAGCTTGATTCTTGGTGGCATCCACTGGTTGTGAACATTTTATCACTGTAGATCATCCGTTAGCTGCCCAGTTATCGTAATTTATTCGCACAGGGTTGCTGGGTTTTCTGGTGAAGTTAGACTCTGTCGGATTATCCTGTCTTACAGTCAAGTACAGGGTGCTACTAACACAGCAAATTTTGTTCTACGTTCATGTGCATTTTCTTTCTTTATTGCTTCAAGCCGCCCTGTAGAGTTCCTCAGGGAAGCACCGATTGACATCTTACCTGGTCAGCTGCATATGTTGAGTTGTCAGTAACTTCAATATTTAGCTCTTCGTGCGTTCTGGTTACGCATGCACTAAACACTGACGGATTGGACAAGCAGAGACTAACCAGGTCGCGCACATGCATGTGCTGTTCCTCAATCGATCGATTGCTTGTTAAACGTCTTTAATCAATTCATGGTTGACCTTCTAACGACAATTTGCACCTATTTAAGTTCTGTCTTTTCTGTGCTTTTGATATTGTTTGTTTTTCTGGCAGTTCCTAAAATCATCTAAATTTACGTGTGCTTACGTGTAACATGGACTGTGCTCTCATCATTGCTTTCTCTGTAAACAGCAAGCTTGCATTCATTTTTCAATGACTTTTTTGTACTTAGGAGGGACTCGAGCTGTTCTTGGCATTATATCTTATTGCAGATCTACACGCTTCCTCTCATTGGTCATGGTATCACTTCTAAGCCAGATAATGTGGACGTCACTTTATTTAGTCAATTATTCATAATTTGAAACAGTTCATTCCCTTCAGAAGTTTGAACAAAACTGTTAGAACACGAAAACTGGTAGATGCAAGCATTTCGTATTGACTCGTCAGTACCAAATTTGCAATAACATGAAACGGGTTTTTTATATCGAGCAGTTAGGGAGCAGGGTTGATAGTCAATCGGTGGTTTAGGAAAGGTCACTACGTCCAGGGAAGGGTCAAGTTTACGAGCAATTGTTTCTGAACACACAAGGTCGGCTTCAGTCGATTGATTGCGACCGCCTCAGCAAACCGCAAGAATCTTGGATTGGAGTGACGTAATAGGATTCTGAATGCACACATTGGGTCGATAACGTGACCAGTGGTCAGGACGTGTCTTGCGACTGCGGACGCCGGTTGCTTGCGTGTTTCAACAACACTGTCGTTCTTCTGTAATACAGAGCTCTGCACCCACTTAGGCAAATGTTCCTTCACTCTGGAGATCAAGCACCTCTCGGTTCTGCCTATGTAACTTTCTTTGCAGTTACATGTAAATTGGTAGACACAATGTGAGGTGGCACCGACAGGCTGATCTCCTTTGATTGAAGGGACAGGCAGTTTCTGGGTCCGGGCTAATACACAGAGTTCCGCTGCGTTAAATGTTCGTTTAATCGAATTCACTAGTCTTTGGGTTGTTTGATGCATGCTATAATCACCTTTAAAAGGCAATTCTATATAAACCTTCTTTTTTCTAACTGTGGCCACCTGTTCGGAAGGTGGTTTCGGTCTACTATGCCTTTCTATGAACCTTTTTGGATACCCGTTAGATTGTAGTATAGATGTGATCAAGTCTAATTCCTTCGCAAGACTGTCCTGTGTACAGATTCGTCTTGCTCGTGTGAATAGTGTATTCACCAGTGCGCGTTTGTGATGGACCGGTGTGAAACTACCGAAGTTCAGGTATTGACCCGACCACGTGGATTTCCTATAGACGGCTCTTTTGATAGAGCCATCCTCCCGGCGACTAATGAGTATGTCTAGAAACGGCAAACAGTTGTCGGTCTCAAATTCACATGTTACTTTCAGGTTGGGATGACAACTATTTAGGCGCTGCACTAGGTTATCTATTGCCTGCTTGGACCGACTGAACGCTAGTGTATCATCGACGTAGCGTTTGTAATATGACAGACCCGCTATGTCTGTGGCTAACTCCCGCTCAATCTTTAACATGAAAAAGTCTGCCAGGATGGGCCCTAGTGGACTTCCCATGGCTACCCCGTCTATTTGGCGGTAGCACCGATCAAGAAAACGGAAGCTGATGTTTTCAGTACATAACAATAAGGCTTCCCTCAGAATATCATTAGGTAGAGGCAGAGTAATGTGGCTCATTTCAACGAGCTCACCAATATAATCGATTGTCTCGTGTAACGGGACATTCGTGAATATTGACTGAACGTCTATGGAACACATCAACTCATTAGCAAGATTGATTTTGTCCAAGTCACTGGTCAATTCAAAAGAATCTTTAATAGAATGTGCTTGAAACTTTTGTTACAATGGAGTTAGGATTGCGACTAACCAGCGGGCCAGTTTATGATAGAGAGAATTTGTCATCGCTAGGATAGGCGTAAGGGGCATTCCAGACTTGTGTGTTTTAGGGAGGTCGTAGAGCTGAGGTGTCGACGACCCACACGGTTTAAGAGCTCTGTATGTCCTGTCATCGATTAGGCGCATTTGTAAGAGCAGTTGAAGATGCCGTGCTATGCGACCTTCGATTTCAGTGACGCTGTCTACGGTGTCTATTTGTTGAAACTTCATTCGGTCCTCTAGTATTGACAACATCTGTACATATGCGTCCCTGTCTAAAATGACTGTCCCAGAGCCTTTGTCTGGCTTAAGTATTACTAGATTTTTTTATTTAAGTTCTTTTAGTGATTGCAGGTGTTGCTTTGTGATAGCACACCGGCCGTTGATTGGGGTCATGATAAACCCGTTAGCTATATCAGTCAGTTTGGTCTTAAGCCAGCCTAGGTTGTCAGCAGTAGTTGGCTGGAGGTCTGATAATTGATCAATTAAGTTCTCAAACTGAGCTTCGATGTAAATACGATTAGGCCTGTATGACGGTATCTTATAATCTAGACCCAAAGCTAAGACTTCTAATTGCAAATAATTCAATTGTACTGAAGGACAGTTCAATACATACTTACTGGGATCCAGTGGAACTGGTTCTTCAGCAGACTTCTTACGTGACTTCTGCAAACGGGAATATTTAAAGTGATCTCAGAACTATTTTAACACTGGTCGTAGTGGAAGTTGGTTTTAGCTTGTGCAACAGACCAGTCTATCAGCAGCGAAGGTGTATAATTGGGTCTACGCTCATGTTTACAATTAAGTCAGAATATGTACATCATGTGGTGTTATTGAGTTCAACGTTCTCTAAGCGGTACGTTCAGTTTGCAGCTGACCGTTGAAAATGAATGACGGTTGTGATTGATTAATTTGTAATTCGCGCGACATAAAAGTACTCCCCGGCATGTATTTCTGAAGGCTTCATTCGCTCTTTCTTCGCATTATCCACTCAACATTTTAAGTTTTTGGTGTAAATCTGAGTTATGTCTCGGCCCTTGACAGCTCTGCGGTTTCCAATGAATGTAAAGCGCGTAATGTATCCCGATTAAGTTGGGTTTCACTGATCCTTGGGTGATTTCAATTGCAACCAGGTGAACACAACTACTGTGTGCTCCCCGAGTTCATCTGTTAATCCACGTTTCAGCTGATCCAGTTCGGGCGTAAGCACTATACTCGGGTCTGACTGTTTGACCAAAGTTAATCTGTGGTGCATATCCCCGCCCGAACATTAATTTAACGTGTAACATTCATAATTGGAAGACGAGTGTGTCGATTACCAGTTCTCTAATCTCAACAGGCGTGATTAAATTTCCCAGTTGAAAGTGCTTAGAAATAGTCACCATTGGTTGCAGGCTCGCAATTTTGTGCAAAGCATAGAAAGATCAAATACTTTAGTTTCGTGCCTCTAAAATGTTTTAGATGTTTTAAAGATGTAAAGGGAACGTGTAAGGAAATAAACTTGGCTGAGAGGACCAACACTAATAGGCGGCTTGCCTCCAACTTGGAACAACTTACCAACACAGTCTGCTAACATACTGACAAACAAAAATAGGAAGCCGGCAGACCTACGCGTCAGGAAGGGGCCTAAAGAACTGTGGCCGCGGTTAACCCTGGCATGTGTGTCGGTCGAGTGACTTTTTTAATGCATCAGCCGAATCAGCTTTAACTACGTTGTTCAACAGTGCTTTCCAAGGTAAACAGACTCAAACCAACAAGAGGTTCGTGACTGTTGGAAGTTGTAGTGGACTTGTCCTCTCGGGTTGGTAGTTCAGTTGCTCGATCGTTCGTTAAGCCTAACGTTCTGTCTATGCAGTAGCATTCTCTTCTAGACCTCACGTCTATACCTTTAACTAGTGCTGGTAGCCTTTCCGGATGAGTTCTTCATGAGCCCTATGGTTTTCTCATTGGCCTGTACCCGTGTGCTTTCACTGGTCTGTATGTTTGCTCCCGTCAGGCAGTAAAATTGTTCATTGTGGAGAAGGCTTAACGATGAAGCTATCCACTGCTTCTCCGGAGGAGATTTGGTGCTATTTACATTACATTCTTTTTGCCTGCGATCACATTCAGCTTGTAATCGCCTAGATATTAATAGGCACATTTTTATGTAGCAAATGTGCATTACTTAACGTCTATCAGCAGTGGACAGTAAATTTTTAATTACGTACCACCGAATTTTTCAATGTTATCCGTTATGAAGTTTGTCCGTCCTATCAATAATGTGCTATTCTTCATAACTGCGTCACAAGCGTAGAACAACGTTGGCGATTTGATAACGCTTGACAAATCGTGAACAATTAGAACTAACATCCGGATGTACCCCCGCAGAGTGCTGCTAGTCGATGCGAACCAGTGTAATAACGTTGAATCCACATCCGGGTAGACAGTGTTCGAACCACCCAAGCAACTGCATCACGAGACCATAATAGCTGTTCCCGTCGCATTGTAAAATGTTCTATTCTATTGGAAAGGCTAAGTGGACCTCATCGTTGAGCAGTTCTTGGACAACTGTAGTTATTCTGTTATTATTCTGTCTGTTTGGTATAACTTATGAGCTGCAATTAGTCACTTTGGATGTTTCTTAATAGACGGATAAGTGCTGTTCAAAAAGGAGTATACATAGTTATACAGTCTTTAATTATTTTTCCTGCACCCTACCCAAGGTTTTAGATGTGTTATCTTGTGAACAATGTATCAGCTTATTTCTTATTTAGGATAATGCAGAGATGGCGGTCCGACACATGCTGCGTGATGCCTGTCTGGAAGCGAAAACCTACGAAGAAACCACAGTATCTTCGTCATACTGCACTGCGATTTCTCCCTTCGATCCATCTCCGAAGCCGTTGTCAGCGATCGATTATCTGGATGATGGAACACCCATTTGTCTTCAGGTCTCGGTCGATCCCTTCACTGGGTCGGCTCACTTCGATTTCACCGGTACGGGTTCGGAAGTCTTGGGCAACACCAATGCGCCACAAGCAGTTCTCTATTCATGTTTGTTCTACGCGCTGCGTTGTCTGGTTGGTGGACAAATCTGTTTGAATCATGGCTGCCTAAAACCGATAAAGGTAGATATTTGTTTCGCTTCCTTTCCACTTGTTTTTGTACCTCCATCTTTACCTACTTTTCAAACAATCTCTTATCCATGCAATCTAAGAAAATCGGGAATTTCTTAGTATTAACTTAATCATTGAGAGTTTTCAACGGAATTTGCCTCTCAATCTCGCATGTTTGTTTATTTGCTCCATTAGCGTTAGGTTCTGTTGGATTATTTCAGTCCCCTCCAGGATTCCTTCAGAATTCCTATGAAGTCACTCGGATAAACGTTCTTTTAAGTTTACACAACTACATGAAATGTATGCGATTTATTTATCAAAGAATAAAATATTACATCTGAATCGGTAAATTTCTAACAATATAGAATGCGGTCTGAATCGGATGAAACCACAAGCACAGGTCAAATTTATCTGCAGTACTCCATCTAAAGGGATTGTGCGCCACGTCTTTTATCAAGAAAGCCTATCGAGCCTGGGTAGTTCGGACAGGTCTGTGTTAAGGTTTCGATACAGACTTATATGAAGTGTCGATGGCGTTATCAAATCGGTCGTCACCCGTTAACTTTAATTTGTCATTAGGGAAAAGGAGAATCGTATACAAGGAAACCAAACACATTCATGATCCAGTTGTGCCTGTATCCGTCACATATTCACCATGAGACGGGCAGCTGGGTACCGACATTCTTATTTTCAGCTAACGTGCTTTGGGATCCAAATACTGTTTTCGACCTGGTTGTCTGACGTGCTCTCTATGACCGTCGGCTTAGAGAAGTCTATATGACATATGTCCATTTGCTCAATTTTTTGTGTGCTTCTCATAGATGCAGAGTGCGTATTTGCCATCATCTGTCTCTGTTTTATACATTTCAAGTAGTATTCACCAAGGGTCTACGATCTTGCTCTCAGTTGAAATACATGATAAACGATCGAGAAGAAGCACTCGGACTGTACGGGGATCTCTTAATGTGTTTTTTATAACTACTTAACAGGCCGATATTCAGTGCGTGAACGGCATAGTCTTATTTTGCTCTACAAGTCGTGTTGGACTGGTTGATCGATGTCACTGATTTGTAAGCCGTGCACTTTGCATATGCAAATCTCAGTGTTGTAAGACTGTGCTGGTTCTGATCCTATGTTTGCGGTCACACGCTGACCGCTTGTGAATATTGACCACGTCTCTTTCTGAGTACCGTCATCCCGTCAGCTTGCAATACAACTGACGAAGATGACGGAGCGTGCCTACCTCCTGTTATCGTCTTCTGTGTTACCTCGATTCATTGTGGCCTGTCGGAAATTCAGCTTCGGTTCGTTCTTTGGTTTTGTATGACTTTGTTATCATGTGCACTTTTACAGAGCACCATTTTTCATTGTCAGATCACAGTTCCTCCGGGTACCATACTGTCTGCCTCCCCAGAAGCCGCGGTTGTCGGTGGCAATGTGCTCACTTCACAGCGCATTGTCGATGTGATCCTGGCAGCGTTTAGAGTTTGTGCTGCCAGTCAAGGATGCATGAATAATGTGACATTCGGAACGGAGAAATTGGGCTACTACGAGACCGTGGCTGGTGGAGCTGGAGCTGTAAGTCCGGTCTGCCTGGAGGTGTTTTTTAAAGACTAGTATGAATGTCCCATTGTCTGGTTTGCATGATTTGCACGACCTCCGTTTTGCTCTGCATGTGCCATAAAATAATTGAATAATGTACTGTTGTATTGTGGCAACAGGAACAAACATGTGTGCAATAATAGCCTCTCGAGCGATCACTTTGCATTACTGGTTGCGTCTCTTTTCGATAAAACACGTTTGGCATGGGGGAAGTTGTGTCAGTAGCATGGTCCTACTGGTTCCGCTTGCCAGATCTTCACTTGCACATCGGGTAGGATTGACTGAGTTTTTCGTAAGTTGAACCGTTCACATACTCATGGTATCTATAGGTTTTCCAACAGACTTTTTTGAACCAAGAACTGTCGAGTATTCAAAAGAAGCTTGGACACTGAATGTCTCTTCTCATATGTAAACCGGGCATATTCACAGTGACTACTCTCCGTGAATATCTTCTGCTGTTCTTGATTGAGATGTTTGGCGATCAATCGGCTGACCTCAAGGACACTTGTGAGAGTGAAAATCATTTATATGTTGTGTGACCCGCTCTGATTGAAAATGTTTGCACGTGATTTGCATTAAGTGTGTAAGGTTTGTAAGTGTCAGGGTGGGCAAATCCTGACCTACAATTTTATGTGGATTCAAAAATGTGATCCAGTACTCAACAATTTTAGTGGTTGGTCAATAGGTGCCGATTATGTGCTCGTCAGTCAGCCAACTTGTGTTGTTTGCTTCGGGACATTATAACCTATGTGAAAGTACACTACCATGGACTGAGACACTGGTTTGTACGACTGGCGAATATTCACACTCGACACTGAAAGTGCAGCACCGATTTCTTTTGTTGCCACATCCCACACAATGCGTCTACACGTTTCCAATCGTCGCTTTCGACTCTTGGTCCTCCAGGCGTTGAGACCGGCTCTTTAGTTTATGTGAGTTTGACTCGTGTCATGCTAGTCATTAATGACGCTGTGTTTTATACAACGCCTGTAGCGTATCTTGAAATTCGTAGACGTGCTATTTATATTAAAGGCCATTTGGAACCCATAAGTACTAGTGTACTTTCAGATGTAACATAATAAACATGCTTTTCTCTCGTCTTCTCTCATTGCTTTCATTGAAATACCTTTGCATCGGGAATCGTGCGTTCTGAGGCTGTTGAGCTGGTGCGAGATTTTGCTTGATCTGCAAAGCCAGGATGAATTCGGTCTCGTCGCATGTTTTAGGGGTTCCTGTGCTGAAACATTAATACACCTTAAGCTTCAGTTACCATTTTTATATTGTTGATTATTTCCGGATTGAATAGTTTGTACTACACTGTCTGATCAACTCAGTAGAGTCTATCTTTACGTGTCTACTTCAGGGCCCAGGTTGGCATGGCCGCAGTGGTGTTCACACGCATATGACCAACACACGAATGACGGACCCGGAAATATTGGAACAAAGGTAAGCATACTGTACTCGATTTTCATTTACTCGATTCCAACATATAGCTTGAATGATTAGGCGAAAACTCCGGTCGCTACCCTGTGACTTACAGTTGACTGTAGTGGGTCTCAGCTACACTTTACTCTTTGTTATATAACAGGCAGTTTCGTTGTGAGTAGTATACTACTCACAAGTAGTGTATTACCCACAGGCGACATTCAGGAACAAAAGGACAAGCCCCGAACACGACGGACAAGAAGAGACTATCGGAACAGTGTGTACATGCTGTGTGAGAACTTTCACCAAGGCGAATGACAACGTACTGTCACCCAATGTATGTGAGTGCATGTCTGTCGTGCAAATGAGTGTACGCGTTTGTGGTTTAGTTTTTGACATGACCTATACGGAAGTTTGCGCAATAAACCAACTTGTTGGCCAAGCGTCTTTTGCGGACACAACAACTGGTGCCGTGACGAACGCGAGGATGAAGATTCCCTGGCCACAGCCGTTCGAAGATGGAGACGTCCGGACGTTCCTGGAGGACTTGGAGGACGTGGCCGAAGTGGTCGGAGTCAAGACCGACCGTGGGAAGCTGGCTGCCCTGCGGACGCTGGTGAAGGGCAGGGCGAAGGCGGTGCTGGACGCAGCGCGAAGAGGCCCTGCGAAGATGGAGTGGGCCGCTGCGAAGGAGACGCTGGTGGCTGCGTTTGACAGCCCGGCCGACCGCCAGGAGGCCATGCGGCGGTTCAAGGCGGCCAGGCTTGGACAAGGAGCGGACCCGTCCGTGTTTGCCACCACTCTGCAAGGTTTGCTGGACAGGGCTCTGCCAGGATTGGATCAAGAATCACGACGGCAGTTGTTAACGGAGCAGTTTATTGAAGGTCTCCCGATGGAGGTTCGCGACCAAGTCCGTATTGCCCATGTCGCCCGGCCGATGGACCTTGACGATCTGGCGAAGGTGACACGGGAGTTGGCAGTAATGTCCGTGGCCTCAGTGGATTCAAACAGCAATACGGACAAGAAGACATTGGAGGTAATGCAGAAGGCAATGGAGCAACTCGCAGCGGATGTAGCTGCCCTGAAAACAGCAGCACGGAAGAACGATCAACCAGGAGGCTGCTTCATCTGTGGAAAAAAAGGACATTGGAAGAAGGATTGCCCAATCCGGCGGTCTCAGAGGTCTAAAAATAAAGTGTTTCGTGATTGTTCTTTTTGTTGGGCGGGTCGACTAGTAATGGGAGCGATTGAGAAGGGGGCCGTACATACAAGGGTTGAAGTTGATGGAGAGGTAGAACAGTGTTTAGTCGATACAGGGGCAGCTATTTCGTTGATTGCTCGTGCCGAAAAGCAAAACCTAGAACCGACATCCATGATGATCAAGACGGTTGGAGGTCATAGTCTACTGGTTGACGGTGTGAAAGAATGTGGGGTACGTATCGGCGGCCATATCGTAAAGCACCGTTTCATTGTGTCCCCAGAAACCAGGCAAACGATACTCGGAGCCGATTTCCTCGCTGCAACAGATGCCGTGATTGACTTGAAGCTCAAAAAGTTGTCAACCAAGTATGGCTCCCTGACGCTCATAGGACAGCGAAAGGATAGCGTCAACCAAGTACGCAAGGTTAAAACCCCCAGTTGCACAGCCCCCCTGCTCCAGTCCACGGTCGAGAAATACGCGGAAGTATTTACGACTGACGATGATCCGTACGGATTTTGCAACTGGATTGCCCATGAAATACCAACAACCGGAACATTTCGACCTCACGGGCCCCGCAGGATACCGGTTCATCTTGAGGAGGAATTGAGGAGACAAATACAGAACATGCTGAGCGAGGATGTTATCGAAGAAGCCAACAGTCCGTACAACTCGCCTGTTCTCCTGGTGAAGAAGTCCAACGGGAAGTACCGCTTTTGTGTGGATTTTAGACGGCTGAATGAGGTAACACAGAATACAGTCGTACCAATACCGTCCGTCGCTGATATTTTTGACAAGCTACAGCAGGCGAAATTGTTCACAGTTTTGGACTTACGCTCCGGATACTGGCAAGTACCAATTAAACCCACAGATCGTGAGAAGACCGCATTCACGGTAGGCGAAAAACAGTATCAGTTCAAGCGCATGCCGTTTGGCCTATCCGGGGCACCTTTCACATTTCGGCGCCTGATGGTTCAGCTGGTAAAACGACTGGATAATGTGGCGGTATACGGAGATGATATCGTAATATACAGCAACACGGAATCGGAACATGCTGCCCATATAGATGCTGTCTTGAATCGCATTAAGAACTCAGGACTGCGGATCAATGCTGATAAGTCACAGCTCGGACGATCATCGGTGGTGTTACTGGGACACAAGGTGGGTCAAGGCGAAATCAAGCCTCTCCCGGAGAAAATACTGACAATTAGAGAAGCCATGGCTCCGAATTCCAAACGAACCCTGAGACAATTTTTGGGTCAAGCGGGGTACTACAGTCGGTTCGTGAAAAATTTTCACTCCATTGCATTGCCATTGTACGAACTCCTTCGAAAAGACAAGAAATTTGAATGGACCGACGATGCCCAGAGGGCGTTCAAGCGAGTGCAACAAGCGATGAACGAGCAACAACTGACGTTGAAACTACCGAACACAAAAGAAACGTTCATCGTAGCAACAGATGCCAGTGACCGTGGCATTGGGGCAGTACTCAAGCAAAAGGAAGGAGTAATCGAGTATGCCAGCAGAGTCCTGACTCCAACGGAGCAGAAATATTCGACTATTGAAAAGGAATGTTTGGCAATCGTCTGGGCACTGGACAAGTGGAGGCCATACCTGTTGGGTCAACAGTTCCACGTGGAGACGGATCACAAACCCCTGGAATGGATCATGACTGCGAGGGACCCGAGAGGCAAATTAGCCCGATGGGCATTACGTTTACAGGAATATGACTTCACGATCAACCATGTGCCTGGTTTGAGCAATTGCGTCGCGGATTTTCTTTCTCGACCACAAGTAGACGACGAACTCCCCAAAGTGACCGTTGGAGTCAACGGCTTAATAATGGAGCAGGACCCACAAACGCTAGTACGCCTACAACGTCAAGATAAGGTCCTCCGGAAAGTGATTGAAGCTCTGGCAAGAGGCGTGAGAATCCCCACAAATACTAAGGATGAGGAGCTGAAAATAATCGCATCCCAATGGAAAAGAGTTGGCTTAAACAGTGCAGGCGTATTGACATGGCAGCGTGGCGTTGGGCACCCGTGCGTGGTAGTCATCCCGAGACAACTGAGGAGGAAAGTGGTGGCAGACTGCCATGAAATGGCACACACCGGATGCACTAGGACGTACGATCTGTTGCAACAAAGAGCATATTGGCCGAAAATGAAAGAGGATGTGACAACTTACGTGCTTGCATGCCAACAGTGTCAGTTACTGAAAAGCGACAATCGGGGAGCCCAACAGCCCTTACAACCAATACCAGTCTCCGAAATCGGTGAACTCTGGTCTATGGATCTTATGGGCCCATTTCCACTGAGCGCCCGCGGTAACCAGTACGTTCTGGTCATGACGGAACACTTTACCCGTTGGATCGAAGCGACTGGCGTTCCGGATCAGAAAGCATCTACGGTGGGAGATATGGTGATGAAGCACATTGTAGCAAACCACGGTGTACCAAAGGCGATCTTGACGGATCAGGGACCATGCTTCGAAAGCGATGAGTTTCGAACACGCATGCAACAACTGGGAATCAAGCGCATCCGAACGACGCCGTATCACCCACAAACGAATGGCCTAACTGAGCGTAACAACCGAACGGTCAAAGAATGGTTATCAGCCAAAGGAGGAGACTGGGAGTCTGCGTTGCCACTAGTGTTATTGGCCTACCGGGCGTCTGTGCAGGCGAGCACGAAGAAATCTCCATTTCAATTGATGTACGGTAGAACCCCTCGACTTCCGGTGGATCAGGACATTGGGGTATGGCCAGAGTGCATTGATTCCACTAAAGAATTGGTAACCGAAAGAGAAAGAGCCCAACGAAATCTGAAAGCATCGCAAGCACGCACAAAGGAGAAATCCGCAAGGCAACGGTTCGGCAAGACTAGAATGTTCAACCTAGGAGAACGGGTGAAATATCGAGACCATCGGAACACCGGTGCCAGCGGGCCAGGATCAAGAAAACTTTTGCCTAAATGGAAAGGTCCGTATTTGGTAATATCCAGACGAGGCCCAGTATACACGATCAAGAAGGACGGCGAGACGAAACGAGTGCACGCCAGTGAGTTAGCAACGTGGCACGAGATGCCGGCGCGACGAACCAGAAGATCAATAATCCGGGAGGAAACACCGCGTCGATCGGAGAGGATTCGTCGACAAATGCGAAGGAACCAAGGAACCTCAGAAGGGGGAGGAGTGTTGTATAACAGGCAGTTTCGTTGTGAGTAGTATACTACTCACAAGTAGTGTATTACCCACAGGGGACATTCAGGAGCAAAAGGACAAGCCCCGAACACGACGGACAAGAAGAGACTATCGAAACAGTGTGTACATGATGTGTGAGAACTTTCACCAAGGCGAATGACCACGTACTGTCACCCAATGTATGTGAGTGCATGTCCGTCGTGCAAATGAGTGTACACGTTTGTGGTTTAGTTTTTGACATGACCTATACGGAAGTTTGCGCAATAAACCAACTTGTTGGCCAAGCGTCTTTTGCGGACACAACAGTTCGAACTCTCATCTGGAGCTGAGCAGTCGGATGGTACCGAGCTCACTTGCAATCAGCTATGTTGTTTGGCTACGGACGTTTTGTGGCACAAAATCTCAAAACTTTTCCCAGCGTCATGCATGGGACAAATTGAAAAGCTTTACCAAGGTGAACTTCTACATTTTTTTGGCATTACTTTTGTTGCCCACACAAAATAGGGCATCGAAATGACCTTCTCACCAACCCCATTGGTCTAAGCATTTCTGGCTTTTATTCCTTCCAACTTTTCTATTGAGATTGTTTGTGGCGTGCCTATGATTGGAAACTGCCATACCGCTGCGGGGGTCATGGCGTAGTGTTTCAAATCCGAACGTCGCATATTATCTTATGAGTGTTATAATTTGGAAGGTCAGATCGCTCGTGAACTGAACTCGAAGTACTCGAGGCGTGAAAGTTAGTTAGAAGCCATCACTGCTGAGCTTTTCGTAGCTTATGCGATCCGTCGGTTATGTGTGGATCGCTTTGTGCACTCTGATTCCCGAATATTTTGATTGTCAAACGAAGTAACTATGACTATCCAGGGTTGATACACATATACGTCTTTGAAATTTTCTGTATCAAAAATGGATGTTAGCGGAGAATCTATCTGAAATTTTGGGAAACTGGATCGTGGCCAACCAATAAACGCTCAAGTTGGGTATGCTGCTTCCTTGCACCATGCTGTAATTGCAAGACACAGCTTTTATCGTGTTGGCAGAACAGAAGTAGATCGGGACAGTTCGAGTAAAGACTGATGAACAAGATTATTAAGGATTCTGTCAACAGATTTACCTCAAACAACAAGGTATGATAAAGTTAATGTGACTTATCGTGCTACAGATCGAATAGTTTCTCCAAAATTGTGAGACGATGTGAAGAGAACAGCGCAACCATCGTGTGGTGCATCATTCATTTGTTTCATGCTATTGAGGCAGAATAATAATGTTGTCGGGCATCTCGTTGACAGAGCTACGAAGATCTGCTCCAATGACACCTTCGGGGAGGAAAGACATCCCATATTTAACGTACTCGTTGAAGACGACCATCCACAGCGGTCTGTTCACAGACCAGTGTTAAGTAGCGCAAAATTGGGAGAACTGCACGCTGCAGACAAAATGCATAATGCAGTCCAGTCCATTCATTCCATCCCACAGACTCATTCCATCCTATCTGTTGAGTCCGTGGTGTACAGTCAATCGCAAGAGTCATCACCATTCGCCCACTCTCTCTCTCTCTCTCTCACTGTATACTCAAAAACGCCTCAGCAAAACGCTGAAACACCCCTGATCCTGTGTCCATATGCGGACTGTGCAAATTACGTAATCTTATCCACTATCTTAACGGTCATCCTTACTGTAGAAGATAATCGGTTGTTAGGTGTTATATAACTAGACCTCAAAAGAAGCTCATCTTTTTGGCATCAAGAACTAGGTGTGTCAGTGGTATCAGCCAGTTCTTGTTCGTTTTAACTTTTCGCTGTTAAACTAATACTATTAGGTTTGAATATGTTTGACAGGAGGTGATAATGTGGAATTGATCTGTCACACTACCTACCTGTCACTCAGTATTCGTCTTTTTCGTTCAATCCTACAGTTATGTATATCTGTTATTTCCTGGCGTGTTTAGGCGGGCTTGTTCCGTTGGCTCATAGGCGTTCTAGCACGAACAATTAATAGCCCGTAGAGCACGCAGCGTCAGCCGAAATTGCTGGCTACACTTAGCAGCTGACATGAATGCTTTCATTTCCGTTTTAAACCGTATGGCGATTCGACTTGGTTGTGCATTGACATCTGGTTGAGAAATCGAACTCTTTCGAGACGTTGCAGTCCACATGCGTTTGCGTAATTATCCTATAGCAACCTCTGTGTGAAATATACTTGTAAACTTCAAATTGCGAGGCGTTGTTTCAGGCCTGTGGCAATTCACTCCAAATATTCTCAATTGTGAGCAGTCCGGTTGTGGTCGTAGATCGTTTTACATGCTCGTGGAATCATCCCGTCAACTCCGTACTCTGTATACCAGCTGAGCGTTTTCCGAACGGGGCATTGTCTATTGAGAGCGTCAGCAGTTGGTTAGAACTGTGAGGTGATCAAGTAACGATGTGGTCACATGGGGTGAAGACTCTGACTGTTCCGTTGAGTAAATTGAATACGCTTTGCCTGCCGGTTTTGAATCTCCTGATCATTCGACTCACTGCTTAGAAACGCCATCTCAGTTAGCAACATATCGCATTAGTTGACATGTCTGTACGAAGACATTCTCAGTTCTATTGAACTTTACTGTATCCATTTTCCTTTCTTTTTCTGGGGATATTTCCCATCATGACAGCTTGTGCCACCATATCAACTGATCAGGCTCATGACCATTATGAAAAAAAGTGTAGGAACTTCCGTATGACGCGGTGTTGCTCACAGGTCTAACTGTGATATCTGCTCTGTATATACCCTGTTACGTATTGTTTAGTTTTTGAAAGAAATTTGGGTTAATATGTGTTGGATCGCCGCCTTTGTTAAGCGACCAGTCGCCTGACGCAAAACCGAGGATTGAGAAGAAAAGCGATAACACCGTTTATTGGAAGAGCGAAACAAAACTAGGTCACAGAGGCTCTGGATATATAGGACGAAACGGTTACCGGAAGTGGCCGACAGACAAAGCGTGTCAAATGAAGCAGGTATCAGAACAAGTCACGTTACAGGGAGCATCAAAAAGCAACTTGCGATAACATAGTCCAGGTAGCACACAGGCTTTCGACTGCACGGCTGCAATCTGATTGGCTGAGCAGGACCATATCACCGTCCACGACCATACCATCCGAGCTGGGCTGGTCGGTCAAAGTAACGTGATGTGCCCTGGCTGTTTCGTTAGGAGATGCGCCTCCTAACAGATTACAACCTCACCACATCTAAAAGTATTCGATGATTGGAAGCAATTGATGAGCAAACAAAATTGGGAGATCTGGCGATTCCCAATACGAGCGTCGAAGTGTAGAAATCCGAACTTGCTTGTTTTTTAATCCCTTCTAGGTTGTCGGGGAGTTCGATTTGGAGTCGAGATTTGTGTGCCTCTAACCTATGTTGGGCACTCGCCAACAGACTTCCGGGTTTACTTTGTGTACAATGTTTGGCCATGATTGGCGTACGTAGGACGTAAATGGTTCAACGAACCCACTTTACCCATTTGTTTGTAGCTAGTTTTCAACAAACTCAAGCTGTTCCGATAGCCCTCGGACACACAGTGTAATTAGCAATCCGCTGTGCCCCGCACACGACTTCGGAGACTGTGACAAAAAAAACGGACACTCTGAGCATCCTATGCACAAATTGCTCTAATTTCCTGGCCGTGTAAGTTTTCATCATAAATAACTTGTAAGGTAAGGAGGCTTCTCTCTACTATCCACAGCAGCTCACTACGAAGAATAAGCAAAAGCGCTAGCCGTTGACAGTCCACTAATAACACTTCAAGCTTGAAGGATGTACGGTTCAAAGTAACGAACTATGATCTCTTAACTATCAAGGATGCTTTCAGGTACTCGTATAACATTACTGTTTGTGTTTACGCTATCTGCATCCTCAAAGACTAGTGCACATCCAGGTGTTCACATTCACTCTGTCCCGTTGCAATCTACTGAAAATTGTAACGATGGACGTTAACTCACCAATGACTATGACTCAGGTGGTTTTCTGGCCATAGATTCTTCAGAGCCAACTATGTAGTCTCTGGGCCCATCCCTTATTATTGATCAGTTCCTAACTTCAATTCTGCTAAATGAGTTAAATTGTTTAAGAGATAAGAAGACAATTGTCAGCCTTTGAATATGTCTATGATGTTTTGGCTTCTGGTGTAGTGATCGGTGGAGTTGCGTTCGGGACAAAATCTCCTCTGTTAGTGTTGTCTACACGTTCAATGTTCCCCGCGATTCTTAATGGGCTGCGATCATCTTGAAAGAGGTAGAAATCGGATCAGTCTTCCACTGATTAGCCGGTACACTATGTGAACCCTTCTGGGATCATGGTAACTACAGCATGGCCATTAGGAACAGATTCTTTACTCCTGGATTTCTAGGACAGCGCTACCATCTCCATGGTTAGAACCGGGCCTCCAAGAGTTCATTTTCCACTAGGGGTGAAACATCTACGGGTCATGGAGTGCTGGGGATTCCCGATGATGTTGTCATACGACTTGGTGTCGCGTTAAACTGTTGTTTGGCATGTTTATTACAACGTCCTAAGCTTCATTACATATCTTAGATAGGTTCACGAGACGTTTATCGCATGATTGTAGCTGAGGTGCAATAGAGCGTTTTTCGGGGGTTGCCGATTGTAGGGTCTCGTTCTTCCTGGATAATACATTGTGCCTACTAGAAATTGCGATTTTCAGTGTTGCTTTTGGCTTGTGATTTAATTTGAGAAGCTGCTTTGTGCGTGCTCTCAGCTGATACAACTTATCTTAATAAGTGCTATCAGGCGCTTCTAGTTTCTTTCACGTTAAAGATTGCTTACCTTGTACTGTTTAATCGGTGAGGGCTCTGTTGTGTCCCACGTAACTTCACTGATGGTTGATGATCATCGCTGTTTGTCGTGCATTCTCATCATGTTCCACAGGTTTCACATAGACGCATATTGATCTTGATACAAAAATCTAGTCAACTGTCTATAACTGGCTGGCTTAATTCGCCTTCTCGGCTTTTCTTGTTGTCGTACGGTTTTGGGGTATCATTTACCAACTACCGTGTTCATTTAGGACTAAATTGGGGCGATTTTGCTAGTTGTGGACACTGGCTGGAAATCCCGTAACTGTTTTTGTTTACTGTGTTGTGAGCTTAAGACTACTCTCAATCACCTGTGCTATGAGTATTTCTGGTATCCTATTCTTCAGTCTAAAGGTGGTTCATTCCACCGGTCATATTGAACTAGTCACAGAGTTTGAAGCTGTCTGTGTAATTCTGACCGACAAGGTGACAACGAGGTGATTTGTGTGTGTGTGTGCGCGCTGACGACTGAAACTAATACTCTACTGTTTCCCGATGTGAAAACGATTGGTGTGTTGTTGGGGATCTGTTGTGTTAAAATGAAGGCCCCCCTTTCCACGCGGTTGGTCATACAATTGTCCTTTAGTTTGGTTTACAAGGGTTTTCCGCGGAACTGCCTGTTAATATTCCGGTCTATTTTTCACACCTCTGATAATTAAGTCTGTACACTCCAGCCATCTGTTCACAATGCGAGACACTTTTTTTGACTCACCAAAGTTATACATCCTATCAGGCTCACCTAGCTTGACGTAATACTGGTTTGTTTGTGTTCAACTGGTCATTCGATCACTGAACTGCACGTTTATTTTGATGGATTTGCAGTTACCTTGCCAATTTTAAGTGTTTAGAAGACATGGGGTTATTTTTTATTACCACCGCAGAACACAGATTATAGTCTCGGTTGTACATACCCATCAAATAGGTTCTGCACAGTTCTGATGATAGCACACTAGAGGACAGCCATCTCTCATCCATGCCTGCTGAGCGAACTTGGTGTAAGCTTTATTATTCTGTAACAGTAGTCTCACTTCATAGTAGTACTCGGCTGCTTCAGCTTCCGACTCACGTGACACGATCCCGTATTGAAACAGGCGCTGCTGTGAGAGCTAACGGTCCCCAGGTCGTTTACATCTCCGACACTCGTCTGTCCGCCGCTTATGCGTGTCTTCAGCCAATTTTGACCTGAGTAATTTCCCGTTGGCGTATGGGCAGCGAAAGCTACGTGGAATTGGACGAGGACGAAACAACCTGCCAACGAAACAGAGCTGTCATGTCGGTAAACGTTTCTGACCCGCGGATAGCATATTCCGTCTCATGTTTGTTTTAGTTGAAGGACATGAAAAGACCGGAACTCACTCTAGGATTTCAGTGTTTCACCCATTTTCGTAATCTGTGTTGTGCTCAGCCCGCGTTCAATTCTCTCGTACATTGCATGTTTCACAGATATCCAGTGATCCTAGAACATTTTGGTATCCGTCCTGGGAGTGGTGGTCGAGGTCGTTGGAACGGTGGTGATGGGCTGACGCGCCGCATGCGATTTCGCATCCCAGTCACGCTTTCAGTGCTCACAGAACGGCGTTCACTTCCTCCATACGGTTTGTTCGGTATGTATGTTCTTTCTGTGGAAAGATGAGCCTTCCTGTAGGACATCAAGTGGGAGCTCTATCGAGCCCGATGCTGCTAGTCATGTGCAGCCTTATCTAATTCATGTATTTAGACGCTATCCGATATAACTAAGTGCTAAACACTGCATCATCTCCCTATCTCAGGTGGGTTACCTGGAGCACGTGGCCTGAACCTACTGCAACGTGCCGGTTCTGCACATTCGGTCAACATCGGAGGAAAAGCCAAGGTTCTCCTGTCTGCCGGCGTAAGTTCTACCTTGGTTTCAGTCGGTTTATTCAGTTTTCATTGCTTTCTGAGGCAGTGTGTACAGTTAGACGGTTTTTCCCTAACATTTATCTAAGTCGATGTGAATTTGTTCTTGTTTGCTGATAGAACCGAAGCACTATTGGCCAAAGGATCACAACTGGTTTTCACTTTGTTGACATTTAGCAGACACTTTTCGGTTTCATAAGAAGTTAATGCTGCAAACAGTTGTTTTCGGTACTTTTCATCAGGCTTTCACAATTACATGGGAATAAGTCGGATTATACATGAATTTATGACGAGTTAACCAGGACATTAAAATTAGGGAAATGGTACGGATCACACTCTACTGGGGGAGGGTGGGGGTGTTGACGAATGTGTTGGGGTGTTTCACGTGCCTGTCATGAGGTATGCGTTCGTCAATGTCAAGCGGTTCACACTTGTTCGAGTTTCAAGTGGGTGTGGAATGATTGGCCAGGGGGGGTGGATGGTTTGTAAAAATTGTTTTTGGGCACACAGGCAGGGGTTGGGTGATCTCAGAGCAATGGCCTCAGCGGTTGATAACAGTCGCATTCTGACAGCTCTGGAGCCGGCTTGACGAACTTTGTAGATGACTCGGAACGCTTCATCCGGATTTATTCGATTGCCAGTGTCGATTATATCGGAGCCGATTGCACGGGAAATGGGCTCTAGCGAATCCTTGCGAAGCCATTTCAGTAGGTGTTCACGAATCCCCTCCGATAGCCGCCTTGTGGTCTTCCCAACGTAACCTGCTTGACAACAACCGGTGAGAGAGTAGATACAGAAAGACGAAGAGAACTTTGGCAAACTATCTTTAAGGCGTGGCACCAGTACCGGGCAGGTTTCGAACAACACGATAAGTTTCGCTGCAGGGTAAGCAATCTCGACCGCGTTTGAAAGTCTGCGGCTAATTATTTCACTACTAACTTTACCTCTGTATGAGAGAGATGAAAACTGGCTTTTTCTGAGCCGTCCGGACTAGTTCTGGTCTTGTATCGGAATGCCGATTTTTATCTATGAATCTCTCAGGGTATCCATATCTAGTGAGAGTTTCTCGAATATATCTTACCTCCTCCTGGAGAGTGTCGGATGTACAGATCTTTTGCGCTCTGTTCAACAGACAGCCTACCAAATTTCTTTTGTACTTCAACGGGACAAAACTGTGAAAATGCGTGTATTGACCCCGTTAATGTCTTTTTTTTTAAAATGAAATCTCGTTGCTTTTTGGCATCAATTTATCTCAGCTTATCTCGAGGAAATTGAGCTTATCAAACACTGCTGTCCATAGTGATTTTTTAAAGTTTTCTTGTTGACAGTACTAGGAATGGACTGACCCGTTTCGCAAGGGAAGGAAATATTTTATAGTGGAATGAGTAAAGGTTTACGATATGCATGCTAAACCGAGATTAAGACAGAACTCGGCTATTTCTAAAAAAAAACTTAGTTGAATGTAGTCGAGTTTGAAAGAAATTAGCACTATACTGTCGCAGAGGTCTCCAATTCCCCAGAAAAACATTTTATTCGCTTTGCAAAATGCCTAACACAGTACAATTTAGGTAACTTTCAAAGTTAACACGGATATAAATTGTCCACTTTCTACTGGCGTTCTCAACCCTTCGTTACTATTTTGGACATTCTGCCTACAGCGCTTGTCCTTCGAATTGGGGCCTCGCTATATTTTGCGCACTTTTGTCTGGTCCATTTTTCGACTTTGCTTTCTTATTGGTCATAAACCCCATAAATACGAACGAGCTTGTGAACGTGTTGTCTTTGGTCTGGGCTAACTAAAGCACTATTTGAAGGCCAATCTTCTTCCTGTCTTCATGCATATTGGCCTTGAGTGGTTGGGTCGGCTGGGAGTTCCGAGTCATTTGTGCACAATCCGTCATCCACTGTCCATCATCGTTATCCATTGTAGACAGTTTACGTGTTCGTAGACCGCAGATTCAGTCACAAGACATACTGCTTGGTGCGTTTTGCAAACGTGTTAAAAAGCATTATGGTATATTCGTAAACTAATATATCTGTATGAATCAACTACTCTTTAGGACCATTTTATTCATGGAACTAGTCAATGAATCGAAACAATTGGTACCCTGCTAGTGAGAGGTCCGATTAGCCAGGGCTTCCCACCCAGCTCGAACATATTATTTCTACAACCTGTGGTTTGGCGTTATTACGCAGAAATATTCGACCTCTCCTGATCAGCAGTGGATGCTACGTTCAGTCTCCGGCAAGCCAATTCTGATGTACAATGGGACTACTTTGCTGTATGTGTTGCACCAGATTACAGAAGACTGTATTGATCTCTCTGGTAGCAGATCGCTAAACATTAATCATAGGTTTTTTCGAGCAAAGGTTACGCCTGGAAATCGTTAGGAAAATTTGGTTTATGTCAAACAGCTGCACAGATCTCTCTGCGTTATTACACAAAATCTCACTTTCAGTTCCCGTTGTAACGTGTGCCAAACAGATTCACGGTTATTTCTTGATGGTACAAACAAAATGTGTCATCGGAATACCCGTCCATTCGTACTTTACCTATTGATCAGACTTTCCTATCGCACTCGCGGGATTCTACACGACAGTGAGTGAAATACCAAGCCCCAGCGCAAGAATTTTGCGGATTGCCTTGCACGAGTTGTTTCAGAGGCATATTTAAACAACTATCAAACAAACTCTGTACTTTTCAAGTTGAACTTCACTCACGTTTGATCGAAGCCTTCGCATTCAGATAGACTGCAGCCAGCCTTTTTTGAAAACGGGCACTAGACTCGAGTTTCGTTCTCATTAGAACTGGTCAGTAGTGCATATCCATGTGAGTGATGTTCAACTTGAAAATAAACCAAATGCCCGACTACTCATCAGTAATCCAAAATATCGCCTTGCAGGTTTAATGAGATCAGTGATCTCGACCTGTCTCGGAAGTCCTAATCACGTGGTTATCAGTTGGAGTTAACAGGACAGTTACTGTATCTCCTTTAGAGACGATCGCGCAAACTGATCATCATTTACAAACGAAAGTGGTTGAGCGTTCAAGTATTATCCAGCCGTCCTTATGTGAGGTTCACGAAGCAGCGACCAACACGGTTGCCTTATGAAGGTGTGGTCGGAGTTAAAATCCGGGCCGTGGGAAGGATATGCACCACTGACGAGCTCCAATGAGAGCGAGACTCGAGTCTAGTGCTTCTTTTCAAAAGGGGCTAGCTAGAAAATCTATCGGAATGCGAAGGCTGCGACCAGATGTGAGTGATGTTCAGCTTGAAAATAAACGAAATCCTCGACTACTCACTAGTAAACTCTGTGCTACCGAAGAACAGCAATGTCGTTAAAACACGCAGACAACCAGTGTCTGCAGGTGCAAGACACGCGCTGACCACTGGTCACGCCATCGGCTCGACTCGTTCATTCAGAATCTTATGCCGTCATTCCAGTCCGAGATTCTTGTGGTTTGCTGAGGCTGACCCAATCAGTCGACTGAAGCCGGCTCTGTGTATTCTGAAACAACTGGTTGTGAGCTTGACCCCGTCCTGAACTTAGTTACCTTTCCTAACCCACCGATCGACTGTTCATCCTTCCCCCCTTAAGTGTTCGATATAAAAGTGTTATTGTAAATTTGGTACTGAAGAGTCAATATGAAATACCTGCATCTACTAGTTTTCTTGTTCTAACGGTTATGTTCAAACTTCTGGGAGGAACGAACTGTTTCAAATTAGAGATTGCCTACCACGAGGAGCGTCTTCGAAATTCACGTCTCTAAACCTGTACCTCTCAGTTCATTCTTGAGCTGTTATTTATCCGTGTATCTTCGTCTGTAGTTGCCTGCGTTTCATGTTGTTTCCGTGATTTCATGCCGGATTGAAAATGGTAAACAGCACAGGGTCGAAAATCACCTTTCGTTGCAACATTGTGGGAAGTGTCAAACTTGACCGCTTCTACATTCATAGGACGAAGTGCAAAATCACGGTGAACATGACACGTTTAGCTCTGGTGTTCATTTATATTCACCCTGCGTAGCATTTTGATTTGAAACGTTTAATCATCAATCAGAGTGGCGTCATGGGTGCACAACGATTTGAGCGTATAAGCGTTCGATCCAACATCAGCGATTATCCGACCGCTTAACTTGGTAACCCGAGCTACCAGATTCATGAGCGTTGCCTATAATCTCCAACCCACATTCAGCAAATTCTGAATACCAGTGAACTATGGGGTTTTGCTATCAACCAGTGCGAAAGGTGAAGCATTTTTCATAATAACCTTACTCAATAATCCTACTGGTTAGAATGTTTTGTCGTATATTAGAGAGTTGTCTATTCCATTGTTTCGAATGGTACGTAAACTCTCTGTTAGCGAACAATATTGATGGCGATTATTTAATTCCGAATTGCACACTTTAAGGACCTGTCAGGTATAATTGTAAATTTGAGGGCTAAGGTGCTGGGCATGTGGTTTCCTTACGGTTACAATTCAGTTGTCAGTAGTGCATCATGCGTTTTTTGGATGACCGATTTTCTTGCAGTCATCGTTGCTACTACCTTTGGCTAGCAAAGGTTGTTCGGGTCGTTTTGTAAATATTTCCTTGTTGGCAACAATTTCCAGGCAAATACTCCGATTGACCTCAGCTATTCCGTTCTTCTCATTGCAAATTCTTATAGGATGTATTCATTTTGCACACTCCTGGAGGTGGCGGCTTCGGCAAACCGGAGCAGGATTGCGATTAAAAAAACCCTTTCTCCGTATTGATTTGGGTGTTTTCCCTCAGGAATTCCCGCGCATAGTTTGTTCAAACAATCTCAGCCACCTTTATTCGAGTGGATAGACTATGAATCGTGCGCTTTCCATTCCAGTTCATTTGTTTCATTCCGAATGGCAGTTTCTTCTGTAATACACTTCTGTCACTCTTTATTGAAACCTATATGTAATGTTTATCACTTGACATTTAGTTCATGCGCGCGGGCACATTCTTCGTTGCTGTGCCTTATCTGTTTAAACAGATTGTGATTTTGCCTTCTGTGCAGAGTTTTTAATTTTAATTCGTCGGAGCCATCTTTACTTCTTATGATGGCATATGTTTTTCTCAAACTACTGATGAGTATTGTTACATGTTTTGAATTGCATAAAAATGTCAATTCTGATTTGACTTTTTGAACAGTTGCTTCTGAATTTTTCAAAGATAATCATTGCCTTCCTCCAATTGTATAAGTACACTCAACCTTCAAGTATGTCTCATTCGTCGAATGTCACACTTCCTACAATTTTCGTACATTTCGCTCACACCAATCCCATCCTTTCCCCTCTGATGCGTGTAAAAGCTTGCTATGTGGCCAGCGTTGAGATGAGTAGCATATGGGCTGTGGCTATTGAGCTTGTATGACCTAACCAAACTACTTGACACCGCTTCCGTACATGGTACTTAGTTGTTTCGTCGATGTGCTACATACCACTTGACTCTGCATGAGTTCAGTAGGTGAGCCATAAGCTCAGTCTACTTTGCGGTCTGACTCAACGTTCCTACTCATGGGAGAGCGATCACCAATATATGAAAAATGTGGCGTCCTTAGGAGACGTTTTAAAGGATGGTACGCAGAGTTCCGTGTCCCACAAGTTGAAGATGAATTAAACACCAAGCGAGTAGTGGAAACATGTCGACTGTTGCACCGATGGCCTCCCATTAGGCATTGCTGAATCACTGAATTCAAACACTCAATCACGTTTGCTTATGCGTAGTGTTTAGATAGCCGGATCGTTTCGAAATGAGACAGTATCTGTTATGTTAGCTTCAGCTGGTGACCCCTACGGCCAGGTCTACTCCCCAAGTCAAAATCACAGAATTCACTACACATATTGGGCAGGGATTTGATTACTCTAACTTACTCAACAGTTTGTGCATTATTCACGAGCTAATATGGTTGAAAGTTTCCATACGAAAATTCAGTCGTATCTTATGTGGATTCAGTGGTGCAGTGGTCAACACGGTTGAGTCATGAAACATTGGCCACAGTTCACACCCCCGTTGCGTAAAACAGGTGCTCTATCGACAAGCTTCAACAAGATTGAAACTCGAGTATGATGCTTATTCGAAATGAGCTGGTTAAAAGTCTATAGAAAAACAGGAACTTATCAATTGTGAATGATGTTCAATGCATGTTAACCGAAAATTCCCTGCTACTTTGTCAGGAATAACGGAACCTTATTAAATTGATGCTGCCTTAAAGTATATCACCATGACGGGTGCTTCTAGGCGATTCCAATCCTAAATGCGCTGCTCTGAAACTCATGCACTACCTCTTTCAGCCGGTGTGTGCGTTTGTTGACATGTTCAAAGCATTCGATTCCATCTCACAGGACTCGGTTGTCAGATTGGCTCAAGCTTTTGATGCTTCTCCACCCATAACACACTATATTGTCGGAACGCTTCCGACACGCTCAAAGGTCTCTTCCTCCGGTCCCAGCCTGGTGTTCGTCAGGGTGATCCACTGTCGTCGTTTCTATTCGTTATGACAGTTGATAAGACGTTGGCTTTGTCTCGACCGGAGCTTAATTATCAGTTCCTCGATACATTGGTCAACAGTTTCGTGTACTCCGACGATTTGGTTCTCCTGGAGGAGAATCCGTCGCTTCTCTACGAAAAGCTCCCATGCGTCGTTAGAGCTCTGGAGCGATCCGGACTGAAGATCAACACGCAGAAGACTGAACACGTGGTCATCTGTGACGACCATAAGTACAACGCGACTGCTATCGCAGGCGAGTCTATTCATTTTGGCCCGAACATTATCCTCTCATTAAGCACCTTCAACACGGTGACCTGTCTTAGTATCCCGTTCACCTGAAAGCTGAAACTACTAACGCGCCCCTGCAACCGCATCACCACCTATATCTTCTGAGATGACATCTGATTCCGAAGGTAAATCCCTTGTTAGCTTTGAGCCGAATCCACCTATAAACGCTCAAAGCTGTGGAGTGCACAATCCATGAGTTTGCTCGGCAGTAGTATCTCCTTCCGAAAGACACTAACCAACTACATTCACACCCCAGTTCGCTTTGCCGGTCTGGACATTCCAAGTTTGTTCGCCGCTATTCCAATCTCATGTAGGTTGCTTGTGGAGAGAATACTCTCCAGTTAATGTCCGGTTTTAAGGGCCATAGTTAAAGTTGATTTGATCGGCCTTATCATGAGACACTTCAATGTCTCAGCACGCCTTCTGGACGCAATAATAATAATCAAGGAGGAAGCCGATGTGGCGTGGGTGGATGAGGTTTACAATAGGTTGAACGGCTTTGATCTTCAAGAAATGTCTCGCTTCTCACTGTAATCTTTGGCCGTTGAATCTAGACCACATTTCTCCTAGGATCTTCGTTCGCACCATCCAGCTGCGACGTGATCTTACACCGACCAACATCCGGAATTCTCGAAGTGGCCGAAGTGAACATTACGCGCTCTTTCGTGGCACCTGTGGTCAACCAGAAAACCTCGCTTATTTTCCCTACTCGATATGCATTGTGCTCGGCACAGTTAAGTGGCCAAGGACTTGGTGAAAATGCCGTGCAATACGGGCTACGCAGTCCTTGAGGAGCTACGAGTACCAACAGCGAAATCGCTCAGCAAACCCGACATCATCGTGGTTCCTGACGGCGCTGCTGGACGTCAGTGTAGTGGACGATTAGGGAGCCAGGTTGTCTGGACGGGCAAGGTTGTGAACTGTGGGACCGACTGTCATAATGCTGTCATTCACTCAGTCCTTCATGCTGCGGGTTGTGACGTGAACCTATTTTTTTTATTCACCTGCGATCAATTTTCGTGATATCATGTAGCCTTCTTCTTACAGTGCGATTCTTCTGCCGGTAATGTACGCAATCACTGATACCTACTGACTTTTCTAGGTTCCCTGAAAATCCACGATACATTTATTAGAGAAGCCTGAGGTTGGTTTTTGCTACTTTTTGACGGTTGTCTCTCTATGAATGGCATTTCTCCGTCCCGATGCCTGAGCCTTGACTGCGATAGCATCTTTGTTTCTTGAACAGCTTTTGATTTTTAGAGGATTACTTTTCATTTTTATCCTTTCTCTTTATTAGTTTTTTTTATGCAATTACCTTTCACTTCATTTAAAAATACTTACTGAGAAGAAAATGAGAAGGACAAAGTAGGAAGCAAAGCTTGTTTTCCATGTTTGATCATCAAGCTATTTACAATACAGTAAGTATGGAAGCAGCTTAACCATCGTCATCACGTTACAAGTCAAGGACAAACCTCCATATTCTACAACCAGCTGTTGTGTAGTCATTTGGTTGCACGCGTCGAGCAACATGCATCGGTCGTACTATAAGACGATTGTCTGTTAGAATACACGAAGATTATCCTGTGTGGTTGAACAGTGGTATGACTAAAACGGTGTCAAGCGTGATTGTTGGTCATTTGAGCGACTCTAATCATTCTGTCAGTATGGAGGATGTCTTTCAGATTGTCTAACAAATATCAAGAAATCGGTCAAAAATGGTGGGATTCCGAATAACCACCGTTTCCGAAGCCACTGGTATCCGACTCCGTAATCCTGACCTCTGAACTCGGAAAAAATTCGTACGGATGCTTAATCTCCCCTGGCCTACAATCAATTTAGACCAATGACTGCGCAACTGCTAGCGATCGCGTAGCCCGCACACTCTACTGACCAACTTCCCGAATCACGCTGATGCTGCTTTCATATTTACTGTTTTGTAATCAGGCTGCTTTTAACTATGCAGCGCCCTATATTTGTCAGACATCTTGCTTTGAATGTACCTTCGTTTGAATTTTCTGTGCTTAATTTTGATGTCATAGCCTCTCCTTGATTAGAATCTAGTTGTATCAACTGCTTTTCAAAATAAACCTTAAATAGTCGGTACATTTTCACCGTTTATTTATTGATAACATCAAAGTCAGCTATGTAAGATAGTCCCCACACTCTCCCTGTATGACATTTGGCAACTGTGTAGGATTGGAATTCGCACACATCACTATTTATATCACTCCCAAACTTCCTGAGTCAAAACTGTTCTACCCAGTCACTGTCTCCATGTGTTTTTAACGAGGTCTGACATTGAGCGTTGAATTAAATTTAAACTATGCTGTCCATTATATTCTTTCCCTGGGAGAATAAAAAACCAGATGTTTCGTACATTTTTTTTTATTCAACTAGGAACGTTTGAAATTGAAACAAGCAAATAAAGATTTCATGAGAAAGTGAAAACTCTGATCCGCTGTTGAAATACTCTCACATTAAAGCAACAAGGCCAAGAGCTAGAATATCCCCGGAGGGTTCTGCAGTGAACAGGGGTTTTAAAGTTGAAGAATAAAATTTTGATTGTACTTGCGAACAGGGTGGTGAGAAAAGATTGGGTAAGGAAACCAAAGATTGCAATTTGGTCAAGCAGTGGGGCCATAACAATGTCAGGTATATCCCAAGTTTCTTTGATTTGCATGTATTACACCGGCACTTGTTCAGTTGACTATTCAATAGGTTCTTGACATTTCTGACAGTCAGCCATCTCGGCTACATACGGTTCAAGTTGTATGGTGACTTCATGTACGAGGTATCGTTTGCGCAGTAGTGTGCTGGCTTGGTATAGTATTTCTTGTGAATTAGCTGTGGGGTCTGTGATAAGGTTGCAACAACGTTGTTGGCAAAACGGCATAATTAATGTGACAGACATCAATGTTGTCGACGTAGTAGGGCAATGTAAGTCTATAAAAGCGGATGGCAAGTACCCTAGAGAAGTGTTTTGTCAGTAACTTAACACTTTTGCGAATGTATGGGTAGAAAACTGTTGATAACTCACTTCCGTATGAAACGTCACACGTCTGTCTTGCACGTCTGTAAGCTTACCTGATACTGCATGGTTGTCAGAACGCTTGCACTCTCAGACCCCTTTTGCGTTAGTCTGTGACAGGTCTAATCAAACTTGCGTAGCTGTTGGCCGATCTGAACAAAGAAACATTTGAAACTTATTAATGTCGCTGGACGGGTTGCTTAATCTGAACCGATTAACTACTCCACCGATTACCCCATTATTGTACGCGCATCCCAGAAGGTCATCGAGACATGCTCATTTCGCGGTTGGTCGCCCGCATAAGTCCTCCTTTTGGTCTGCACGGTGGACTGCAGGGTGACAGCTAGCCAATAAGCCCACTAAGCATCTGGTACAATGATGGATCGGCTGGAATGCTAGTTGGATCGTCTTCGGAATCGAGTGAGAGGTATACCGTTACACTATGTCTGACAAACCCTATTAGACTCAATACCTGTAGTTCCAGTGGTGTTGCTGGCCCATTAGCTCGTGCAAGCCGGAGTCTGAGCAGAAGACAAGCTTGATAAGAGCGGCACATAAAGCGATCATTGTCTGTACTTGGTTCGACTAGCACAGAATCTACGTTGACGAGGCGGAACGTGTTGTAAAACTCAGTCGACTTGGCCAGTTGGTGAGATTGCAGAAGTGAAATGTACATTACTGTGTCTGAATCCGAAGAAGACAGAGTGTGAACGAGATTGGCCGTGTGTAGCACGATCGATTTCATGTTTTTCAGTGTGCGGATAGGTCTTGATCGCACAACGTCCAAAATCTTCCCGGTCGGAGATGGAGTGGGACTGACGTTGTTATTTGGACTTCTCATCCTCTTGTTTGCGATGCAATTCCAGAAAGCGTACTGAGTAATGGTCGCTCATTCCGTGGAATAATCCACCAGGTGCCATAAGCTTTTTATGCGAGAATAACGGGGTGACTCATTGTTTGGTATCCCTAAAGGATGCTTCGGAAGACGACACATTGTGCCTCCGGTCTGGTGACTGAGGATTCTGCAAAGTGATCGATAATCACTTTTGCTTCTCTTATATTTCATACCCGCGTTATGAGCTGTAGTGCCGTCCGTTTTCTACTACCTTATAAGACGTCCGTGAAACCAGTGTATATGTTTATTTAAAGTGTCTTCGACGATTACAAAATCCTTATTACAACGTTCAGACGTAAAAAAATAATAGCTAAACCCACTCACCAGCGATCATCTCTGGTACTGGTCTGCCAACACAGACGATCTCTCCACAACAGTTCTGTATTTCTAGATACCTTCTAACTATATATAGCACACCTTTACATAACTGGTTAACCTTTCATTTTCAAAATAAGTCATAAGTTCATCCGGTGCATCTGCACACTAACTGATTAGTAAATCAGTGTCCCATAGACATATGTAGTAAGTCAGTAATGCGTCATCGTTGGTTTTGTTGCAACTTACTGTCATTGTTTAGCGACATGGTGTTGACTTGCTAGGGTTTGTTCGACTTACATTGTAGTCAGCTGAATTGTTAATCCCGGAGCTGTTTCGGCCAAAATATTGACTGGTTCTACGTTTTTCTATTAACGTTATATACTATTCTGTCCCTTATTTCTGCTGCCCTAATTCCGAACCCCTACTATTAAATTAGTGTATTCGACTACTTGGGAGAACAGCATCTCTTTTGGTAAAATTTTCCTTTGTTATTCGATTGAAATTAGTTCATCTATATACAGCTTTCACACCGGTTCTCACTTTTTGTTGGTTATTGTTTTACCCCATCAGTGCTGGTTTCCTCTTGGCTATATAGAGGGTATATTCGATAGTTCATCAGCCAGTCTCTGAAGCCATCCATTCATCGTTTCTCATGAGTTCATTACACCGGATTCTCACTTAATGAGCGGTTCGTTTTTTGATAGCTCATCTCATCTTGTTGACTTGTCATTTAAATTGTCTGTAGTTCGTCTTAACATACTAACACTCCCTACTAGTCATGTCTTGCATTGATTCGGACTGCATTGGTTATACTGTTTAGTGCTCGCTTGGTACCGCGCATTATTCAATGCACTACTCCCATACAACTGAGGAATTACAGGCAAGGCTTGATACTTTTGTACCGTTTATAATGACTTTACTTAGTATCATATTAAATTGTTGTCTTCGATACCTGAAAGCCATTCCAACTATTTGACCCTAACTACTTATTTAATGGATTTCGATCCCTTGGCATGAAAACGTGGCTCTTTAACTATACGTTACCGACCGATTCCTGAGTCGCACAGATTCAAGTATGTAACCGTATACATGATTGATTTTTGTGCTAGTTTCATCTCAGTTTTTGTTATGGAAGGGTTTATAAGTATTTGTAAATTTATTTGCAAATTTACAGTTAAGCACTTGGCTGAATTTTCACACGATAAATCAGGTCTCAGAGATCCCGCCCAGTAACAGTAGCAAACCTTTGTGATTAAGTATGAGGTAAATGTGTACTATGGTTGTATCCCAATTTGATACGTCACACACGCAACAACTTAAAGTTTATTTGTGACACTTTAGAATTTAGATTATCTAAAAGGCGCATGTTAGTACTGTTTTATTTCTCGACTTATAGACATGCATCCAGTGGACTCGTGAATAGTGATAGCGAACTATTCCCACTTGAGTTTGGGCTTGAACTAAATGTAAAATACGGTCAAAGAGTCAACTGGACATTCATTGATTCAGTTGCTTATCTTGCATTGGTTGGGCCTGTCAAGCTTTGCGTCATGATATCAACATTGAACGATCTAAGAACTTATCCTCTCGTCATTCTCGAACAAATCGAGTACTTTACTCTCGATTTGCTGTGCCCCAAAGTTTTGAACTTTTGAACAGAGGTGATAACCTGACCACTTGAACTTGATTTATTGATCAAAAGTTGTGGACTGCGAAACCATTAATGATAAAAAGTGCTCTATGATGGATCGTTTATAGAAATAAAATGATGGCTAAGTTGCTGAATTCATAGAAAACCTTTGCAAGTTATCTGTAGTCTCGAGCTCGTTACAACTGTGTGGCTGAATTCTATTTAAAACTACGACTCAACGTTTTGTTATTGTCCTTATGGGTTTTTTTTATGGTGAACCTAACACTATTCCCCCAGAAATGTACTTCTTTTGAATCCTAATCGGTGATTCAGAAGTCGGAGCATGCTTGGGGTCAACAGCAGTGGCACCTGTCGCCGGCACACCTGGATACATGATCGTCGGAATTCAGTACCCAGCTAATGCACTCGGCCTTGTGTGCGTTGAACTAGTCAATTCAGTTCGTCTTCCGTTTAAGGGGAAACGAGATATCGATTAATTGTGACAAAAGTTACGTGGTGGACGTGGAAACTACGACTAATTCCAGAGTATTAGCGAAAGAAAAATCGTTCGATTTGACGATGGGTCAATGATTGACTGGGCGTTTCGTGCCAAACAAAGTTGTCATACAAGACATGTTGCAACTCAGAGAAGGGACTTTCTAAGAGTATGAGAAAACAAGGTACATCGAAAACAAAAGCAAAAATGACAATTTTTTAATAGTAGACATTGAGTGTTACGCTCAGGAAATTAGTTAAATGGCTGAAAATTAACTAACTGGAAAGTTATTAGCTACTCCAACTACTTCCAACACTCGTGACCATACAGGTAATATCTCTAAGAAATGTGAGACAATGTGAAGGTCCTTGTTTGTGCTGTACTCATCGGGAACATGAAGTAATATGCTACGAAAATCACATCTGAATTGCTTCGAATTATGTATTGATGTCCTATCGATAGACCGTGTTATCCAAGTCTAATACGATAGAACAGTATCACAGATTTATTCTCTTAACGTTGTGAACAAAATATGCCATGTATGATTGTTCTATTTTGTACCGAGTAATGTTGGATATATTTTAAAACTCGTACTGTAGAGTTTATTGTGGTTTTTTTGACACGTCAAACTTTTCACAAATTTAGCAGGGTATTTCGTATGGAAGACGAATTACATAGACCACGGGCCGAATCGGTAGAGAACACTGTTCTCCTTCTATCCTTGCTGGCGGTTTTCTGTCTGAATAACAAGCTCGAAAATTTGAACCGGAGCCGAACTTAAATGGTGCCTGGCGAAAGCCCTCTGATGTAGTCTGCAAAGTAATTACTTCCGAGCTCCGTGCGTTGGATGAAAATTGGTGGTGAAATTCATAGCATGTGCCTGAGTTTCGACAGCTATTAACAATTTAACAGAATTACAAGTGGTTTCTAAGCAACCAAACTCCATTAACTCTAACTAGATTCAGTTAGCTCTCAGCTACGTTCAGAAGAATTCTCCCAGACATGTTTACAATCTCACTCACCTATAGCCAGATGTACGGAGACCGCGGTCTTGTTCATGGTCAGACTCCACATGCGCAAATTATGCAGTTCGAACACACCGGGTATATCGTTTAGCGAATTTTTCACCTCGTTGAACTCCAGACCCCTTGGTGTTGCCTCCATCAGAACGTTCAGCGTGTCACGTAGTATATTGATGGTTGTGATGAGAACGAGAACGGAGAATAAAAATGTGCAGATCGGATCGACCACTTTTAAGTCTGGCTGGTGAGGTTGAAATGGGAGACAAAATGATTACAAATAATTGCATCATCATCGCCTCATTTTTGTAGGATGATCAAGCACAATTAGAACTGGAACTAAGTAGCTTCAGCAAAGCAAGTTAGCATCCTTTACTCACTTTGAAAGATTTTGAAGCAAACTATTGGAATTGTAATTCCTGTCTCTCTGTTGACCAGGTGTATCATGTTGTTTGTTTCGATTGCAAAAGGCAGTGATCTGTAGACTTCGGTTAAAGCTCATTGGGGTTGTTTATTTTGATTTAACTCATGTAAGAGTAGTGGTGAGATCACATATCATATTGAAGTCCTGTTTGTGGTGAATATATGGAATGATTCATGAGCATAATATGGTGTCATTCGGTGTACACGGAATCTAAGCTTTAGGTTATGGATATGCTATACGACTACAAACTTTGTAGGAATGAAGTCATGCAGTTTGGGCGTCGCGCTTAGCATGTTATTGATAAACAGATTGATAACAACACAGTTATAAGCAATTTGTGTTATTCTCAATCTGCATAAGACCATGAAGACTTGGTTTTTGATCAACCCTGGCTGCAGGACCACCGTTCCTAAATAGTACTGCCACAGTAATCAAATCTGCCTAGGTTTTACGATGCCTTATAGGACTCGCATTTGCAGATTTGGGACTGACCATTATTTTGAAGCAGAAACTCACCATGAGTTAAAATCTCTGATGGCACGTAGAATGTTCTTTCTGGTCGTAACACTTTGGATGTAGTGGAAAACTTCACCTCTTACGGTGCACGCAGTAAAACCCTGTTTCCTCGAAACTAAGCTCGGTTGGCGTACAGGCATCGTAATACTGTACTGACAGTACTGTCAACGAGAATATGGAAAAAAATAGTACTAGCTATTAATACAAGGGTTATGTACCAGGTTCGTGTTGCCAGCGTACTTCTGTATGACAACGAGGTCCAAACACCGCACATACGTCAGCAGCTTCTAAACATATTCCGCCTGTGCTGGTGAGTCCTCGACATCGACTGATTGGACTGAGTATCGCAAAGCTATGTCTTGGACAAGTCAAGCATTCCAAATATGCTAGCCTTCCTCAGCTAGCACCGTTAGCACTAGTTGATTTCCATGAGCCAAATAGAACACTTCTGAGTGTCCAGTGTCTCATTGTACGGTAGGATGGCTATTAGTTCCTAACGTATGGATCGTTTATCTTTTGGTTTCAAATGTGTAGATGAGTCTGATATGAGGACTGGTAATAGTAGCAGTTTATTCTGTAAAGCACTGGTACTGGATTACAACACGTGACAGATCAGTGTGACCGCAGTTGGATGCAGACGTGATCCCGGGGATTAGCGGTGGTATTAAAAAAAGACGTGGGTTTCGGGGGTCAACGCTGACTTAGGCAGTAGCTACCGCTTCATCGGTTGCTCACAACTGCATTAGAGCTCGTTTCTGTAACATTGTAACGTACAACAGGGGTTGTGCGATCATTTTAAAGGTGTATTGGTTCAGAATCTTTTGAGACACGGATAGTATCACCGTTTTTAGTGGAATTTTACAATTTATGTCAACTAGTGTTTTGATCTGTCTGCTCCATACATTGACAAACCTTTTCTTCAGTTTTACAGTCTATATTACGTATGCGTTCCGTCGACTGTAGAAGCTGAGTTTCAGTCACATTGTGCCAGCCATGGTTATACGTTGCTGACCTTGAGTGCCGTATGCGCCTCATGTGTTGGATTATTTTTCACTCGTACTTCTGAATAGTTTGGTCACACTTGAACGGACTTGACCTGGTAGCAGACGAGGCGCAGACGAAAGTTTTGTCGAAATATTGGTATGCATTGGAAAAAGGGAACAACTTCACAGCTGACTGTTTCCCACTTTCCAGTGTGATCAGCGCTTCTTTGATGTGGACTGCATAACCCCTACTTTTCCTGGCAAGCTGTACGTTGGCAGACCTGACCTTCGCACACTCAGGTTGTTAGTATGGACGGCGAAGTCTTTATATTGAAGTGCCGGACTGTTTTCAACTGGATAGATTCATTTTTCTCATTGTTTAGCGTACACACACCTCTGAATTACACCAAGTTTCATCAACCAGGTTTGTTTAAATCTTTGAAAGAAACAATACTTCAAGTTGACGTGTCAGAAGGCTGTTTTCTTTTCGGATGTTCTCGAGCTAGAGTGCAGAACTACAGTATACTGTCAAAATATGGGGCTCGGCAGAGATCCTGATGCCTTAGTTAACTGAGTGAATGCCTGAATAGTTAGGTCTACGGAGAGCACATCTGTGAGTGACAAGGCTTGCAACCCATCAGTAAATCTATGACATTAAAGAACAAACTTAAAACATGATCTAATTGATTACTGTGCAAAGTGGTATTCCTGCTTTTCAAGGTCATCAACCTTTTTATTCTGATTATGCTTGCTGCATGTATCAACGAACACCATTTCCTTGAAAATATTTGTTTTTTCTACATGTGCCTGATTTCATTGCCACTTGCTCTCTGGATACGAACTTTGGCTGAATTATGGGAAAACGATCGTCTGCTGTCGTGTACTGAGCTTCCAGTAATTTTTCTTGTTCTCTCAAAGACGACATTGTATGTTCGAAACATTTGATCGAAAATCCAGATGATTGTCACTTGTTAGCTTTATCTGATTCAAAAGGATCCCCTACAGAAATGTGAGAAAGGTCCTCTCTGTATAAATGATCGACTTACCCTGAAATATATGATCAGCGCCGCGACCATTACGCCCACACTTTGGACCAAATCGCCTATCACGTGAATTAGGGCCGCTCGAACAGTGATATTTTGTCGACGAGCTTCTCGCTGGCTTCTCTCGCTAGCGGCGTGTTCAGGAATGGGTATTGCATGGTTGCGTCCATGTTCTAAACGTGTACCGTCAGCGTGTCGTTCTGGTATATCGGAATGTGAATGACCACCATGACTGTGAGCGGTAAGCGGTGATGTTTCCTTCGCACCACCGTGGCTATGACCATGTTCATGATCGTGCAACGTTATAAGCATGCTATAGGTGACACATGAAGTAAATCGAAGGTTAAAAGTGAATATTACGTGTATACACAAATAAGTTAGAGTTTTTTTTGTCAAAGCAAACGAGCAAGTCGTCAACAATTTCCATTTGATTATGCTGCTTCCCAAACACGTCCCATGAACCGTTTCACCCTCGTTTGGATTTGATAACAACTCATCGTAATCCACAGCCTTTTCAGTGTAGGATTGGTAGTCGAACAGAATATTTGTCAGCGAAGTCTTCCTAGATATTAAGCTCGACCATTCACAGAACAGTTTCGGGACAGGAATCATCGAGTCATAATAAGTTGGATTAATTGTGCACCAGCTTGCCTGTGAATGATTCAGCTGGACCATAAAAAGGCTATTAACTTCTTGTCGAATGCGACAATGATAAGAGGGGTATGTCAGATAACTACTTATTAACACAACTGTGCAGACAGCTAAGCGCTGATGTAGTTCATTTGGGATTTGAACTGTTGATAGTGCAAAAGCCACGAGAGACGTTGGGTTTTTTAACCACGTGCGTGCGTTGTACAATCTGCAAAGCAGTTAACTATTTACTTGAACAATAACCAAGCGCAATGGAGACCGAATATTGAGATTCCAACTAGTAGTGCCTGTATACTTATTTGGAATGCAAGTAGATGGATACGGATACTGTGAACCACATCTGTATGCTTAGCAGATGTATAACAGTTTCAGTAAGCTGTAGAGAATAACACATATTGATTACTTTCGACAACATCTGGAGACCGTTAGGTGATTGATAGTGATTGCCATCATTAATTAGATAAATATAGATAAAATTAATATAACTATCTGGCTCGGATGGTTGTGATAAACAGACTGACCAATAGCACATTAGAAACCAGCAACAAGGGCTCATTTGATATTTATTGACAGGAATAAAAATTGGAAACTGTAGACAGCTAAGTAATGAGATATTCTAATTTAATGTGACAAGTGCGTATTCAGTCCTCTTTAGTAAACATGGACCAAATACTGCCCGATGGACGAATAAATTCATAACCGGACCATATGAATGTAGTGTTTTCGGAGCAAAAAACCATGCTAATACGCTTAATCACTGTTGGTCCGAAGATGCAATTGACTTTTCTGGCCGTCAGTTCAAACGTCATCAACTGATGTGCCAGACGTTTTGGAGGGTAAGAGTATTCATTTCATACTCATGCCTAAGTTTGACTGACATGTGCCGAGTACATGAGTGCCTCATTACGCGACTGTTCAAAAAGATCCCGTTCTTTTCTGCCTGTCAAATTTGCAAAACCAACTTGGTAGCCACTCGAATCATAAGAACTTACAATTATTGATTATCTACGGGCTGCTCGAAAAGTTCGAGTACTCAGCCTACTCACACCTGATTTTAATTAGTATCATCATCATCATCATCATCATCATCATCATCATCATCATCATCATCATCATCATCATC
>QNGE01001024.1:91748-128721 GCA_008508345.1 Paragonimus westermani
CAATGTGTTTGACGCAAATCCACAAGTCTCATTTGCGCAGTTTCGATGTGTGCAGTTGCAATATGCCTGAGGTTATTGTTCGTCACATTCAGCTTATTCTTCCTCAGTAGGCGCAGGAATTGATAAGGATATTGACCGTCACATCTGCATTCAGCAAGAAACGATATCTTGACAAGTTCACGAGCTATCTTGCATCTCAAGCTGGCCATACGGCGCCACAACTTGCAAGTTTCAACGGGAATTCATTCGGGATTTCGTTCTAACGGTTTTGTTCAAACTTCTAAAGGAAATGAACTGTTCAACAATTATTCATTCCGGGAATTATGTTGTCAAAGTCGTGATGCTCAGCAAAGAGCTGTGGAGTTAATTCAACATAATTAAAGATCTATCTAGCTGCAATCTACCTTTTGGAAACAATCTGGACAGTAATCACAAAAGTAGACCGGATTTTGATTACATATTGTGCTCAAATTGAGCATGCGCAAAGGAAAGTTAGGGGACTTCAGATACAATCAAGCTGAATAGACTCACACGATATTAACTCCGACGCCAACTGCAGAGGTGATTAACATTATTTTCCCGTCAATTTCATAATTCCCATTTATGATTCGTATCACGGCCAGATAGACAAGTATTCCCGTTACAAGCCAAATCATGAGCACAGAGGTCAACGCCCCGACCACCTCTATCAAACAAGATGATAACACGTAAATAAAATATAGAACATTTCGGACGCGAAACAATCATGTTAAAGTAAATCATTGTCAACCAGATATCTTTAATTTAACCCGATAGGTGGGAGTCTCCGTTTAAGATCCTTATCGATGGCGAAGATGACAGTGAATTTCATCTACCTTTGTAGTTACATCAGTACCAATTCTAATGAGAATGCAACTTACACCGTCAAATCCGACAAAGTCTACAACTTCCACTACCAATGTTACTTCCATGATCAGTCCCACTTAGAGACGTCCGGTTAATTATGTTACCTTAGGAATCGCCCTCCAGCATTGCTATGAAGCACTGTCAATCCTAAAGTATGATTTTTACCAGGCAGTTGCCTGCGGTCAGCTATGAATCTGAAGAATCAAATAGGTGTGGTGGAAACATCATGGCTTTTCGAGACGAGTAGTGTTCAACCAACTGCTAAGGGCAAACAATCTGATGTAATGGCTGCTTTTTCTAGTAAATCTCTACCTTGAACCAACCTGTCGCTCGCTACATTATTTTCCATTAGTGTGTATTTGATCAGATCAAAAACCGCAGCAAAACAATAGTTGCGCGCCGTTTCTTTGTAGCATGAAAACTTCGGCTATATGCTCTGCTTCAGTGAGGCACACTCGATTCACAGAGCACTATTGATTATTGATATCTGTTTGCAACTTCGATTTATTGATACAGCCTAACCTGATATTTACAAGAAAAAGGATACGGAAGTCGCCAAATCAGTTGCTTTCAGACCGTATTTCTCCATTTCGTTCAAACTCTGAGGTCATTGCCTACTTTGGTATAGCGTGGTGCGATATGACGTGTGTAGAAAGCGATGATCCGCTCTTCACTGGAAAGGAAGAACCACTCGAATTTCATACGAAATATACAATCGGATTGCACTCTGCAGTCCACTAAGATGTTGGTTGTTTACCGTTGCCAATGGATGCCCAGACTGTGACCGCATTTGAATCGTTTCGCTTATCTTGTGCTTTTGTTTGAAATAAACAAGGTTCCATTAAGTGACTTTTGGGATCATATCACAAGAACTTTCATGAACAGTCACTGATCTGTCTGTTTCACCTTCATCCTATTAACGCTTGAACCGAATAAAGCGAACAATCACAGACTAGTCAGGGATTGTATGAATTTTGGTTGTTATTGATCCCAGTAACTTTGAATCTAAACAACTTGTGAGTATCTTGTCTAGTTGTCAGAATCCTGACCCCTCAACTATCTGACGCCTTCATTCAACTCATACATTTCTGCTTGTAGGCGTTGGCCAGCAATACGGAGGTAGCATTCTTACTAGTCACATCGGTCTTGTGGAACAGAGTCAGTCGTTAATGCCTCGGTTCAAAATGGAAACCGACAGGTCGGATGAGATTAACCGGGCGATCAAGTGAACCAGGTTGTAACAAAGCTGCACGTTTCACGGGCTGAATACATCCATGAAGTACTTGGGCAGTGTGCCACTTCCGGAGTAGCTCACGAGTAGCGTGTGTCCATGTCTGAACTATAATCTGAGCTGTGGACTTTCTGCCTACTAGACAGTTGCATGTAATCTCTATGTTGATTTCTCATTAAACAGTCGGATATTTAGATTTCAGAAAATCTACATTCAGAGTGGCAGCACAGTCATTACCATGAACAGGGGGACGGTGGCGAAAATTTCTGTTGTAACAAAGATATGCATTGAAGATGAGCTGTAAAAACCGACTCTGATTAAAGCAAGTAAGCTCAGAGTTTTTGTTGAATACCATGAACTCAATTAATTACATGAGGTTTTTAAACCATAAAATTTAATGTATAAATTGTTTTATTCAGTAAGTACTCATAACTCAGTGCATTACTAACGAAAGACGACATATGTCACAAAAATTAACACTTCGTTCGCTCATTTAAGCCTAAAACGCAATGTATTAAATTATGGATAACTTAGCAACAACGGTAGTGTGAGCCGGCCTTAACAGAATCATATATTGTTCTGCTAACAATCCCTTCTAACTGTGTGTTAAAACCACTGTTTTCTTTGTTTATATGCACAGCGATGAAATGCTGAACTGTGCGCAATTTTTACGTGTTTCAGAGTTTGCGTCATTGCTGTAAACTAGAATCACACAGCTTACGGTTTACGCTGTCATTAGTGAGTTCATGTTAGACATTTGGTTGTCACAACAGAGCAAGCAGAATGGATTGTCAGCATATGGGGTATGAAGCGAACGTTTGATCACCATTACCCAGTCCCATGAAGAAACTCCGTTTGGAGCTACTTTTCCGTGAACAACGTTGGTTGAATGGAAAGGACACAGTATGAAGCGAAAATTCTTCGTTTACTCCGATGTACTGTTTTGATCGCGCTGGATCCAGCGAATTTACCATTTACGTACACAGTATTTTGTACGGCATACCAGAAAACAATAATTGAACTAGATAACACTGCGTCAGTTTTCAACTGCGTGTCATGGATATCAGTAATGAAAGTTACGTGGCCCCAAGCTCGTTGTCCGAATTGTACATCATTCTCTTGTTCCTGTTTCGTGTAAGTACGATGATTGTTTCAACTTGTTGGCGTCTTCAAACCTCGAAAGCTGTGATTGTACGCCTTCAGTACTATTTTGCATAGATTTATAAAATCACGTCTGTTTAGTTAGGTTACCTACGAGCAAGATGTACTTACTTGTTAGGACGACACACGTCTCTGCGCTATAACACTACCAGGAAAGCCACTGATATACCCCTTCAGTTTTGCTTCTGAGAGCATTATTCTTCTATGTTATATGAATATATAAACCACCTTACGTCAGTATTCAAACAAAAGTATTCGGAGATAGTGGCGTTCCATTTGACCATCAGAAAATTGTTCATCTTATCTAACTTGCACCAGTTGGACTTGTTGACTACTTATCAAACCCATTATTTGAGCATCAAGATAGTTGTCTACACAAACTTTCCGTGTTGAATTCAATGGTGGCTTAATTCTGTCTTATCTTACACAGTGATGGTTTTCGTTCTACTCATATCTTAAACGCCATTTTTGCCCATTCATGACGTGACCGCTACAAACATTACACAAATCTATTCAATCAGAAAACCAGTTGCTACGAGGTACCCCAAGGCATTAAGCTGTGTACCTTTTTGTAATGGCTCAGTAAAACTTCATTGAAAGTTCGTCTACTAATTGCGTAGCAGGGGTGAACAATAATCGTTTCTCTGAATGCATCAACAAATCAAAGAAAGTGATCTAACCGTATCGTTTATCCTCTCGACTTTTTAGTCGAATAAGTATTTCAACTGGTACTCAAAAATGTGCCCTCCCGGAACAAACATTTTCTTATTCCTGCTAAATTTCCTTAAAAATAAAAATTACCCGAAAAACAAATGTAAATGAAGTGATGAATCCTGAGATACCGAAACATACATAGCACAGAATTCGAAGATAATTATGTCATTCTAAATTTAGGCGCACCAGAGGATCATTCAGTGACAGGTTACGGCACAGTTTACTGTCTCTAAATCTAAAATGTGAACCATGATAACGCGATAACGCAATGAAACAAACTTCCGTCAATATCCAACTGAGCTAACTGAAAGATGATACAGCGAAGGTGAACGTGCATTTGTACATCAGTCCTATGAAGACACCTCACGATGCTGGTCAGAATGTCCCAGGTGGAACAGATAATACTTTCAATACCAATACAGCGTGGAATGGGCGGGTTCGATGTTTGTTTTCCGTTTAACCAACACACAGTACCGCATTGCATTGTCTTGCCGTTGTGCAATCATCTGAATGTCTTCGTAACTAGCGATTAGCCTCATCTAACATTTGGTACTTGGCCAGTGGGGTTTTGGGGGAGCCCAGTGGCATTAGCGGTTCCCACAAAACAGGTTACGCGCACAAGGTGGATCGTTTGATAAGTAAAAACGAATAAATAAGCCAATATCCATCGAACAGCGTTCATATTTGATTACCACTATCACGTTCACAATGACTTTTCTTCTCTCTCATTCTAAAAGCAGGACTCAAAGTCTAAAGTTTTCTCTTTGCTGAGGCTTGTTGATGGTACATGTTCTCGCCGGGACGAAGATTTTCACTCCAATTCAAGTCCCCATGGAGCAGTCATGTTGACCTCTAAGCAAGTGCATTAAATCCTAGGCGAACGAGCACAATCAAATTGGGCAGGCGGCTTTACTTTAAGCACTAAGAACACTTTCGAGTAGAAAATTGTGGGTTTGTATGCACAACTATACGACTTATTAATCCACGTGTTCCGTAGTTGCGTTTAAAATGTAAACGAATATCATGTTCGTTATATGGGACCGGTTTGGAGTAAATATTATTTGGCATTTATCACTTTTGCCTCAGTAGAGTTTCTCGTCTGCGAAAGTTGTGACTCAGACTCATCGCGTATGCACTGCATTCTCAAAGTCGAAGAAATGGCTGAAAGAAAAATGTTTCTATGGGTGATTGCAAATTTGATCCATTATACAATGTTTACAGGGCTGCTGCAAACATTGGTGTTTGACTGAGAAAAGTCAACAGCATTGACATGTCTCGACTACGAAGACTTTCTGATGATTGCACACCGGTAAGATAATACATTCCATTCATGTATTGTATGTTGGTTAAACGGAAATCAAACATCAAACGCGCCCATTCCACTCTGTATTGGTATTGAAAGTATTATCTGTTCCAACTGGGGCACTGTGACCAGCATCATGAGGCGTCTCCATAGGACTGATGTGCAAATGTACATTCGTAATTGCTGTGAAAATTTTCATCTTCGTATGCAGACTGTTTGTTAAATCTTGCATCGTCCTGTATATTCTCTCTCAGAGATTGGTTTCATTGATTTACCGTAATAATGGTAATCTCGGTGTCCAGCATTTGCGTTTTTTCATCTGTCTGTAGATAAGGGCCTCCACCTGATTGGGTCCACAGTTGTAACTTACAATCACCCTAATTTAATCAATACGAGTGCACAAAAATCGTATTACTTCCTTCATCTAAGTAACCATTTCCAAATCGTCGTTATTCACAACTTCTAGTGGAAAACTAAGCCCTCTTTCGATCAAGACCTGTAAATTGTGTATATGCTGCAGTTAATCACAGTCTGTTATGTCCCCCTTACGTATATTATGTTTTCTTAACGGTTGAATCTTCTACCTTAGGAACTTTGCAGTTCAAACTTCTTTCCATTCCACAATCCATTTTACCGTTCTGTTAACGTTTGCATACATCCAATCAGTGGCACTACACTAATAAATATTGTGCAATGAAAACATTTCGTACTATGTACTACAACCCGAAATCCGCTATCAAACCACCTGACGGTAAATCATGCTGATAATTTTGAAGACAAAAGATTTGCTTTCAAAATGTTTCTGATTATTCCAAGCATTTTCTCTCACCTAATCGTTCTAAATTTACACCCCAGTCTTTCATTTTAGTCAGTAGCAAACAGTTATCTCACCGTGCTCTTATTTACTTTGACTCATTTGAGTCCTACTTTACATGATTGCCGGTGGCCCAATTTTATATACAACGTGTACGATTGCGTAACTGAAATAGAAGGTTTCTAAAACTGGCGCAATCGCGTTCTACAATATATAGAACGATTTTAGACCATAGGCAGTGCAAACTAGCAATCCGAAACGGACGGTAGCCATCGAAACTAACGAGATGAAAACAAACTATCATCCAATTACATACGGATTTCCCCATCACAACCGATGCTCATAAAACTGGTGACTGAGTGGATGAGGGCGTTGACTCGTAACAAGAAGGGTAGTCGTTTTGATCCCATATTCACACTGCCTGTGGATGATTAGTCCGAACAGAGACGAAATCGATCATGGAGTGTCGGTTCGAGGGTGAGCATCAAAACATTACTAACTTCAGATCTAATATGTATTAGGCATTCTGTCAAGCCTGTATCAGGTGCTGTTCTGATACTTCTTGTGAATTACAAATGTTTAAAAATTACAACCAACCCAAACCGTTAATTAACCCAGATGCACTCATTAGCAGTTCCTCGATCAAGTGCGACTGGTTTATAAATACGGACCACATGAGGTGCACTCGCGTGTGATCACTTCGTATAGCACACAATAATAATCGAAAAATTCAGTGTGGAAAATATTACACTGTAAATGGTTAACGTAATAATCATTCCGATAATGTTCCGACTTGATTCGCAGAAAGGTCTCTCAACGGTCATTGCATTCCTGAAATCCCTAAGGCTTACAAGGCGGTGGTTGAGTGTTTAAAAGAGTAGGTGGCTTTATTGTACCTGAAGCTATGAGCACGCATTTTACCGATGCGAACCACTTAGTTGCAGAATACTGAAGCGAGGGTTCGATCGGCTGCTATGTGGACCTGAAAACAGTTCTTATATGATACGGTGTACGACTAGCTTTTATCATCTACAGTATGCGGTAGGCTAACGCGTTCAGGTCTGAAACTTGCAAAACGGTTCAGTTGCAGTGAGTACTCACTGAAACGTGCGATCGAAAACAGAACATAGAATATGGTACGGTAGTGAGTTATTCGCGTGCAATGATCTTCTTTATGGGCCAAATATACATCCTTCAAGATGCCGACCTTTTCGGTAATATTACGTCACCTTATCACATGGAATGACGTAATGGTTCTACGAGGATGAGTCGGCTCAAGCTCATACTATGTAGTTCGAAGTAGTCAGATATAGAAGACACACTGTTCAGACTTTACTTATGCATTCTGGTGCGAATATTATCTAGATCGCATTCAAAGTATTTGCTTTCTAACTAGGTCTTGTTGTTCAGCCTGTTGTAGTATTGACAAAATGAGAATTTCTGTGTTACCGATTCTATGTTCCTAACGAATCAACACAAAATGTCACCTTCCAGTGTCGAATCTCTGGCCAGGGTATTCAAGATAAAGAACATTTAAGGTGCTATGGTTGAACGTTGCGCAACACGGATGAGACAAATATTTGGACTGACCTGCACGATACCAACCGAAACTCATTTTTGTTGTTGAAGGACGTGATGCCAGAAACAAAGCAAGCAGACTGATAAGAAAGCTGGCAAAGTCTGTCAACAAATGAGCCGCGTCCGTCATGACGGCTAGACTCTGAGCCAGCGCGCCACCTTGAAATGGAACAAAACCGGAGAAAATAATTAAAGTTGTCTCACTTCAGAAGTAATATAAGCTATGAAATATTTTGACAGATCGGATTTTCCAACTGTTATAAACTAATATATATATACATATAATATACTAATATATAATGTATATATATAATATATATAATATATATAATGTGTATAATATTAGCTGAGAATGAATTGATAATAATGCAAACTGATATAAATATACCTGATATATTTATGTCTATCTGACAGTAAGATTTGCTTGGGTTTATAACTACTCAAAGCAAATTGAAACATCTTAGTGCGGAGGATTGAAATCCAGCACGGTTGTGGAAGGCGTCATTATAATTCATTTGAAGTCTCATAGTTAAGCGAGCCCATTGAACAGTGATCTGATTTGGTAACCTTATTGGGTTTCAGAAGAATCGATTATGTACCGAATCACTAACACACCAAGCTGACGTGGATGGATATGGAAGTACAAAGTCCGATTCACACATAGCGGAGTACGAGTGACGAGTTCTGGTTCAATAACGAATTTTAAAGCATGCGTTCTGTTGAAAGTAACCAGCTAATTTATCCATAGAAGCGAATAATTTGATTAGGGTTTGAATGAGACCACTCTAACTACCCAACTTAGCGTAAGAGAGCTTAACCATTTTGGCCACATCTCTTTCGTGAAGCAGTTTGACACTAACGACCGCCAAACATCGAAGGTTTGCCGTCTCAGGACCAATCAGCGTTTCACAGTATTATTTAACTTCGATTTTAATAATTCATTCAACAAAAGATAACTAAAATCACCAACTATTCACCCCCACCTTACTGTGGTATACGCAGTCATGCGGATTAAACTACTGTGATATTGTATTCTTAATAATCAGCAAAATGTGAAAACATTTATGCTGCGAATGTTTGGTGTGAAAATTTTGTGTAGGTTCTGTTTGTTCCATATTTGCATTCATCAACAGTTTGTTGCAAACAGCAAAGAGTGACCCCTCTTGTTTTCTAGTGCACGCAGATGATAGTCTGATGTAATTCAGAGGAATATTCCATCGTTAGACCTTCCGTTCTTTACGAACAGCCTATTCTGAGATTGTCGCCCATTTCGCTTTATTCTGTAGTTCATGAAAAATAATCTTTTCAAGATGAATTTCAAATGTTTTCAGTCGAGTTGGTATTTACAGTCAGTTACCAATTGCGGTGTAGGTGACCTTGTTAACAGTGAGAGTTGTAAAGTAAACCAAGTTATCGAATCCGTCCATCTGTCAGTGAAAGAACCAGCAATCAGGTTACCTAGTTAACTTTAATCAGTCAGTTTCATAACAAAGCTTGTGAGTTCATGTGGAACACAACGGAATAATAGGGCCCTTCTTGTGGCCAGAAAATACGCTGACTTAAGTGAGCTGACTGTCAGGACATGGGACGATAACCACGTGACAGGTCGCAACCAAATGGCGCACACATGCATCGTACCAATCTGGTCTTCATTAGGACTATCAGATTGTCTTTAAGAATATTTTACAAATAATTTACCAAGAGTGAAAAACCTCTACTATTCTGATCAGCATTTCAGTTATCTGCTTGATGGCAATGTACCCCCCAGTTTGTGCACCCTGAGTAGTTGGTTTGGAAATTGTTACATCCATGCGCTAACTCAGCATCCAGAAACTGGCGACAACATTGGTTCACATGGGCGACTAACCTACAGCTGGACCAAAGGCCTGGTAACATTTTGGCAATATTGGATCTCGGTTCAGCGAGAACGAAGGTTAAACCGGTTACACTGGAATATTAATTTCAGCGTGAATATTAAAAAATACTTAACGTCATTTGAACTTTCGACCCTAACGATCGCAGTCACTAAAAATTGATCATGGGGATGGACTGTTTGCCTTCAACGTTTGAGAAGATTCTTGACCGAATAAATTATTAAATTAATATTTTCAGTCTTTGCTCTTGGAGACTTCAGTCATGTGGAAAGTGGTGTGAATCTCATTCTACAAGGAAGGAACAGATCAGGAAGAGGTGTCCAACGGAGAGTAAGTATTAACATTCGATTGTATTTTCCAAAAACCGCTTGTTTATCCATCGGTTTTCATACCCTTATGCCACTTGTAACCCAAGTCACCAATTAGCAGGAAATTGACTGCGATGCATACCCAGGTTCGGTTTTGATTCATCAGCAGAATGTTTTGTGTGATCAATCTCATGTCAAACCGGAACTCGGTGATTAGCTAAACTACGTTTAACTCAATTGAACACTTCCGTTTTGTGGTAGATGGTCTAACGGTTCTAATTTAACCTGAAACGGTCATATCGAATTTGCAAACAGGCTAAGGCCAATTAACGTATCTAGTGAGCCAGACGACTTGCATGTCGGGAATTTGGCTACATGTCACAGCGAACGGTTATCTACAGGCGGCTTAGAATAACTTACATAAACATTAGTTGGCAGTACGAGCAAGCCGGCAGTGAGTAGAATAGAAATCTTTTATGCAAATATTTGAAAGTATGTATGGAAGGAAATATTTTAAATTTGCACGTTTAATTTGCTTGTCCAACAATTCCATTGTTTTAGGCGTTTCGTTATTACCGCATCCTAGCCAAAACTCGTTAAAGTGTATACAGAAAGGGTATTGGACAATTGAATACAAGTCTAGTTGTACCGGAACATATCTTCGAAAGATATATGCAGTTTCACAGACAACTCTGTAATCAAACAGTTATTCCATAGGGATCTTCAAGTTGGTCTATGTTATGATAAAGCTGAGTGTCTTGAGTGCAGACAAGATGTCTTTTAAATTTTGTGTACATCAACCGTGGCGCTGACACTCAAATTTAAAAGAGCTGCAGAAAGTAGCTATCCACTGTGGGGGACTTACAGCGTTAGTTAGATTACGGAAGGCAACAAAGTCTCGAAAAACCTTCAAAAAGCCTCGAAAAAGGAATGAACCAATTAGACACTCTATTCTGCTAGAATTTAGGTGTTTACAGTTGCTTATGCCGGAGAAAGTGTAGAGACCCATCTGGTGAACACCTTGGTTTGGACTGTGCCGGCCACAAAAAGGAGGGTATGCCTAAGAGCAACCACTCACATAATTTTGTTATTCGACTGTATTACTCTCACCGTGTCTCTCCCTCAGTCAACAAATTTTTACCGCCAGACTGATCGTAGTTAAAAATTGGGATTATTACAGATATATTTTTAGACTGTTGCTTACGCAGGACCGAGTTTGATTTACAACAGTTGTGAAGAGTTGCGTTTCATTACCTGTCGTTACCCTTTGTCCGGAATGAAAACTGGGAATACTTCTGAAGTCTGAACTATGCTACCTTGTAAGTGATAAAATGGAAGCTCATTGTTCTAAGGTTACTGAAGTGTATAGTTGGAGCGACTTTACTTTACCGCTGTTTACCATGGACACTGAATCTCAAGAACGTTAAACGTGTTGAGATTCTTGACTACTTTTGTCCGTGGTCAACCGCAAGGACCAGATGAACCTAGAGGGTAAGCAACAAGATTAGGGTTTCGGTGATATGAACCAAGTACGCTCGTTCAGCAAAAATCCGAACTTGTATGAAGTTACTCAATTAGTCTATGCATTAGAACTATGAACTCCCACTTAATTCCCCTTGTATAGGTTGCTGAACTTCCAGCTCGATGGGTGTGTACACAGTAGGTCAATCAATGTCATGACGGTGGGGAAAACAAAGTGCCACTAGTCAGTTGAAAACTGTGTCTTATTCGTTGTTCAAACTGAATGACTCTGACTCGCCTGTTCTCCGGTTGGAGAAAAGAAGAAGAATGTTAATAATTTGTCCACATGAATGTTGTTATTTGGTTTATTTGTCAGCAAAGCAAGATTAGAAGTCCCAAGAAATGTCCTGTCTTGCGAATGTCACCGAAATTTGTGACTTGCACCATGCAATCAAAATGATAGGCCCAGACATTCGTTTATTAGCAATACGAGAAAAAAATTTGCACATCACCTTCTTTCTACGAATTAGACCTTTAACGTGAGCTTGCGAGGTCGATTATCATGCAAACAGAAATTGCTTTGTAGACAACAGTGGCAAGTTCAACACTTTACCATCCACAACTGATCCACAGATGTTCACATAAATTTTGGCCTGATAAGACTGAGAGACCAAAATATGGTCGTTTTGAAAATATTTTACAGTAAGCATTTGGGAAGTTAGTTGATCTTCGAAGTCTTTAGGCAATCCGTCATTCATCTCTCCATCTCTTTGTAAGACTGTCAAAATGAGTAGCCAAATTCCGTTGTTTCCCGTTCACAACCTTTTGGTGGACACCAGCATTACTGTCTGGACGCTGCTTGGTGCATCAGTTTGCGTCATCATTCAGTATCAGTGCATCTAACGGCAGAAGGTGTGTTCACGGTCGAATAACCTTGTCAGTCAATTAGAGTAGTCCAGGTCTAATGCATTGTGGTCTTGAAGTTTATTCGGAATCGTACGTAATATCAATCAGTTCAACATGATGAAATGGTCCGAATGTATATTATGGCAAACAAATTTTTGCAATACAGTATATTCTCAATTCCGTCAAATTCTGACTACAGTTGCATATTGGCTTGCGTATAAGACTTGCTTACGAGTTAAAAAGTTATCGAATGCGGTTCACCACACCAGGTGTTGATCTGACATATTTAACATTCGAAATCTGGTTACCGGGTAATTTAGATATTTTTACAGCTTTTCCCTACACTCCCACGCAGCAGCTACTCACAGAGAAATTGATAGGAAATCCATAGAAGGTATGGAGTTTTGGGAGGTCACGTTTACTATCTGAGGGAATTATTGGGAAAGTAGTGTTATCCTCCCGCAACATTTTCATCCTTGGAGTGAGCGACTCCTCTGCAGCCTAGGGGTGATCGTTGTTGAGCTGATCAATTCATCTATAAGGAGCTTGAACACTTGACCACAGCAATCACAGTTATGGAGACTGTTCAGCAGATCCCTTCTAAAAAAAGCACCAGACTCAAGTCTCACGTCTTTCAGAGGTAGTCAGTTGTAGTGGTCGAAGTTTGAAGGATGATCTGCATTCTCCACGAAAGATCAACTGCACAGTGTCCAATAAGGCTGTTTCATGAGAATGCGGACTTGAGTTAACTTCCCAGTCGTTTCAAAGATATGACCTACTGAACAGTTGTAATGTGCACAAAGCTACAGTCGTTTTGGAGGGAGTCGGCTCGAAAGTATATCTGGATGTGAAAGCCACAATCACACATTGAGGTGTTCAAATTATTTCAACCTCTACTAATTAACAAAGATGTATGTGTACGAAATGTTTCGTGGCAAAGAACCTCTGAATATTCTGCTAGCAGAACACTATAATAGCATGCGACATCGTTTCTGTATTGTGCACAATGCAGAGTGGCCCAATTATTTGAGCAATCGGACTGACAACGAAAAGTAAGTCAATTCAGACAAGAGTGATGCATCTCACTCTGCTCATTTTAGTTCACTTATGGATAAAGGTTACCCTTATAAAACAGTTGGCACAAACAAAATCATATCTCACATATGTGTTGGTAATAAACTTACCGACAGTTTCGCCGATCATGAAAAGCAGACATAATCCACAAGCAATTAGCAGTTTTTTCCTGGCCTTCTTATCGATACTATGAGCTGTTGCATTGTCGTGGCAGTGTCCACCTAAAATGTACGAAATTCAGTCAGCTTTGTCAAATCATCTATGGATTTTACATCGACCACCACAAATCATATTGGCATTAGATTTGGTTGTTTTTCAATAAACACGTTGGTGGGCCATGTTAATCTTTTGAGGACTGATTAGGTAAAAGGTAAGCAAGACGGCAAAGGTGTAACCACCCGTGACGTGTTGGGCACATGAGGCCTGGGTTAAATGTGACGGAGGTTCACTAACTACTCTGTGGAATTCATTGGATAAATGATCACCAGTTGCTTGCACTAGCGGATCAAACACGTGGTTCCACTTTATCAACGGACTAAATTTACTCGTGATACTGTGGATGGCACAAGGTGAAGCTTAGATCGACTATGGCCATCCTGACGAGTGAGGCACTGACAGGTATACACTACTCTGTACACTAACTTTGAGGTGAGTACATGGAAATTATAACGCCCCTTCATGCCTGTTCATAACTTTCTTCTAAGTAGATGCAGCGGATCGCTAGAGAGTCACATCGTCACCTTCATGCCCGTGAGTTAAGAGGCTAACTCAACTGTATGAATCCCGTGTAAAAGGCATTCACTGAAAGGGACGAGTTCAGATGACGGATGTGCTAATAAAGAATGAAGTTTGTCTTTGAATAGTTTTAAGACTGGTAACAAGGAATATGGGAGAGCAAATATTCACCAATCAACGTTGTTCATTTTCAGTGTTCCGATGCAAAACTTAAAGCTCAACTTAAACTACGAGTGTACTTTTTTGGAACTAACAAGAGTCACGTCACGACGTTTTTAAATATCGGTATGGAATAATTTCAGTGGGTCGGTATGTGAAACTTGTTTTTCAAAGATCATGGTATGATCGGGAACATTGAGTCATCAACAGAGTTACAAATTGAACCAAATGATTAAATTGCGTTTTCGACTAAAAAGCTGAATATCGTCTCAAAGAAGCTGTATGAACCTTGCACTTGGTATAAAACGTTTTGAAAACGGAGTCCTTAATGAGTCAACGTTTCCGAAATTGTTTCAGAGGAGGTGCACAACAATAAACGGCAGGCTACAGAAAGAAGCTGCTAAGAGGTCAGTTGAAACAAATGCTTTTCGTAGGATAAGTGATTCCAGGAATCCTTAGCGAATCACTTACGTTTATTAAAAGCGGTGGGACGATTATCTATAAGATAATGAGGAGTGAATACATTTGCGCCGTGTAAGCAGAGATAATGCGGAGTGAATGATTGTTGTATTAAAAATCGGTGGGGCACTTCAGCTGGAAGCAACTTTCAATAACTTGCCGAAGCAATACTAATTACATATCTGTATAAAGCTAACGTGTTAATGTCACTGTTAGAGAGTTTACGCAATAAACCGAGGTTGAACTGGTTGTACAATTCACCTGGCAGTTTGAAATATTTGGAATACATCGAAAACATGCAAACTAAGTCAAACAGAATGACCGTGACAGTAATTCAGCCACAGTCCCTTCTCTAATTAAATAGTTCTATATTGTATTTCGAGCTAACCACCTAGGATGGGTATTACTCTTGTTTATTTAAAACCGTTGATACATGTACTAGTGAAACAAAAGATTACATTAAAATTTTGTTATCTGTATTCTCCTAATTGTTAACCCCAGATCGGAGGCAACTTTATTTTTAACAAGCATTTCTGCAGCAGGGCATTATATCTATTCTAATGTCTTCAAAGGCTGTCACGTTTACTGCTCTGAAGATTACTTGCGTACACATATGGTTTACAAAAGAACGTTAGAACTTGGGTCATACTCACCAGTTGGATTCGGGGATTGACGCAGTTGGGAGCTTCAAGACAAAATGGATGTGATCGATCAAACCGGGCCAGAAAGTTGAACGGAAACATAGTACAAGGAATAAGTGTGCGTAATCAATAATACCGTCATTGAATTAAGAAAATAAAAAGTAGACATACTCCACAGCTGACAGAAACTTTTGCATTCAGATAGCTTTTGGAAGTAAGCTCTGGACTTGAGTTGGATATTACTCACAAGCGACTGTGGCTGAGTGTTTGTATGTGCTAACTCGGTCGTATCCGGAATTTCAATGGAAAAATGGCCAACAAGAACACTTCACCGGAACACAAATTAGAGTTTCACTTGTAATCAGGCAAAGACCGCACTGATAATGTGCCTTATTATGAGCGGAATTTACATTTAGTGTTTCCTTTCAAAAAAACGGTTGGCTGTGAGTTCCATTTGAATACAAAAGCTAAAATCGACAGATTGGTGCTCAATTTATTTTAGTGAGATCTTCACAATAAACGAAATTTGTAAAGAAGTACATATCAGTTTGTTAATAAGTCACCTTAATTATGAAGTAGTTGATACTGAGTTCTTTGATTTTGTTTTCGTTCGTTTCTGTCCGCTCGGCGTTTTAATCAAGAGAGTAAGGTGTTATGAAATAACAAGCGCGAAATCCGTACGCTTTCAGTGCACTCTCGATCAGACGGTTGAAATAATGTAGGATTTAGAGAGACAGTACAGAATGCACACACGGCATTACTCTGATCAGATGCGACAATGACTTGCGTACCACAATATTTACCAGCAGAATGTCGGGATTGTTAAGTCATGACAAACTTAACATTACAGTATTTCAGTGATAATTCGACCTACTTTAAATGTGCAGACATTCAACTTACCAATCAAAACTCTTTGAAACGCTGTGAGAATGTTACCAGAGGGTGATTTCCGATTATGGTATACTTCTAGAAGCTATGTTATTGAGGTATGAACGTAGGTAGCGTAGTAAGAACCAGAAAAATACTTTCAGTGCGCTCAGGACAATATTTTTTTAAACATAAAATCGTACTTACGGTAGACAGAAAGCATGATTATAGCAATCTGATATGATCGAAAGCATCTTATGAAATGTGAAAGAAATGTAAACATTGCTCATTGCGACAGATCTTTCAGATTTCAGCAGCAGATGCGGGTGTTAATTCTTCACTCGACCAGTGTCCGGTCACTACCATGAAGAAGACTAATCGAGGACCAAACAAGACAGAAAACTGACATTTGAATAAGGCGGCAAAACCAAAAGGACAAAACAAGGACGCTGATAACAGTTTATGTGAGTTCAATCGGTTGCATCTAACGGGCTGACCGTTATGAGACAATGTACACTGTCAGTACGACGCTAATGGTACGTAGTACTCTCTTTTTCTCTCTCTGGAGGCTTGACTCGAAAAATGTGCGTGATGTGTGGCTCTATTTGTGAGTGCACGCCGTTTACCACCAACTGCTATGTGAGGCTTACCCCGAATTAGACATACTTTCACTATTCCGGACTGCTGGTATGCAACAATCAAAACGACGCAAAGTTACACTATCAATTCGCCGAACCGATTTTTATAGCGAAGACAGTGTACGCAAAAGTGTCATCAAAACCCTCTTGTGTAGAATGAAATACAATACATTGCCTCAAGTGTAAGATTAGGTGATCTATGGAACGGTTGTGTAAAACTAAAGAGCTAACCATACGAACTACTCGTAATTTTGACGTCAATTCATCGAGTTGAGTTACGAATGAGTAAGTGCAAGTTACTCAGTAAATCACGTGCAAACAAAAATACCTTGAAATTTCTAGTGGTAAAACACATACCCGTCTTTGAAATCGTCATTTGTGTAGTGAGTCGTTAATGACAAGCCTTTACTGACAGAATCGTCTACTTGGTCGTAACCAGCATGTAAATCAGCCTTGTTCATTGAAACCTGACCAACTGCCACGATCGGAGGTCAGCATGCTTTTCATACGGAAAATATGCACCTCTTAACCTTGCTCTACAGTGCAGCACTATTGGTTGTGAATGGAACAGGATGTAGCCAATAGCAAATAAGGTCAGTTTTGTCCGGCCAACGAATGCAGTTGGCCGAAAACTGGACGTTCTGATGATGTGTGCAGGCCTGCCACAGTATCGTTTGCTTCAGAGTGTTCCCTTCAAATAAAGCTGCTTGGGTCAAAATGCAGTGTAATGTACTCAGTGTACTTGAATTAATGACGTGAATATATATTTATGTGTTGTTGAACTTCGAAACGATTCGAACGAATGCATGTCAACTACCTTGAGTCTCATGTAGGTCATCCTGCATCAATTAAACGGCGCAAAAGTCACAGTGCGAAGGTGATCGACCATTAATTTTTTTGACTATCTAACTTTCTCAACAGAATTTAAAAATCGGGTCAGCAAGAAACTCAAGGTTACCTGAGGTTATCTGATAGTAGATCCGTCCTACGACATTCACTTAGCTGGTTTTGCGCTTGATATTTCAAGTTTCACTTAGGTTAAATTGTCCATTGTCAACCTAAAATGGGCGAATACATAACTAAACATCGTGCAGTCACTTTATCACAGACCTGTGTCAGTGATTAAAACCACAGGAGATTCTCCGCTTACCGCGTATTAACATTCGTGTTCTTAATAATTCTTTATGTCCATTCACGAGCCATTGGTTTGTCTCTGTCTCCCGAGGGTGACAATGATCTATACGCGACATGCTTTACTAGTACATTCCATAATAAATCAAACTTTTCTAATCTAATTCATTAAAATTCAATTTGAATTCGTCTGGGCCTCGCCAGATTTGACAAGCATATCAGCTGAATATGTGTAATTCCTGTTTCATAAAAGACAGATTGATCACAGCGTACAAGTCTCGGCTATTTCACTAATTAGCTGATGTAGTACAAAATAACCCAAACGACAAATGCTGATGAACCTTATCAGCCGAACAGTTGAACTAGGTTAAGGGAGCTTATTAGAAAAGTCGTGTGGCTGGTCGGCTAAGTTGATTTCCTTTCGAAATCGAAATGGACTCAAACACATTACTACTGGAAAGACGTAGCAACCTTGAAGATTTGATAGCGTTCAAAAGGAATTATATATAGCAGTGTGGTGATATTTCATATAACTTGCCAGTCTACGTGGCAGTTTGTGTTTGGACCTCACAAAAATTTATTGTTCTAATACTGCTATTTTTGTACTCATCAGTAGAAGACATTTTTTGACGAAACATTCGCAGAATTTTAGTAAGCCTCTAAACAGTCCACAGTGCTGTTGGATCGCATGACCGCTGTATATTTTATTGTTTGTTTGGTCTGTTCCACAATGAAATTGGCGTCCTTCCTGTGCTGTTCGATCGGTACCTGCCACATCCGTCCCAGATATAACACATAAGAAACACTTCAGATTACTAGGTGTAGAAAACTGGCCATAACGAATACAATGCACCTAAGTGATCATATCAGAATATAGAAACCACCTAGAGAAAACTTTGCGTTCGACCTCAAAAGAACTCAAATGAATGCAATTGTTATCATGCATACTGCCAACAAAACGGTATAGTCGGCCGGTTGTTATCCAAGTTGACCACAGGAATCTACTAGTTCCTACAATACAGTCACATATGTGCGCATTATAACTCACAGTTGGAGACTTGATAAATACCGGAAGAAAATAGTGCAAGCTCCCCTAGTTTGGACAGGATGGTATCACTAAGTGAGCGATCGATCGACATCACTTTGGTTGTTGGGTACGTTGATAGAATATACAGGAATTTCGTATCATAACACAAAGTTCGAACCAACTATCAAATCCACTATTTCTGTGAGATAGTTTCAATCAAGGAACACTCCGGGGGACCGGCGAGCATATTCAAAGCATGCTTCCGTATGAGCTGATAGTTAAAGATAACTGCATACTCTGGGGCTAACAAGGGTTATCCAAACGGGAGATAAGCTGATTTTTCGTGCCTGTAATAAGTTGCCACTTTGAGATGTCTGATTGAAGAGGATAGTAAGATGCGACGTCAGATAGCTCACATTTAGAACGCAAATATTTCAGGAAGTCGAAATCCTACCGTGGCCGTGTAGTTCGGGAAAAAAGTGTAAGACACATAAGCCAACTTACCGTGCCTTTTCTAAGCGCCTGATTTCAGTCAGTCTGTTACGACGAGCGGTGCGTGACTGTTCCATACTCATTAACTGACGACTATGCTTAACATATATTAGAGGCTATAGACCATGTATCAACATGTGACTTAATGGTGACTTAATCGTTCCGGAGCTCAGTCGATCCATTACTCATACGAATATTCAGTCAGCACACAAACAGAACGGTGAACTTTGGTCCACTCGACGCGTGCCAGGTAAATACTATGTACACTGGCATGCATATGGAAAAACCGGATTAGAAACACTCTTACCTTACCAGTAACTCTTAATTACAAAGTCTTATGGCACATGTTTTTCGTCAAAAGTCATTATGGCTAATTCGCTGTAAACCGGATGACTGCCACTTGGTATCCCTTAGATTAACTTACTGGTGCATGTAACCTAACTAATTTAGTCCTACGAACCAAGAGGCATGAATAAGCATTGTTTAAATAGAGACTGAAATTTGACCATAATATTCAGTCACGTTTGAGACTGAACTGACTGGAAAACGTGTAGCATTTACACTAACGAGTCATCATTTGACGGCTACTTCAACGACTCACAGGGTTTCGTAACAAGGCGTCCGTAGGTTGAGGATTATCCTACCTTGTTTCCCAGTGCATCAGAAAAACTGTGCCGTCTACGAAAAATTGTTATTGTGTGGGTGAATAACTCTTGTTAACAATAAATATGTATAGACTGGACAATCTAAGGTAATTAAACAGCTAACATTAAAGTCAGTGTCTAGTGTTACAGTTATATATATTTGTTATTAACGTAAGAAGTCCACTAGTATTCCTGATTGCCACGACAGAAAAGTGATTGTTCTACTTTAGCCAGCACAGCGGTATGGTACACGAACGCCCACAACTAATCTATGGCAGCATTTAAAGGGTTAACGCTGATGTTCAAATTTGATGCAGTAAACAGAAATGAAGATAAAGGTGGTTCTAGTTTTAAGACAGATTCTTTAGCCGGCTGTCAGGGGAGTTTCCAATTCCCGGCAAATATTGTTTGCAAAAAGCCTAACGAAGTAAAGTTGTGAGTGAACTCCACCGTTGGCATGACCATGTACTTCTGCAGCATTCTTGATCACCCTCAGTCTTCGTAACAACTTCGTTGTCATCCTGACCACACGTCTATACTGGATTGTCTGGATTTCTGTCTGGTCCACTCCTTTTGACTTTGTTTTGTTACTGGTCACAAACTTTACACATATGAACGAGTTTATGATTAGGTTGCCTTCGGACTGAGCGCCTTCAAGAAGGTCTGTTTGAAGGCCAATTTTTTCCCTGTGTCCATGTGTTAGCCCCGGGTGATTGGGTTGGGCAGGAAGTTACGAATTGATCGCGTATACTCCATAGTCCGTTGTTCATTACTGTATCATGAACCCTTATTCCGTCATCTGTTTACGGGCTCATGGGTCGTGATTTCACTTGTGATATCTTGTACATATCATTGCTAAACATCTGATCACGCAGTCGTTACCGAAAATGCTCAACAGTTCATCGGCGCTGTTTACGACACATTCATACTTATTCGAACATCAGGGAATCCTTTTTTCTACGGTTAGTCTACATATTTGCTGCTTTTTATTCTGCCAAACATATTAGTAGCAGTTGTTTTGAGCCTTGTTCGAATTTGGTGAGCCCCTAAACAGAACAAGGTGCAGCAGTATGCTTATATAGGATATCGCGACGATTCACCTCCATAGATCTTGAGTTAATAAGTCCCTGATGAATCAGAGAGGACATCAGCGATGAACTGCATAAAGATGTCTGTGGTTGTGCCATATTACTGAGATCTCAAAATCAGTGTAAGTAAAATCACTGCACCATTGGGAAAGATGTTTTCTACACATTTTACAGGCTCTATTTAACCGCGATATTTCTGTAGATTATTGTTAGAAACAAAATAACCCCAGCCCTAAGAACTCAAAGTCGGATTCGAAGTAGGCTGCCTGCTTTCATAGGATATAGACTTCACATCCAGCTGAATAATTGTTCCTGCTCTCATGTGAAACTCGAGGCCCAAATGATCTTATCCGGTTCGAGTTTGAAATGAAAGCGTGTGTTGTTGGTGAACTGCCGTTTTTGTCCTCTTTATTGTCTCGTCTCTTCGTCTGGTAATGCGTAAGTGGGACAGCTGGTGAGGACATTGATTTGAGGTGTTAGTGCTCACCGACACAACAATCTTTTACGCCGTAAGCTTCCCATCAACATTCAACCAGAATTTAGATCCATATTTTTCGCGTCTGATGGAAACGGATGCAGCCAACTTAAGTCTGCTTTAAAGTGGCATCACCTCTTCATACCGTTGGATTCAACGACTAACACTTAAAGGAGTACCACAGTCACTGGTAAAAACCTCATAGTTCTTTCGTCCAGGTACTGGTTCATCCACTGCGTCGTCCAACTCTTTCAGTCTTGCTGTTGAACCTCTTTCGCAGTCTAATGATCGACTAGCTTTTTTCGCTACTGTTTCATTCAGCCATAATCAGTAACACACCACTAGACGCAACACTCCCTTCAATGTCATCGTATAGCAGTTCCAGAGTTTTTCTTTCGCGAAAACTAATACATGTATCAATAATGTGTGGGATTCGTCAGGCTCAAGCACTCAATTTGCCAAATGACTGTGTTAAAAGTGATTCAGTGGACTCCGGACACAAGCATATCTCAGAACAGATGAAAATGTTCTGAGTGATACCCTCCACTTTTACACGGGGACGTTATAACAGACATCCAGATATAAGCGTGACTGATAGCAGCCAATCTGTGGAAGGGCAGCTAAGATTGTAACGGTGCATGCACGCATGTTTGTGTCCGCCCCTGGTGTCAAACGATCTCCTCTGTCATTTGAGAGATCACCTGCTCTCTTTATAATAAACTTAGGTTAGAGTGATTCAGTCTTCTTTTCTTTCAGTTGTATTGATGGGTTGTATGTTAAAGCTCTGTTCGATTCTATCGGGGGAGTTCCAACATCCCTGGAGAACAGTTATTTGTCTTGTAAAAGGACTAAAACACTGTCATTTTAGATTCACGTTGAAGTTCGCACGGATATGCGATTCTCTACGTTCCAAGAACGTTCTCGACTTTGCGTTGCTGTTTTTCGGCATCTCGCCTACAAACCCACCTGCTGGTTGGTGCCTTGATGCATCACCTGTACTTCTAACCAACCCACTTTTAATCTTGATTCTTTGTTTATCACAAGCTCGATAAATACTAACAAGCTTTTGACTGTTATCTTCAAACTGAATGACATAATAACGCTCCATCTGAACGTCATTTTTCTTATTGCCTACATTTTTTAGTTTTGGGTGGTTAGGTAGGCTGTGAAGCTCCTGAGTACTCGCGTATGCTTCAATCGTCCGTTGTTCCGGCATCTGCCGTGCCACTAACCGTTGTTCTGTTATCCGTTTAGCTCAGCTGGCGCGTTGATGGTCCGTACACCCAGTCACAACAAGTCCTCAATACAAATTTAAGTTTATTATGGCCCTATTTCAATATTTCCAATATTTTTCTTCCAAATTGAAGCCTTAACTTTGAAGTCTATTTTTTGTTCGCGAGAGATGAAGGTTTCACTTTCATACTAACCTACTGTCTGGCTAACCAGCATTTCCCGGCTGAACCACAAAGACTTTCAATCACACGCCTTCTGTTGCTACTTCTGTGGGTTTACACTGGATCTGTGGTGTGTGAGTAGAACCGCAAGTGATACAACGTAATCTACTTGTGGTGGTGGTTACACGCTGGGGTTCTTTGACTTCGGTCACTTCAACTGACTAATTTGGAAGCGGGTTACAATAGATGGCCAAATCGGAAGTGCAATTTTTCCAACGCTATGAAGCTGTCCTGATCAAGTCCACTCGCGGATGGTGACGTGGAAAGATGCCTACCGGAGCTTGAAGCGATTGCAGAGTTCAACGGACTAAAACGCGAGACACAACTTTTGACAGCACTAGGAACACTGATCGTCTGAAGGTCAAAGCTTCTTTATGCCTTGAGTAAACAAACAAAGGCCTCAACCTCGTATGGAAAAGCATGGGCGGCGCTGATTCGAGAAGTTACTGAGGAGCAAGATTGACAGCGGACAACGGGTTGTTTCCATGGTGCCGGATTTCATGACACTCAAATTCTCCTGTTTTACTACCAACAATTATGAAGACGGTTGATTTCGCGTCTACCGGAAACAGGGAAGGAAACAAAGGATAGAGTTGTAATGAAGCGATTTCTCCATATCTTCCCGTCGGAATTGTATGCCAGCATTCATATGGCTGAGTCTCGTGAAATTCCACATATCAGACGGTTTGTCGGAATTGCACAGCGTGTACTCATACAGAAGGAATTCAGACGGCCAAAAGACAGAGAGCTCTGGGAGAAATTGAAGCAGCTGACAAAACCAGTGGAAAGTTTAAAAACGGGTCTGCAACGAAGAATGATGGCAAGTTAGACTGGCACATGAAAGACCACACCGTAATCGTTGCTTCGTTTGTAACAGAGTGGGGCACTCCTCCCATCATTGCTCTAACGGACGTTTTTCTCCTTGTTTTTCAGGGATACTTGGTTGTAATAAGGGCGCTCTACGGGCAAAAGTGCTGATTGCGACAGAACAAAAGACCGCGTAGTAGACACGGGGATTCTCCTTTATGTCCAGTATGTGAAATTTAGTCGCACTCAGAGAGACAGCGTTGGAGATAGTGGAGACTCAAAATGTTGAAATCCAGATGAGTGTTGCAAGGCTATGCCATGCAACGTTAGTAATTGGCAGCGTAAAAGAAGTGAGAATAGACGTCGATCTGCTAATTCAATCAGAGGTCAACGTAGACCTGATGAAGAACGGGCTGCGTGTTGATTGTAATGTTGTGAACTTCTATCGCGAAGAGAAGAAGGAGTAAAGCTGACTAGGCAGAGTCGCTGCTAAATCTCTTTCAGAATGGCCGTTTTCAGCCATTAAGCAGTGTGCTGGTGAGTTCGGTTGTTCATTCACTGATGCGAATGGCCAATACGCATTATGTACATGGGTGGAACATGCAACAAACCAGCAGCCAGGCACGGATGATATCATTCAAGTGGGTACCATAAGTGCAGAGGTAGCTAGAGAAGATGCTGGAGAAAAGATTAGCCCAACAGACGAGCGGTCCATTCCCGTTACTGGTCGTGTTGACTGGGAAATCGGATGGAACCTAGAGATTTTGTGTCAATTTCAGAGAGCTAAACCGAGTGGCAATCAAAGATGCGTTCCCGATGCATCAAATGTAGGAGACCTTTGTTCATATGCACGGAGCCAAAGTGGTATTACTCACAGACCTGTGTTCCGGTCACTGGCAACTACCAGTGGCACGGAAGGACAGAACAAAGACCACTTTTTTATAAGTTGACAGCAACACGAACTTTTTAAGACACCACTCAGTCTTCGCAACGCTCCAGCCACTTTCAGACATCTCTTGCTTCACATTCTGATGGATCAGCAAGGAGTAATCGTGTATGGAGATGAAGTCGTTATATTCTCCAATACGACGTCGGAACATGCAGAAAGGCTGCAAGCAGTGCTAAAACGAATCGACGCAGCCGTCCTAAGATTTAGCAAGAAATGTTGAGTAGGCCGCAGTCCAATCGTTTGCTTAGGACACACGGTTGATAACGGAAACTTCCAACCACTGCCAGGGAAGTCGACAACCATCAGCAATTTCCAGCTTCAAAATTGAAACTGCTGAGGAAGAAGAAGAAATTTGTCTGGACTGAAGGTTTGGAAGTAGTGTTCAGCCAACTCAAGCAAGAACTAGTCAGCTTTCGACAATGCTTGACGACCCCTAAATCAAATGAGCCATTTACCGTGTTAGTTGACGCAAGTGATGTTGGAATCGGGACTGCTCTTTCCCAATCCCCGGGGACAATTGATCACGACAGTCGAGTACTGACGGAAGCAGGGAGAAAGTATTCCACCAAGAGGGAAGAATGCTTAGTTATCGTCTGGGCGCTATGAAAGTGGAGGACCTATCTGCTAGCGACCACCTTCCATGCTGAAACGTACCACAATCCCCTTGTCTAGATAAGAGCGGCGAAGAATTTACGCGGACGACTGGCGTACTGGACAATTCGACTACAAGAGTTCAGCTTCACCATCGGGGATGTCAACGACACAAACAATGAGGTAGGTGAAGCTCTGTCGCTACCAATACAGGAAAATGAGCTGCCGACTGAAGCCATACCTTTGAACAGAGTACTGGTTGCCGACTAATAGATCCTGGCTAATCAACGGCAAGGTCCTCAAGTACTTGAAATATGTGAACATCTATTGGCAGGAACCAAACCCAATTCGTTGAAGTCGGGATCGAACGAGCTGTTACACATCTGGTATCAACTACATCTGGAGAAGGGCCAACTAGTTATTGGTGTGAATGTGCAGAGCGGGTTGTGACCGCGAAGAGTGTTCTTTATTCCAGTGGGCCAGAGGGAAGACATGGTTAGCCTGGTACCCGCAGGTGTTCACTCAGGGTGAGAACGCCTGTTTGATCCACTGTAGTGGTGGATATTCTGGCCCACGATACGGGATGACTTCACACAGTTTTTTCAAACGTGTCCCAGCCGTCAGCAAAAGCGGGGAACAGTGACGATAACACCGTCCATGGGACCAATCGTAACGAAACAAGCCGCTCACACATGGGGCATGGACAGCTTTGGTCCACTCCCAACGAATGGAGACCGCTATAAAAGCGTAATGACTGACCATTTCACACGATTGGTGAAAGCTATTCCCACGGCAGTTCAAACGAATGAAGCGACTACATACACCTAGATGAACGATGTCCTGGCTAGCCTTGGAGCACCGCATAGAGTTATCACGAGCCGGTCGTGTGTTTTGAGGAGCGGCAATTGCAGGAGACGTTGAAGGATTGGGAGATTCAGTGCCTGAAAACAGCGCTGAAACGTTCACAAACGAAGGGGTTGACGGAGTGGTTGAATCGGACAATGAGGGAGAGACTATACAGTGGAAGAAATAACTGAGAAGAAGGACTACCGGACGTATTACGTGGATATCGCACGACGAAGCATGCAACAACTCAGAGTTCACCATTTGAGCTGACATACGGGAGGAAGTCAAGGATTCTCTTGAATGTCTGTGTATCTAGAGACAGGGAGACAATTATTACCGTAAGAACGACTTCACCTTGAACGTATAACTGAAACACACCGCAGAAATAGACAAACATTCGACGTAAGGCACAGTAAACATAAATGTTGTCAGTTCAAGATCGGGGATCATTAGTAAGTAGGGAGCCATGATCTATCAGAAACATCTTGTCTCGGGGTAGGCAAACGTAAGAGACGATCGTACGGACCATTTACTATTATAAACCGCGGGGAATTCGAGTTTACAAATCAACCAAGGTGGGCGGTCGATCACTGACGTACACCTGGTACCCTGGCACGATCAGAACAAGTCCATTAGTGGAGCGACGAGCATGATAGATGACCACATCAAAAGTGCGATTATTCCAACGCTCAGTGGAATATGTCGACGCGATGGTGAGATATGTGTAAAGCCTACAGCCGGTGGGTTGTGGCAATACAGGCGAATGGACGAGTCATTGCTTAACGATATCGGACCAACAGGTGAAAAATGACAAGCAGGAATCCTACGAGAGGGAGCCTTAGTCACGTGCATAAAATCAGGCAGAAGTGCACATGACGTGACAGTGAAAACAGCTGCTGCGTTGTTGACTGGAATTCCGGTACATAAACGCGAGCGTGCGTTCGGTATGGGAACGCATGTGTTTGACGTTAAAGATCGTGCCTTATTGAACGAATTTTTCTACAGGATGTTACCAACCTTCTCTGCGTTTGCATGGCTGATCGCCAAGTAAACAGCAATTTCAGGTTTTAGATTGGACCGTGTTCTCTCTTGTCTTGTTTAGCCGCCGGTTACGATTGACTACGGAAGCAACGATGACGGTTTCCATTAGAATGCAAATGAAAAGACTGGTTTTGGGTGACGCCCAAATTTACAGCATTCCAAAGAGATGGGCACATCATCCATAAAATTTGGTGTCCGCTAAAGTGCTGATAAGACATGGGTGCAAACCAGCAGGAAGCAGCTAGATAAAAGACAGGTCAGCTGGAACGAGGGGTCTATAGCAGGCTCACTGTTAGGAATTTACGTTATGCGACTGCCTGTAACAAGCAGATATTTAACTTTCTCTTTCCACCACTCATAAACTAAATTTTCAGTCGTAACGACATTCGTTCAACAGAGAGCACAAGCACTGGCTAGCAGATATGAACGTAATTTTGAAGCAGGCGATGAACTGTTTTCTATTAGCTATCAAAAAAGCCTAAGAGTTACCTTCATAATTCTACGTGTTGAGGCAGCAAGTGCTTGCGGTATGTTTACCGCAAACGAACATATTGAAACGTAAACCCACAATTTTGACAGAGTTAGCCAGTTCACGACATTTTTAACCGTGACAAACTAAGTAATCTTCGAATCACTCCTAAGTTAAAATTGGTTATTAAAGATGATCTCATGCGATCGTCTTACAGGTGGGAACAGGGGAACGGTTTTTATTAGCACACAGTTCCAAGCGAGTGAAGATGAAGACGCTTTTTACTAGGAACAGCGAAAACTCAAGTGACCTGCAGTTTGATATTGATTACTGAGTGTATTAACAATTTTGGATGAAGAGAAAAGAATATTAAACCTCGTTTTAGATCCACAGCAATAATATGTCAAGTCAACGCACAAAGCGCTTTATTTCATTTCATTGTAATTCACTAGAGTCATTGAATTTTTGCAGAGTGTGCAAAGTAAACAATACTTATTCACATCTGGTCGTTTTTGGGTGACAGAAAGTGAGCACACAGTAAAGGATGGAAAAATACCAGATTGTCATTTTAAAACTGACAGAGACCTCGGGAGTGTGGGTTAGGATGAAGCGACGTTAATATGGAATTTAGAGACTGAAGTATAATCTGCACATAAGAGTAAAACATGGAACAATCTCAGTTCAGCCGGTAATAACAAGCTAGCCTTAACATCGAAAGGTTGCACACTATGTCAAAGTTGTCAAGATGGTCACGCTTATTGGTAATAGAAACTACGACCACAAATATAAGCATAAAGTTTTCGCTCAGGGCAGTCTGCCAGGTGGACTGTCGCGTTGGATTCAGACAAGGTGTCCCAGATTGGTTGTACCATAACACCGGAAGTTTGTTGATCTTATCTTGAGTTCACATTCTGTTGGTGCATCTTCGATGAGTGATTCTGAAGGCAGATTCGGACGAAGTGTAAAAATGTGTGTCAGAGATTCCAGGAGCTTCATAGCTGGTTTGAAATCAAGTTCTAACAGTGCTTCTTGATGCTCATCTTTAAACAGTCTCCCATTACTTAGACTCATGCGGCAGAGATGGTTTCATTGGTGGATCGGACCAATTACATTCTGTGTTATGTCAACGTTCTCATCCTCTCGACCATCATTTCTACGAACATCGCTGAATATAATTAAGTGACACGAACCCCGTTGCGACCCCTCGTGGCCGTCGTATTCAGTCGAAATTGGCAATCCGAGTTGGACTGTGTACACCTACACCAACCAGAGAAAACAAGCTATAAATCAGTGTAATACTCTTTTCTGCGACTGAACCCGTGCTGAGTTTCGGCTGCTGGCCATAGGTGTTATTTCACGAATGATTCCGAATGATATCGAATTGCGTTGCGACGCTACATTTCCACAGATAACATGACAAACATTCTTCATTTTGATATTTCTTATTATTGTAATCTCTTAACTGGCTGGACAATCCTGTGAAATTATTTTCTAACTGATTGTAACTGCATGGATCAATTGACAGGGAATTTCTCCTCAACTGATTCAATACTCTAGCAATCAGAAATACACACCCGAATCGCCATAGAAGAAAAAGTCTACAGCAGTGGATGTGACCAAAATCCGATTGTCGATTGTTTTGTAAACATATAGCCACATTTCGCGTAAATACCGTCAAAGAAACTTAAATACTCAAGAAAATCAACTTATTGAGCCGTCTAAAATAACTTGAAAAAAATATTGATTTTGTCCAAAAGTCGTACATGCAAGTCATTTCAGAGTTCAAACCTATTGGTCACGAGATCAATGAAAAAAATGAAAAAGAAGGCAGTTTATTTGTAACAGTAAGCATAAATACTAAATCCTTTTCAATTCCTTACGACGTAAAGGATATGAATTCACCTAAGCGAGACAGTTCTAAGTTAGTATGAAACATTTTGCAACTAAGCAGACATATCGTTGAAACAGACAATTTTCGTTTATTCCGATTGTATCTCTTCTATAGAGAGATTACTGTATCACTTACTGTTCACAGTTTAATTACGAACCATTCACTTGTCTGCTCTTTCTATCCACAATACAAGGTACTAAATGGATCGGATCATGTAAGAAGCATGTAGCTAGTACACATTTGTACTTAATAAAATGGACTACATTCATCTGCTTAATCCGCTTAGATGAAATAACAGGCGCACACACTCGCAATACAGTAGTTTTCTAATGCAACAGCGCTCTGTCGTTCCTAAAGCTGAAGCTGTCCACTAACTTTCAAACATAACACGCTAGATATTAAGGGGATATTTTTCTCCACAGTGCATATTGGTTTAGGCACATTATTCGAAAATAAGCACATTCATACTGTTGTAAACTTCTCAAACAACACCTATTCTCAACTTCCCTGTCGACCTATCCTCACCTGCTATCTCATATTCAGATCAATACGTATTTTTACACGGACATAAAGGATGCTTTACCCGGTCAGCTGAAGCAGAAAGCAAACTTATGGTGAGCCGCTTAGCGCTTACGCGCCTAATCCAATGGATTTTAGACATTTTTACTGATTCATACTAATGCCCCAGAGTTGGTTGTAGTTCATAACACGATTCTCCGCATAATAACTGACTGATTTCTGCCATATGATCCAGTTGAAGTTCTTCATGGTCCGCAACGCACAAGGCTCATTCTCTCGACGTAATCCGATTCACTAATGACGACTTTATTGGCACCACCATCAGACTGTTTAATCATTGTATCATTACGATTTTGCAACAGGTCAGAGGTTGAATGTGTTCATTAATCGGCAGGATCCTGCAGCAGACATTTGTTAAAACAGTAATGTTGCCACATACTACATACCCTTCGGTTACAGGATTTAATTTGTGAAAAGCTCTGTAGTTACTTAGTTGCATATATGTGGTCAACTAAGACATCACAAACCTTATCTGGCGGTAAAATAACTTGACTAATAATCTGTCTTTCTGCATACAACTACCACACTCCTCATAGCGGTGGAAACGGATGCACGACTTATGACAAGCAACTGGTTCTCTCGATTCATTTATTTGTTGATTGCAATGGGAAAACCGATTTTTCATGTTCGAACAGCTTTTTCATGGATCGATTTCATTTCTTCCATATAAATGACACAAATAAACGTATGTACCTTGTAATACAAAAGTAAAGTTTCGATTGATGTGATACAAAACACAGTGGTAAGCAGATCTCGTTGGATGTGACCTTAGACAAAAATTTAAAAATAGTACCATTAAATTTTTTTACTCAAACAAATACCGTCATTTTATTGTCGTTTCACTTACCGGTAGACTTTGTTTGTGGTTCTTTGCAAGCTCTTACTGTTCCGAACTTCCATAGAGTCAAGTTTGCGATCTGGCAATGTTACATCGGCAAACGTAAGATTCATTCTGTCAGAGTCCTGTGGACTGGCGCACAGTCGATCACACTTGTCTCAAAGGGTCGCTTCACTGCTTTACTATAAGACGACAACTGACTGTGATTCAATTGATTTCCAATGACTTATTCGACCAACCTAGCAGGTTATACAGGTGCACAGGGATACGGACAGGAAGCGGTTGTGCTTAGAGTTCTTGCTGGTATGAACTCTTACGGTGAACACATTCTCACATACATACAAACACACACGCGCACACTACCAACCGTTGATAATAGGTCGATCATGTCATTATCACCTAGGTGCAAACCGGGAACAGAGTTAATCGATTGTCAACTGGTGTGTGCCCGTGACACGCCTTAGCTCTCGTTACGTGTTTAACAGAGTTATATTCAACGCCGTCTGACCCTAGAGCATGGGTGTCCAACAGTGTTCACCCACACAAAATGCACCGCGTGGTATGACCTATTTTGATCAACACAGGGAGTCTCAGGCACCCTGTTTAACCAGGTAACTGGTGTATGCACCAGAATCAATGATTGATGTCGGCTGCTACAAACTAGAGGGTGAACACTCAGGAGAACCCGTGTGCAGGACATGAATGTTTGCTAGTAACTGAAAAATTTGTTTGGTCAAATTGAAAACGTAACAAATGCCCACAGAACGTAATCCTCAATACACCAGAAGAACAAATGGATGCACTATTCGGCAGGTAGAGCGAACTATGTACTGAGGACATTATCGAAAGTCCTTAACACGTGGCTATTAAAAGCGATCTGAATGTCATTCAAAACTGTATTTGCCAGAGCTGTCACACTGCTTAGTTTGGTCGAGTTTAATGTGAAGTCAGTCATTAAAACGATTGCTTCATAAGTGATTGGGTAGAAGTTCCACTGTCGATCGCGACAAAACCACTCACTACTGACTTGTTCCGGGAGGAACGGGGCCTGAACCTAACAATTCCTTCAGAGAGTTGATGAGTCTGTCTAAGTGTGAAAACCGCGGTTTCTGTTGTACAGATGGGCTGTGTCTGTTGTATACTGACAGTTTTTTACCTGTTAAAAAATAGTGGTTCTTGCGCATTTACGAAGGTCACCTTAGTGTTCTAATCGCTTAAAAGAACTGAAACCTACAGGGTCTGATAATTTATTTATAGTGGCCACCTGTGAACATGTAATTCAAAATCTGTTTTCGATGTAGATTGCCTCATGTATGCGTTTTTGATTTTAACGAAGGTGAATATGAATAGCATGTGATGTTGAAGCATTCAGGCTGGGATCGATAAATATATTTGAACAGTGCCATTTTCTAGGATTTACTAGTCATACTGGAGTTTGTATTAATCGTCGAATTCTTATACATAGCTGTATGACTAGCACAAACCTTGGCCTAAGGCACTGAATGAGCTCAACTGAGACTGACAAACAGGGCGTGAGGCACTAACAAACGGAAGTGACTCATGGAAAGTGTGAAGTGGCGAATGTAATAAACGGCAAACGTCCTTCATATATGTTCTGCAACGTTTTTTAACCGCATGCGGTGAGTATAAAATGGCGAGTCGTGGTGCCGAACAGTAAGATCTGAATTGAAAAAGGTCGCAGACTCTGTTAATTTCAGCTGAAAACTCTTTATAAATCACAGATTCTCAAAGTCTGAGAAAGTAATCTCGAAGCTTCTACAAAGGCCTTTTATGGTCCGATATCAGCTTCTGAACTAATAACAAGGAAATATTTGCTTAGTTAAATTTATTGACCAACCGAATTATTTGAAACAACCCACAGCAACCCGCAGCAACTCAATAACTGCGTTTTTCAAATCAAGAAAAACAAGACATGACAGAAAAGTGCTTTAGAATTTCACACTTTCAATTTTCACTGATCTCTGGGTTTTTCCATTTGGTAATTTTTGCCGTTTACTTTGCATCCATCAGTGCAAATGTAAGAGATATATCATTCCATTTTCTTTAATCTTGAATGCCCTCATTAATTCCACTGGTCTTGATGTTCAGTTATTGATTGAAAAAAGAAAATTTCACAAAATGCCTTTGTTTACGAAATGATGCAATCAGTCGAATGAAATTTTGCCAGGGCCATTGATTAACATGGCGTGGTAATAGAGGACCAGATATTACGGAAACTAAACACCTGTGTCACTTCTTAAACACTGATATCAATGGGACACCTTGCAAATCTCATCATGTAGCGTTGGCAATGGGCAGCAGCAATGGGTTGCCGTCCACCGCGATGCTTGACAGATTTCAATTTTATTTTGAACTACTCAGCTCTGATTAGTAGCTGTTTGGTTGTTGGAGAATCGTTCATAAAGCTTTGGTTCCCCGACTGAACAAAAATATGAGTTCAGTGATCTCGACCTGTCTCGGAAGTCCTAATCGCGGGGTTATCGATTGGAGTTAACAGGAAAGTTACTGTGTCTCCTCTAGAGACGATCGGGCAACCTGATCATTACTCACAAGCAAGAGTGGTTGAGCGTTCAGATTTGATAATTCGGTCGTGCCTGATGTGAGGTCAATGGCGCAGTGGTCAACAAGGTTGCCTTATGATTGGAATGGCCGGAGTTCAAATCCCGGCCGTGGCAAGGATATGCACTACTGGTGAGCTCTAATGAGAGAGAAACTCGAGTCTAGTGCTTTTTTTCGAAAGAGGCCGGCTGGAAAGTCAATCTGAATGCGACGGTTGCAATCAAATGTGAGTGATGATCAACTTGAAAAAATATATCCGCAATCTAAGATTTTGCGCCTCTGATCGTACCTAAACATGAAACGCATTTTAACTATCAGTACAATAGTATACACCGTAGTGGGTGTCGAATTAAGAGGGCACCCACCTGAGGTCCAAAAGTAGAGGGAACCAATGAGGGGCACGTAACAAGAAATGATTAAACGGAGGATATGACACATGTCAGATTGGCCAGAGTGTCAGTGTATACTACTTTCCAACTTCGGACGGGATGAGTAACCTAACCGGCAAAGACTGGGTGAAGAGATGCGTGTCAAGTAAATAATGATTCTGTGTCCAAATTAAAACTGGCATCCTTTCATAGGCGAAAATGAGTGTTGATCACCAGCAGTATAATTGGTCCTCAGAGATCAAATCGTTATATTATGTCACGTTATTATTTGAGTGAGGTTATGGGACCTCCTTCAACATTCTCCTATAACCCCCTTCCTATTCATCGAGAGATTTCCATTGTTGTTCAATCGATTACAATTTTCTGAGTCATTAGTGATAGGTACTGAGTCTACATTTTGGGTTCATTCGTGAGTTGAAATGTGTCCGAAAGAAACCATTTACCATTTTTGGCTTGTTTTTTTCTTACAAAACTTATCAGAGAACTGGCCGGGAAGTGGTTAGGTGAGCTGGATGCGTTTAATACCGGTCTACGAAAAATTATTTTCCATTTAATCTGTTTTTCAATCTGGTTGGTGATAATAAATTATTAAGGAAAATAGTGAATTTTTCCGTTTTGATGGATTCCTTTCTGCCCAGCTAGTCGCCATACTTGATAGGTAAACTATGACAGTGAAATCATCAGGCGGGGTGGTACCGTGAGAATGGCGGGGTCGGTAAGATGTGGTGAATGCATATTCCCATTTACTGATGGAGGGAGGATATTGCTTCAGTTGGCAAACTACTTAGTTGCCTAATAACCATTGTTTCAATCTACCCTTCTGATTATTTCAGTTATTGTGTTAATCCTAATTAAGATTCTGTCTCAATCGTTTCAAACACTTGGTGGTTTCTACGTAAAACCTTTTGTAGTTCCCCATGATTCTGCCCTCTGGCGAGTGACAGACCTCAAATAATTTTATGGTCATTTATCAACTTATTAGAAGGATACTACAATAACCATCCAACATGTTTCATACTTTTCAAAATACTAATGCCTTCTCAATTCAGTCTGGAATTGTACACTTCCTGTTTGATAGTGAGCTGATAGCAACGGACGTAATATTTGTTGCTTTCTTGCCAGTTCCATTCAGGAGGAATGTTCTCATTCGGTTTGGTCAAAGCAATGTTTTGAATTTCTGTTTCATATCTCTCAATTTTTCGGCTAGTATGCATCAACTACTCTAAAGCAGTAATTTATATTAATCGATTCCAATTCTTTGGCGGTGTATTTTCTGGGATATATTTTTTTATTCACATAAGTTACTTGAGACGTATCGAAAAGCGTGAAAAACAAACAAATCGACCATTCATCCACCTTGTTTTCAGATCGTACTGTTCTCGGTCGTTAAACAGATTTCAAACTTATAAACATCTGGTTCATCAGGAGAGCTAACTTGCTCAACACTTCTAATCCATAAACACCTTATTCGTATCAATGGACATATGTAACTAACTTGCTATAGTTATGCTTGAAGTGCTCGTTCATTGTAGATGCACATGTTATTGATAAAACACACTATTTAAATTGTGTTTCATAATACAGTATTAATAATAATACTCTTGAGAGAAAATATTGTGTTTGAGTACACCTATCACGACGGTAAAAAGTGTAATTTCACCTAGATGATTTCATCCACTATTGAAACTGTACTTTGTTTTGCTTTACTCATATACCACATCACAATTTATGTGCTACTGATTCCGAGTGTGTTGTCATGACAAGTACGTTTCATGTTCACCTCGATTTTAGCAGAAGAATACGAACAGACTAATGCTCAATATCGTGTAGCTTTCCACAATCAACTTATCCACTAACGTTTTATATATTATTACTACGATGAGCATGTAATTTACTTGTGATAGAGAACCCATAACAAAAACTCAACTGCAATGATCTAACTGGAAAAATCACAGTACCAATCAATATGCTTTAAGTGATGTGAGTTTGTCGGTTCCCTCGGTTTGTAATCAAGGTGTGCTATAATTCTTTATACAGATATCTTGAAGTTGATGAGTTCGGTAGTCAAAGATTTAGTTGGTGTGCTTTAAACACATATCACACCTAACGGTGGGTTTCACAGTCAAATAATTTTTACTGCTAGAGGCTTTCAAAAAGAAGCGCAAGGTTTGAATTTCTCTTTTGCTTGATATAAAAACTTACTTTTGTCATGGCCGGGATCTCAACTCTTGTCACCTTCTTCTGAGACAACATGGCCGATCACTGCACTCTAACGAAAGCGGACCTTGAGTCCTCTGCACATGTGAAAGATATGGTCAGGCATGAGTGGCTTCCAAATTAAATCGACCAGGCAACGATCTGAAATTACTGTTCGATAATTTCGATGAAATCGACGATTTTGACTTGACTGAGATAGTCTACTTCTGGGATTGTCGAATAGGATAAGAAGCCATTCAGACAACCTGATAGCTACCCACAAATATACGTTGTTATGTCATCAGATGTGATAAATAGATCGTGACTAATTTGACGTTGGCTGCAGGGCGGCCAACCTAGTCGCCTCGTGATGAGGCGAATCAAAGTTCTACTTTCGGACACGATAAGTTTACGCAACAGTGATGTACTCAAATGAGAGCAAAACCCCAGCCCAACGCTTCGATCACAAAGAAAGTCTGTCTGGCTCTGTGGCCTGGCATAAGTTATTCCGTTTCGGTATTTATACATCTTTCAACTCCAACACGTCTCCGTAGATAGCAGAACCCCGTATGTATGTCAATCTAACCTGCGTCTGATATTCCAGATCGTGATGAAATGGTGGCTATAACCTAGCTAACCTGTCATATATATATATATATATATATATATATATATATA
>QNGE01001024.1:128769-199876 GCA_008508345.1 Paragonimus westermani
ATATATATATATATATATATATATATATATATATATATAATTGGGACTCGTCACCTTCTGCAGACAAAGAACGCATACATCGACGTACCGTTCTTCTGAAAGGCTAAATTCTCACGTTCACGTGGTTTCATGAACGAAAATTTGAGTGCACAATTTGGTACGTTGTTCATTAGCCCGAATAGTCAACCTGTTTATTCAGCAATCATATCAATCCATCATTGGAGATTTGTCATAGGTTTTCAAACCAAAACATAACTTTCTCAAACTGTCTTTGCTTAGTAGAACCACGCAGATGAAACTGCTGTTCATCACTAGAATTCCCGCTTCACTTGCACTCTTAAAAAAACGTGACTCCCCATGCGCTTAAAACACGAAAAATGTCTTTTGTCCAACAACAACTCAGTCAGCAACAACATTGTGAATGTCCTTTTTAAGGCTCTCATTGAGAAGACTAGCGTAGGCGTCGGTACGAGATCATCAGGACTCGCTGTTGTATTCGATGCCAGTCAAACAATGCAAAATTTATCACGTCCAGGTCATTTTGAAGATATTCTTTCCTTAGTGTTTTTTGTATATTTAGATGGACTGCTCAAAAGAAAATCGCCACACCACATTGAACTGTAAAATTCTGTGAAAGAATCTCATACACTAAAAAACACTCGGAAAAGTCGTAATAACGCCGTTTCCTAACGTGATATCTCGTTGTTTGGTCGATTACAAAGTGTTCTACCATTAATAACTAATGCTCCTCTGACCATGACGACTGCTTGCCTACTCCTAAACCACTAATCTATCCACATGGAATTCACATTAGTGCACGGGTTGCATCCAAACTTAATGTATACTGACGTTTTGTGATAACCTCTCAACCCACAAATGGCTCATCCGTCTTAGAGCTAGTTGTTTGGAGAATGCGAGTTGTACACACTGAGAGAATGGTCTTCCAGTTTGTTGAGGACATTTGTGTGAATTCCAACTTCTGCGTAACAAGAGGTTATACAAGAACCGTTCACTAATAGAACGATTAGCAATCTTAGCTTGCCATACGCAGAACAAACTCTGTGATGCGCTGTAGCAGAATTGTGTACAAAGTATTCTTTAGTTTCAATACATCTTTCCTCGGTTAGAACTATAAAGGCTGCTAGTTCATCAAGTGACTGGTATTCTGTAACCAGCTGTGTGCCTCAAGGTTACATTGTAGGCACGATGGTTTCCATATCCTTCGTTCTTGAGCTACTAGGGTTGATAGGTTCTACGATACTATTATACATCGGTAGCACGACAGTGTTCCATTGTAACCCTTGAAGGGGAAGGTTTCAAGATGCTGTAAGTAGTTTGCCCTGCTGGTCCACAACGTAATAACTTCCATTTAGCTCCATTGAATGCATAATAATGTATATTGGTCAGTCGTCTCGCGTAGTTAGGAGAGGGAAAGCTAGCTACAAAATTCCCCCGGCTAGCCTTTGGAACAGTTATTTCAGAATACCTTGGTCTGTCTCCTAAGTCTACCTTGATGACTAGCAAGTCCAACAAGACCTCTGGAATTCTAATCGAGTTTTTCAGAACCTCTCGTTGAAAAGCTCTTTCTTGACGTTTAACTCATTGGCAAACCCTCATCCTAGATTAGTTATTCAATCATGTAGAACATTCCTTGTGAAGGATCAAGAGATTAAGAGATTGCAGGGCAGGAAACAGTACCTGACCTATCTCTAAATTTTTCTTCATGTTCAGAGAAGCCGCCTAATACGGGTCAGTTTTTCTTATGCTATCGAGTTATCAGAGGCCAACCTACTTCGACCTATGGGATTTTACAACACCCGCCGCATTCTTTAATGAATATTGGTATACTTACTATTAATCTCTCTGCAAAATCCTTCGGTAGAGCTGCAGAACCAGCTGAGTCACATAGCATGTATACAACACTCTTTCACTGACAAGGCTGCCCAATTTGAAAAGTCCTGCGTGACTCTGTCGTGACACCATCAGGGGACGATTTCAAACAACTTTGATATGCTAGTTCTAATCTTTATTAAGCTTAGCCATCAGAAGTATTTTGAAGTGATATACGACTCTTGAAACCAGTGTTAGCTGGTCACTTCCTGTTGAAGTACGATTGCTCCTGGTTACAATTGTTTCTTTATTCAAACTGACCTAGCACTACTTTGTTTCATCTTTCGGTGATTTGTACCAATTTTCAAAAAACCGTTTCGTATTCTTTTTATTTTGTTCACACTTTCCAGGTTGTGCTGAATTTTTAACGCCCAACATAAAGTCAGGTATACACATACACTTCAATTTCACCTTAACCTGTAAAATTTTAGTGAACATGTTGTAGGCCATTTGTAATCAACCTTGTAGAATACACTCATGACAAAGTTAAATAGATAATCGTCTGTTGAAGAATCTCAGACAAATCACGAGCCTCAATATCTCGTCTCTTGTCCAATTGTGTATAAGGTGGTATCGCGTTGGTCAGAAAAGCCGAATGTTTATTAGGTCACGCGCATCGTTCGACTGAACAAAATTGATTTAACCCCGAGTGAACTTTCATAAGTATACACATCGATTATAATTTAGGTCACAGGAATTTATCTGATAAGTCAATACGAACACATTCAGTTGTAGTTCATGATCACCGAAATACGGGTTAGATAGAAGGGTTACAGCTTTTCTAAACCAGATTTCAAATTGGAGAAGGAAAATAGAATTCGCAGAAAGTTGTTGACCAATATTTTACTTAGCCCAGTGTATGTCACGTGGAAGACCAACCTCTTTGGATTGTAGAAGTAAAGAACGTCGAAATCGTAAATGAGATTCAACTTATTTACGTCACAACTATTATCAGAAGGATGAATTATGGGTGAAACTCTGTCTGTTTTAAGTGTCATCGGCGAACCAGCTAGAAATGTCAACAGCTTTTACGTTCACTAAGCCAACATCATTAACTGGGTTGTCTGTCAGTGTTACGGAACAATTGGTCCATCCAATACGGATAACCCTTTTAATCTGTTCAGTATAAATTCATACCAGGTAGTTAGGCACCGCAGTCGCCTTATCAAACTGACTATATCTTAGGAAACCTGGAGGTTGAAAAAATCGTATTGGGAAGCTCATTTCTGATAGTATCAGCAGCTAGAATAAATTCAGCACAGTTCAGTCGTATGAAATATTTGGATCGCGTTACTCCAAACCCCAGTTGAACGTCGGGAACAGTTCGCGTGGAGCTCAGTCACTGGAGATTCCATTGAAAGGGACGAAAATGAACGTTTAACCTAAAATGGAACTAAGCGTTGCTGATAACCTATCAACCGAAATGATCAAACAAGCTGCGGTTGACCAAATTTAAGCAGAATAAGATTGAAATGAAAGAAGCTTTGGTTAGGTCAGGACCCTCAGCTGGCATGCGAATTCTACTGCACCAACCGACCTAGTGTGTGAACTTTCGTATGAACTAATTAATCGGTTTAGGAAATCCAGTCTTGTAGTGTGTGGCATGGGAGTAAAATTACAAAATCACCAAGATTAACATAACCAAAGGGATTCGATTGCAAAAAGTAACAATCAGCTTGTGAAATGCCATCGTATCGACCCAAAGCTACAACTGACCACTCTCCGAGTCACGTTTAGTCATAATCGCCAAATATCCAGCATCCGTGTACCTTCCGTTTGTATACTTACTATACACTGCGGGTTTTATTCCCTAGATTGATTTTTCAGGCTGTTGTGCTGTCAGATCTAGGTAAAAACACTTATTGCAAAATTCAGTCGACAACCAACAATCCAGATTATCTGTCCTTGGCATTTTCAAGGATACGTTAATTTCCAACTACATTTGATCTACTCGCGTGCAGAGTATGTAGGACCTATTGCAATTGCGACACCGTTGGCAACGAGACAGTTAGTTCTACGAACAAACTAAACGACTTCAAGTTAACGACAAAAAATTGAAATCTAAGAGGATTCAAACAATTCTTTTCTCTGATAATCCCACGTTGCATCAATGGTTGGCAATATTACCTACGTGAGAGAACAAAGATATTCGGAAAACACACAGGTTATTGATATTCGTGTATGGTTCGGGCTTGCCGCTTAGCTCATGGACTTTTCGGTCACAGCTTACTAGTATTGTCCATATGGCTCCCTAACAAATTCGTCAAACTCTGACTTATAAAACTTCTCCACAACGACTGATCTACAGATGAGTCAACATTAGTTAAGCATGCGGTCTTCCTTGTAGGGTGACTAACTCGTCCATTAATTCGCAATGACTGCAGAATTTCGTTGAAGTCTGCGACGTTTCTGTTGGAAGCATGTGGCAACTCAACTAATATGTTACCATTTCTTACAAATTCAACGTTGTCCATAAGGTTCAGCAAGGCATTCTTTTAATCTGCATTATTTTTAATAGTTCAGGCAACAATTTCACCTTTTTTGACCTGAAATTTTACTCAGCTAAACAAGTGATACTTTTTGCTAACTTGGATACACACATTTCCTTTACCATCAAACGGGAAAACTGGTTGCGGGCTTGTTGACGTCATCCAAAGCCTCGATTTAGATGAAAAAGCAGCAGTTTGACCTGGCTGGGAGGCGAAAGCTATAGACGGCTGGTCGGTCATGAAAGAAAACGTGTAACTATAGGCTACACGCAGACTGGATTATTGATCGACCGAGACGCACTGTCTAGTCTTGCTAGTTTCAACATCGCAATTTATGTTCATACTGCCGAACGATAAGCTGTGGAATTACACCGATGATCAGCTGTCTTATCTAGCTTAACAATGTCACTAATCGAACGTTCTACTCAATAACCCAAAATGTACTCATTCTTTACCAGGTTGTGCTTGTTTAATTAGGGTAGGTAGAATATAAATCAAAATACGAATTCAGCTCATCCATTTCTGTTAATCCTATACGTATGGCCAGTGGCTAATCGATAGCAACAGATATTCAAATAAACTGATAAACCTACACAATAATTTGGAGTGTGAGCATTGCCGTCATCGAAGTCCATGACGAACAAAACCCGACAAGTAATTGCCTAACAAAGACTCTTTGGGAACACATAATAAATAAGAGGTTGCGAACATTGAGTTGCTTGACCGGGCGTCATTCAAATAAGAGTGATTAACAGAAGATATACCGAAGGCCATACCCTGTGAATAATACATGAACGATCTATCGTCCTTGTAAACACACACTTTTATGCAAAAGCTACAAGAATATCAGTAGACTACGAAGCATAAGCCTAGTAAACATAGTCATGCTGAAATCTTCTCTTTATAAAGTTTGGTTGTTTTATCAAAAATCTTATTATTGACAGTGTTTCAAACATTCCTCGTGAACGGTGTTTTCGAGTACGCCCTTAGAAATAATATTAACTGCGGCGCAACAGTTCTCTTTATGCTTTCGCAATCCCCCAAGATTCCGTTTGTGCTCATTCAAAAGCGTATTTCTAACTACGCCGCTCTTTACTAAATCTAACTATTTTGGAAAATTTTATTCCGGCGGAACACAAAAATGCTGGAAATTAAGTCATTGTTCATTTGCTAGATTGAACGAGATGCGCATGGACAAACCCGCTACTAAGTAATGCTCAGTGACCAAGACTCATTTCTCAACACAGCAATACTGTTTACGAGTCGTACTCAAAATTCTATTCAAACACACATATTCAACATATGACAGGTTATTGGAATGTAAGCTACTAGTGCAAATATACCGTGATTTTGTTTCTACAACAGTGTTATCGGAAATTTTACTCCGCAGTCTCAAACAATAACCTTGATGGCCTATTGAGAACGCAATGAGCTACCATTGGTAACACTTTCCACTGAAAAACACCCATATGGAAAGTAAGAGCATACTAAACCGATAGGTTGGAGAACTGCAAAACAAATGAATACCCTATGGAGGGCTCAGAAGCGCCTCATGTATGATGGATCACAATCACCGCCAACAGCCAAACAGTGTGAACTATAGAAAAAGAATGTCGAGCATGTAGATCAGGTGTTTTGGTTAGCCGCGTGATGCGCATCGCACACAATGCAGTCTGTGAAGATAAATAATGAAAGCTGTGTGATCTGTTATAATGCTGGTCTAGAGCAAAGGGATCTGCTAGGCATTTCAAAGCATCAAGTCTCCACAGAGGGTTCGCTTTATCTTTCGTTTCTATCCGAAAACAGAAAATCCAGGTTAACAAACTTGGGTGACTGCAGTTAACTATTCAGAAGATAGGACTCCATAAGTTTTCAGCTACTCAGTTTGCAGAACAGTCTTCATAGGTTAAAAACCACATCAGGTGGCACAACTGTACCACAGCCACAGTACAACACAATTGGTTCCGATGTTGACATGATCTAGAGTGTAAACCATGAGCAGTCACTAATCGTCTGTGCGGCGACGTAACGGAATTAAGGTTAGCAGGTTACAACCGCTAATATCTGTACAAACTAAGTGTAGTTTATCACTGCCTCAGTGAAAAATATGGAGTTGTACATTATACATTCACCGGTCATTTGAATCAAATAAAACACTCAAACCTAGTTGTCATTCTGGTCGGCTGACTCTAAAACAGAAACGGTCGGGTTATCGTTTAATCTCAGCGCGGTAAATATTATGGCAGATTGCACCTATCATGGGGCAGTTAGGAACAAGTGACGCTGCCCCATTGAAGGTCACTTTACAATTGTACCAACCGCTTGGGCTCGGTCCTATCATTGTTGATGCTCGTTTAGCTCGATCACTTGTTTAGATTCATTTGTTTTCATAGATGTAGGGTTATTATCTGCGATATAGGAGCGCGAAACAAGTATTACTGACGAGCAAGGTTTCCTGATCATGTCGGATAACAGAACACAGGGACTAAAATGCTACAGCGGTTATGAAGGTGTGCTGCAACTGTGCTTGTCCCCCTAAAAAGTCCGTCTTTGTGGTACTGGTGGATTTCCATTATTTTGGTGAGACTGTAATACATGCATCCTTCACTTTTTCCTCAGTCGTGTATTATTTGCATGTCTTTTTGTCTGCTGTACTTATTTACTACTCTCCACTTGTTCGCATTAGTTTTCTTGTTTCGTCTCTGCATGCCTAACGTTGTGCTTCACGTACTGGTTGTGATCATGACCCTATTGCAATACCGTCTATTTTAGCAAGTTAGATAAGCCGCAGTTGCCATGATATCTAGGGTGCTTAAAATGAGACACCGTAAAGTCTTCAGCACGGTCGGTGTAGTGAAATTTTTGCCGCGAACTATCATTGAGATATTGTATTTGATTTGATTCTCGTATTCACTTGTATGCTGTTCTACTACGAACCCTTTAGGTGATCCTCGCTTGATCTCTGCAGGATATGAAGCTGTTCACCATGGCGATGATAAACGCATGTTGATTGGAAACTTACGTGGAAACCGTAGGTGTTGATTAATTGAACAATCCACAAAAGACTGGATGAGTACTGAATTCCGGTATCGATGGCTGAGTTGGTCGCCGACTTGATGCAGTTGGGAATGCGAGTGAAATAGGTGGCTTGTTTATCGTCACCTATCTAGCTGACTTGACAGGTATGTTGAACTATGTGTGAGGTGGTCTGGCTGGCCTTCACTGAACCTTGTAGATGATGAAGTCAAACGAGTAAGATATTACGTGTCAGATGTTCCTTCAGTGACAGCCTTTTGGTTCAAAACAGTTGAAGTATAACTAGGTCCAGTGTTTAGACTTTGCATACGGCTCTTCCTTCAGAGTTACTGAAGACAGGTTGATCAGAAAATAGGAAGAATTCTTTTAAACGGTTTTCAAAACTAAACAGAGAGTCTTTGACCATGTTCATTGCTACTTATTTACGTTTTCAAGACAGAGACCTTAAAACATTATGACAAACGCTATTCCAAACAAGTCATTCGATAGACCAATGTTGCGTTGACTCAGCAAATCCAACGACTGACATGTTCGTGTAGAAAACGCGCAATTCCGACTCACCCTTGGACTCGCTTACCATACTTCCACTCCGTGAAGGTACTGAGCAGCAGAATGTCACCAATACTTGTAAGCTTAAAAAAGTCTCTGATTCGATTTTTGTAATCCACAGTGAAACAGCCTCTTAGTAGGTGGGCCCCAGTGAATAACACAAATGTGTTAAGATACTCATTTGTTCATTTTACAGATGAATATGGTCAGCTATCATGGACGTTCAACAATCTGGTTGATTTTTTCCCAGGTTGTTCTATCTCTGTTTTTGTTCACTTTCGTCGAGGCACATTCTGTAGAAGGATTGCTTGGAGAATCCAGTGATTTTGATGCTGTTTTTTTCTCACAATACTCATCTTTCTGGTTAGTCTCTTTACCAAGAACATGTAAGTCATGTTGGATAATCCAGAAACCGGGACTCTTCTTCCCATCTTCAAGGTGATACGTTAGAACTGCGACGTCTTCACTGCTATCTTGTTTATTGTTGGCGGTCTGTTTGCTACTTAACCTAATTGTCCAGCACCATCTCGACAGCATCTAACTTCAATGAAGAGATACCAGTAAGAAAAAAGAAGACATGTGCTACCTTCTTCAAATCACTTAATATGTTGTGTAGGAAAGGTACTCGAGTGTCAATGAAGGAAGGAATGCGCAACTCTTGTGTAAAATTCATTAAGCTCCATAATTTAGAACTTCTGCCGATTTGTAAATCGGCGCAAGCAGATTGCTGGATTTCACCATCGTCATTTCACTAAGCTGTATTGTGTATTTGCAACATTTTTGGATACGTAACATGTCTGAACAGAAGACTTGCACATTATAGGACAGTTGCACCAAACAGTCCGTAGGCTCTCTGGTCGTTTGTCGCACTGCGCATCATGTAACAAGCCCACCAGTGGTTGGCTGCGGACATAATGTTGCTAGACAATGGCGTACACCTTATCGTTTTCACTTCGAAGTATGTTCATGATATTATGGTTTAAATTATGCATCTCACTTGCGATTCTTTTCTTTGCCAGATTGCCCTGAAGCATTTGCCAACCAGTCTGTTCACAATACTCCGTGGTTTATTCTGTCTGAACTTCGATGTGTTTGGTTGGCTGCTGCCAAAACCAAGTGACGTAATTGCTACATCGACTATTACCGTATTCCTATTAACCTTAAAACTATTCCCAGGTCCTCTTTCGGCACATATCTACATGCTTTTTTTTTAATTCCGACATTGCCTGACCATTTTATGTGACAACTGTTTTTAATCAACCGGGAAATCTACCTATGAGTTATTTGTATCCTACAACCTTATCAGCAGTTCATTTCACTATTTGTCGTTTTGTGTTTGAACACATTCACCCTCTGTTGGTTGTACAGTTCTTCTGTGACTTTCTCTTGATTTTTCATAAATAATCGGTCCACATGTCTTGTGTACATCACTCAAACACATACCGGTGTGGTTGTACTTCCCGTGCATCAGTGGCCAATTTTTAAACGTTACATTACTTTGACGAATTTGCTGAAAGTACTTTATCTTGGTCGCATCATACTGTATTTCCTCTAATCTTTTAGTTCACCGATTTCCCTCCAGTGGATCGAAATCACATACTGTTAGCTGCACGTATGGTGTTGCGTGACAGCAAACATTCCCTATTTTACGATTTTTACTGACAGGCTGTGATACACTGTTGAAAGAGTTTTCAAACGGATATTTTCACCAGGTCGACATTTACTTTTACGTCAACCCTACGGTTTAAGTACTTTTCAGGTAAGTGATTGATGTCTTGTCTCTACTTGACTTTAGTTATGAAGACCCATACTGTTCCACTAAGTGGCGTTGGTAGCCAGTTTAGGGGCTTAGTGATCATAAAACACGCTGACTAGAAGTCATACCGCGTAAAAGCGTATCACGGTCAATGAAACATATACGTCCAAGCTATCGCTAGCCCTGTTAGACTTTCCTATTCTGTTTTTACCACCTCTTATTTGCTAACCGTGTCACTTTTGACCTGGGGGGGAGGTTAGATGTATGTTTATACGGGTGTCAACTGTGGCTTCCCGGTAAAGGGGGAGCTCGAGCTCACGGTTGCGATATTTTCTTCCTGAACTACCCAACGTCGTCACTTGACCAGTGCTGTTCCAATTGCATCTTATAAAAATTCGTTAACTGGTGGGAAATCTAAAAGGTGTAAAGATTATGCTAAATGTTTTGCATGATCCCAAATTTCAAAGGGTATTAGCAACACAACGAGAAAAATGGCGGCTGTGCATAGTCATCAACAAAGCTTGGCTGAATACTACTTGGTAACATAAGCCGAATCTTCTTTAGTTCATTCCACTGTCCACCCCAGTCGCAAAATTAATGCACATACCTTTTCCCTAGTCTCAAGTAAATTAAGCATTCATTGAAATGACCTACAAAAGAACCCCTAGAATAGTTACAAGGATCGTGATTATCCCCATCTTAGTAGATAAGAGGCTTCAGGTCAATTGTTCGTTATCTGCGGACACATAAACGCTGACCAACTAAACACTTACCAAATAACCAACTCACCTCTTCACACCATGCAAAGTTGAATGTTCCAAGGGGCATTCTGTATACACACACTTACATGATACATCCATATCATATATTTTTAACTACAACCAGCAATATGGGGATGAAAAGTGTTGACAAAAGTGGATAAAATTGAGTGTTATATTAGACAAAAGAATGGTAGGGGATAAAAGACTAATCTATGTACACAGATAGAGCCACAACACGAACGCCATCACCGTTCTTCTTCCTATGAGACAAAGTTCTCAAGTGAGGATATTCGATCATCGAGAAACCAGAAGCGTCTTGCTGAAGCGTGCGTTAGTATTAGTGTTTATTTGTCTCTGGTCAAAGTAGTACGCCAGTTAACAGACTATCGGCCCCGGCGTAACTACCCACCGACATACAATGCACGATGTGACAAATAATGTGCTCGCGTCCACAAGCTGTATCCGAGCCAGCAAAATCTGTAACAGGATAGCATTGGTATCTGTGGTTGACAGAGTCTACCCCTTCAAAGATGCGTAAATGTATCTCGTTACTGTCTAAACTAGGTGCTCAGCACACACACATCGCTTTGGATACACTGCTATTTTGAAGCGAACAGTCTGTTAGCATTTCATGGGGGAATGAATCACGTTTCGTAGCCATACGGTGGGAGAGTCTGCATAGTGGTATTATATGATAGACTCTTCCTGCCACAGCCACAGATGCTTTATGTTGTCAAACACTATCCAGACAGTATACGATTTGTGATTCCATGAGTGTTTATGCAGCTGCCATTATAGCTGAACCCTCACACTACTCCCAAAACATAAGAGCAGACTCGAAGTTTTGTGAGATTTGAAAAACACTGCATTTTGAATGTAAAGAAGCCACACCAAATTGGCGAGTTCAAGCCTTCAACTCACTTGTGATGTTTCAGCTTCTTCGGTAATCACAGATTTCAATTATGTTGTCCCCGTACCCTGAATCCCAATCTAGGAGCTGGGAGTAATTCCTCACAATCCCGCGTGCAGTCCGTCAAAACGCATTATCGGATCTTATGTGTTGCAAACTTGTCTTGCAACGGGAAGGCACAAAATTGACCTCACCCTAATTAAGGTGCTGAAGGTTGACGGCAAACTGTCACAAGCAATAATCAATTCTGAAGTTTGATAGTTCATTGTTTCTAGGATGTTGATTTAATTCGCAAAAGCACACATTTTCTCAAAATGCAACTCTATCAGCTAAGTCTCAGGCTTTCTTGATCTCTAAAAATTAAGCGCGTGTCAGTCTCTCGATATGACTGGTGATGTTCGGGTACTCGACAAAATGTTAAACGGCAGTTGGTATAATGGCTAAAACAGCTTGCTACTTGTGGATATGATGCTCACGCGTTGCGCTCAGTCTACGAAGTACAGCGGCTATCAGCAGCTTGTACACGATAAGTATCAGGCTAATTCTTTGGTGACTTACTTAAAAATTGTATGAGCCTTTTCTAAAAGTCAACATGACCCACTCATTCGAGGCGACTTCTCCGACCCCAAGCTTTTGGGACAGAAGTGTCCAATCTCTGAGTGAGTTTTATCCCTCATGTGTAAAATGAGCAGCACGGCATTCTTACGATCAGGTAGCCATATGTAGTTCCAAAAACTGCAAATCAAGTAAGATTACTGCTTCTGAGAGCATGAGGTACCTGACAGTCTACCCAATGGCTTAAGTTACTGTTTGATCATTCGTTGAAAGCGCTTAGCTCACAGTCCTAAGCATATTTTCTAAATACAAATGAGATCATCATCAGCTTTAGGGATTATCTTGCTTATAGCTAGCCCTGTACTAACGGTTGGTTGGGTGGGATGAAGAAGCTCACCGGAGTTCCCCGTAGGGTTGTCTTGTTTCACTTCAAAAGCGCGTTGTGCCCACCTGAACTCATATACCTCTCCTGTCTTGTTCCACAATTCCAAGCCTGCAATTTTACAGACGTACTGCGTGAGCGCACAAAATCAAATGAACACCTACTGAAGTTTACTGACTGTCATCTTAACCCAGTCTTCTGAGCTGTCAGTTCTACCTACCAACTATAGTGTTACGTTATGATTAAACAGACTGGACCTATCAGCTATGATCTTTCTTTCACCTGCAATCTTATATGAAAGTGTGTCTTATCACAATTGATTTTACTTCACATGCAGCATTCGAGAGAATGTCATTAAAGAGGACTATGGTTTACATTGCTGGTTAAATCTCTGTTCATTTGTGCCATCGGCTTCTAGTACAAATCTTTGTGTGTCTATTAATAAACCATGTAAGTTCTCAAATTCTAAATCTGACGATCATAATCCATGTAGGTATTGATGTGAGATGGATCCAAAGGTGTATGTATTATCGACCAAATGAATTAAGGTAGAACGGCAAAGGCGGAGATTTGTTGGCACATGCTTTCAACTTTTGTTAAAGGTTTTCCAATGTTGACTTAAAACGGCACCATCGAAACGTAATGCCTAATCTCTCGCTGCATGATTAGTGAACTCAGAGTAAAACTAAACAGTAATCTTTCTTTTCTACGCATGGGCTGCTCTCTGAGTTTAGCAGCTTGGCATAATCGGGCGGTGGCCTTCTAGTGGTTCAGTTGATCAACAAAGAATAATCAGTCTGTTTTAATTGCAGCCTTAGATTTAGGCATAATCCTGCTCGGGCTGTAGATGTACGTATGCTTTGAACAACCAGCTTTGTACATACGGCATTGTAACAGTGGCCTATGTCTATGACTCATGGAAACAGTCCAGCAAGTCATCAACGTTATGACCATCGTGTATACAAATAACCACTTGGTTTACCAATCAGATTCAACTAGTGCCTCATCCAAGTTCGCCTACTCTATGCTACACCACTGTGGTTTGATTTAAAAGCACGTTTTTATAAAAACAGTTCATCTGTGAAAGTGTAATTTTTCGAGTTACCCTCTTCCTCTCAATAAAAAAACGTGTTTATCCGATGTGAGGTGAAGGTTGACTGTTTAAACTGCAGCTCATGCACTTACAATACTCATCTGATAGAAGATTTTTTTGACTGGCTTTTCTTCCATTCACTTGAATAGTTTTGGCAGAAACAAGGGTTGATTGCTGGGGATGTAATACAGGGTGAACAAAAGTTCATAAGTGCTTATCAAAGATGCATGTCGAATTCTTTCGAATAGCTGATCTGTAATGAACTAAAGTATTCTTTGGTGAATCTAACTGGACCAATGAGTTACTATACTCGAATACATCGGCACATGTCACGGGTATTGTCATGTAACCAGAAGTTGTATGTGTTGAACAGTAGCAAGTTAGCTAACAATCCGTGTTTCACAATCCACTTTATATCTGAGTTAGATACAGGTGCATTTGCGTCAAGCTGATTTCCAATCAGACAAATAGGAACAGTTTGGATCTTGATTGGATTGCCAGGCTGGATGTATAGTACCTGAAGTTTGTGACGCGCATTTTTATGTCGGCAGCAAATGTTTGATTTTCTTAGGTTTAACAGCAACAGGTAGAAAAATCTGGAGCAAAGTACAAGCTGAACACTTTTAGACTACAATTCAAACAACTTTAAGTTATTAGGACACCATTCCCATGAGGACCATTAGTAAATAGACGAATGAAGCAACACAGTTGGTCAGTAGTCCAGTGAACACCAGCTTTGCTAATACATACTCTGGTATGGTTGGTAAGCTGTTATCTCGTAACACAGAGCCTACCGGTTCTAGCTTCGTTCAAGCCATTCCTGTCGAACCGAAACTGGTATGTTTTTTTGAATGTGCAGTATGACTCTTCGATAGGGCTCGTGTGGTCCGATTGCCGGTGAAAAATGACAACCAGAAGTCGACTGCATTCATCTAGAGATAAACCTGGTAAAAGCAAGACATATACAACTACTTTCAGTGCACTATCTAGCAAACGTTGTGATCGAGAGATACCTCTGATTATGGTCTTGGGTTCAGATCAACAAGCAGGAACGACGGATTGGCTAGTGATTTACAAAATTCAAATGTCAACAGTTTCCCCAACTGAAAGATGCCTCTGAGGTGGAAACAACCCTGTCCAATAAACACATTTACGGGATTCTGTTGAAGAAAGAAACTTTTCAGAAAGACATAGAGTATGCCTTTTTGGATTCAAAATAATTTTTTCTCCGTAGTTTAGAAACTATGCGGCAATCGTGTCCAAGAAAGTCCAACTGGCCAACGTAACGTCATCAGTATAACTCATCAATGTACATAAATTCGTTTCTAAATAAATGCTTTCCAGAGTTCTGAAAATTAGAAGTACCAAACTACCTATCAATCTATTACCAACTATGAAACTTGATACGGAACTAATTCATCCAACTCACAGCTCACCAACTATTTGCTGTAGTGTGTGAGGTGTGTTCTTATGACATGACCTCTTACTCAGGTGTATGTGTAAAGATTCCTAGTTACTTCTCTCTTTAAATCTGGGCATCTGGTTTATTTACTCGAATGATTTAGTTGCAGTATGAGCCATAGTACCCACATGATAAAACAACAAGTCGCTCATGACCAGTTTTTTGAGCTAGGCAAAGTGGCTAGTATCTTGAAGACATTCACTAAAATTCACTCTTCCGCCCCATATTCGCCTCCGTATTTTTGATACTGTGTTCGTAGAAAATGTGATCACAATGTCATTCAGTTGGTTAGGAGAACCTCGGTTGGAGTACTCGGCACTTTGTCTTTGTCGAAACCTGAGCAGCCTGACAGTAGTCTAACTCCGGGGTGATCATTCTGTTGTATGACAGAGAACTGAGTGTTATGTTTTCTTTTCACCTCTGTTGTTTAATCTGAGCGATGTGTAAGTACTAATACTGCATGCCTCATCGTAGAGTCATCCGACATTCTTCATAAATTGTGTGAACATCAAAACAAACTGCTGTCTGGGATTGCTCGGTCACTTACTGAGTTTCAGAGAATTTCAAATGGTTCATCACAGGTTTGGTTGGACTCCGCATGAGTATTCTAATGGTCCTAATAGGTCAGCGTTGTCTTGTTTAGAGTGTCGTATTCACGGTGAACAATCTTCGTGAGATTGACTGTTCGCATCAACAGAATAAAATCTCCCTCTGGAGAAAATTTTTTCCAATTCCCCGTAAGACGTTTATGATTGTGTTGGAATTACTGGACAAAAATTTGAGTTGCAGCTCAGCGCATATTACGATCTCCGTAGAAAGAGGCGTTGTGTGTGGTTTTCAGTCATGAATACAACTTGATCATGTAACCGTCAATCAAAGCTGGTGGCACACTGTTGAAAACCATCGTGCATTTTGGAGCGACCACCTGGACTCAAATCATGCTGATATACATACCTGTTTTGTTCTGTCATTTGCCTACAAATGAGACTAGTGAATGCAAGATGAGTAAATGGCATTCGTGACTGGTAATCTGGACATTTTGAGAAACAGTTCAGCTGACCTCAACCAAACCCTGTAGGCAGCGAGACCTGAACGGTCAGCTATTGCGATAGAGACGTCCTTCCGTCGGAAGTAGAGGTGTTCCCGAATCTGAAATCATTAAGGAACCTCCTTATTGTGTTGGGCAACGGTGACTCCAGCTTTCGAAAGGGAGGCTCGAAGTCTATGTGACACCCACAGAAGCATCAGTCTAGCGTCGGTTGCATCCTAGTTATTCACTGACCTTATATTGCGTTGACTCAATAGACCCAGAGAAAGTCGGATACGTGGAGAACAGGTAGGATTCCGGCCCAGTTGAGGGTGTGTTGAACACATTCTTGCTTCGCGACAAATCTCGGAGCATCGACGTTCTTACAAGCAGCGGACGGTCGTGGTCATTTTAGACTCGGTTGCTCGTAACGTTCTCTGGAGCTGCCTTCTTCGCCAGGGAGTTCCATGAGAATACTCGAGTCTGTTGCAATCACTGTACATCCGCTTTACAAGCTGGGTGAAGGACAACTGGTTCTGGTGTTCATCACTGTTAGTGGTGTTCATCAAGGGCGTCCGATCCCCCTCTACCTGTTCAGTTTTGTCGTGAACGTTATTGTGAAGGATGTGGTTGAGGGATCCAGTAAGGTTGATGTTGAGTTTCTTGTTGACTCTAGGTTGACAGATATTGAGTATGCAGGTGACGTTGTCTTATTTATGCTCTCTTCTGAAATCGCCAACCATGCTCAACAAGGTGAGTGCTCCGGTTGGTTTGTATAGAATGCTCATTTAACCTTCGAGCTGCAAAAGTGTTCCTGCAAGAATGAGCCACTCCCACTGTTACGTCCTTTATTTGCTTGAGACTGTAGACACTTGACGCGTGTGAGTGGCATTATTTTTTTGGCTTGTATTATTGCTGATAGGATATCAGCGGCGATTACAAAGGCGCAAGTTGCCTTTAACAAACTGTCATATTTGGCATCGAAATGATTTTCAGTTGTCATTAAAAGGAGGGATATATAGTTCTTGTGTTCTGTTTTTTTTGTTTTGTTTGGGGAACGTGACCTGTTCATAACGGAGATGTTAACCGACTTGCTGTGCTTAGCTATCGTTGTCTTCACCAGTTGGCTTACATTAGGCGGACTGGTCACATGAGCAGTACGACCGCTTGCCGGCGCGTATTCTGGAACCTTCCGGATAGGTGGTCAATTGTTTGACCAGTCACCTTGTACAGCCTACGGTGGTTAGGTCAATCACTCCGTATGCCTCTTGAACGTTTGTCCTACCAGGCTTCATATACTAAAGTCGCCAGTAGTTTGGTGAAACTGTGTGGTGCATAAGTAACAACGTGGTCACGGTGAGAAGAGCGGAAGACATTGGGAATGGTTCACCGCTACAGAAAGCACACTTAAGCTTGCTCATGGAATGCAACACATTGTGTTCTAAATGCTTGCTGTTCCCATTCATTCACGTAAAAGTGGTGGGAGGTCAGTGCTTGTCCTCATCACTCAACACACTTTCCACTATCAAAATTGCAAGCCCACGGAAAGCAACGGTGCACAAGGATTGAATCAGTTGCCTCCACAACGGACAATGTTCCCAATGTCAGTAAGTGCACAAATATAAGTTTTTTTGTGACTGTTCAAAGATTTACAGTTGGATTTTCCGTTTGACTTTATCTAGCTGGTGATTCAAGACAAAATCATGTTAGATTGTGTATCATGAATTTGGTAGTAAGTGGATAATCTTTGCAGACAACGCTTATCTAAGTAGCCATCGTTGTGTGAAGGTTACTTCTCAAGAGAGTTATGACTTCGTTCATAGTCTTCGTAGAACGGGCAATAGAAATGGCGAATGCAAAGGGGGGGGGGAACGATGAGTATGAGTATAGTTGGCGATACAAATGACGACTGGGTTACACAGGAAGTTGATATTTACCGAAAAGTAACCAACTAAGAATGTCTTATACAACAATTTGATACATGCTCATTTTTAGCTATATTGGAATGAAAACTCCAGAGGCAATAACAAGAACATTGTTTACATTTAATGTTAAACCTCAGAGATACGATTTTTCCACACTTGATCTCCCCAAGTTAATGCTTAACAGAACTAAACTTATACTGCAACACATTGTGGAACGCTACCAAAATAATCACGCAGATCACTTCTAAATGAGTGCCAAACTTATACCATTGTATTAGGATGCTGACTGTCACACTCAAAAAATGACAACAAATGAACAATGTCGAAATGGTTTTTATATGTAGAGAACATGATACAAATGTACTGTGTGTGTGTGTGTGTGCAGTGAACAGTTTAATTGAAGGCGGGGGACAATTTTTGTGGCTGTCCGCATTCATTAAATATGTCCACCTGGTGAGCTACGGTCAAATATTTTAAAATATGAATGACAGCTACTCAAGTTAAAAAATAACAGGTGGATAGCCTGATATTTTTGCTCCTCATCTCAACTGAGATCACTTAACAGCCAGGATAGTAAGGTGCATTTGAGGGAAATTTGCAGAAAATCTGATTCAAGACCCTAAATGAATGTTCAGTTTCAAAAACAGTTTTAGACTATATTATACCTCTCCTGAGAAACGCCATCCCAGGTAGGTGAGGAGTAGATTGTTGCAACTTGTTGTTAACTTTGTGTTATTCTTGATCTACTTATCCAGGTTTTTTACCATCTGTATTGTTCTACGGATTCTGTTAGTTTTGAAACATATTGGAAGAGCAACTCATGTGTGTACCACTAATTAATCAGGCTACATAATCTTCCTTATCGCCAAAGCATAAGCACATGACTTACATTCAGCAGACAGTGGTAGTCACCGACTGTAAAAATATGCTGACAGACAGGTGTTAGCGATTTATAAACCTGACAAATCAACAATCCCTGTAATCCAAACAAACTTTTTTCCAACTACTCTGAAGTGCATTCAACATCCGACGTATTTTCCATTATTCCGATGGCCGTTAACCGTTTGGGCAGCAGCCTTGAATAACATTTTGCTGAGACGCCAAGAAACCGTAATTTAAGCCGGATGACTACTCTAACTCGAATGGCCGTTTCTACTTTGCTCTTCCGCTTCGCGTAATAAACGGTATCTTTGATTATCATCCCAAATGCCTGGTTTACTGTTGCATGTTTACAACAGATGAACCCAGTGACGTCTATCTCCTGGGCCTAGTTTTAGCTTCATACTTGCAATATACACCTGTTGTTTGAATCGGGTACATCATAGACCCACTTTAAGACGCGATTTGAAACATGTGAATTAAACGATGAACCAGCGCCATTTATCCCAACTATTCAGTGATGTCGTCACAAAAGTTTGTGGATTGAGGAAAGTTGTGGGAGATGCACCTCGAGGTTCTTGGGGAAACAGTCAAAACCATATTACATAATAAGCAACTAAAAATGGCCCGTAATTGGTTTTGTGACGGAATGGTTGATTCATTAATGCTGACCATATGTTTATCTTGTTTGAGCTGTTTTGGTGGCGTTCGTTTATATCCCCTGATTAATAAAATGATGAACTCTTAAAACGTAGCATGGATAACCTTGTCCCGAAAACCTGTTAGTAATTATTGACCGGATGACTTTGTACTTGTAAGTGTAGAATTACTAGCACTTTATGTAATCGATTAACAGTCAGTTAGATAACCACAGACATTTGTGTACCAAAACTTCACTTGGGTCCTATATCAAAACGTTGTGAACTGCCAGATGGTCCGATTGTAACATATGCCAATCATCGGAAATACAGCAAACAACATGCGTTGCTCAACCTTCTCCTGGATGACAGTAAAGTTTCAACTTATTTGCAGCTGGTCAGCAAGTGCAATGTTGATTCAAACTCATGTTAAACAACATTGTGTCGACTGATTTCAAAATATATACTGTGATCCCTTATATGCGATACATAGAACGGATCACTGGTTAAAAGTGAGGACTTCCCACAATCTCGACTAGCAGTCCAGCATCTCCATTAAGAACTTTGCTGACATTTTGACGAAGAACGCTACAGATGTCTTGAAAACTGCTACTTACTAACCTCTCGGTGCTTTGATGATGGTATCAAAACGTCAAAAATACAAATGTTCGAGTCCTTTTCTCATTTTTTGAGTGCACCAGGGAGGAACGCAAAGCAGCCAGAGAAACCACTCAACGAGTAACGCATTCAATCACTGTGTGTGTGCAAGTTTTTCCGAAGCTGGGTGCAGTGATTATTAACCAGCTGACAGCATTACTGCCGACTGAGTCTAGACTCACATATGAATAGACAAGTAATTGGTTACATTACCAGATATTCCATTGTGTATTAGTGTCTTAACACTACAGAAAGATTTCAGACACGACGTGGTTGCAATTTTAGCCATCATCTCCACAAGTGAACAAAAGGTCACGACGATCAATAAGGGTCAATCAGTTGACGTTGTCTACATGGGTTTTTCCAGAGCATTTACCGAGTTGATCAATCAACTCTGTGTATGATTCTTCATCGGTATGGAGTGATCGTTAAGTTGTATTATATTCTACCTCATGGTTACCTCAAATGTCAGACAAACTGTGCAGTCTATGGTTGTCAGTTTGGATTTAGCAATGTCACACGAATCAATTTTTACGAATTTCCTATCTACATAACGGTTTTACACTTGGTCAATTCCTTACTGTCGCTGTACACTGCTTATAAGTAATGCCAATGAGGTTAAGAAACTTCTCGGAGGTTTTGCGCTTCTACAAGGCTCAAGTATAAAGCACGTGATCTCATGTAGCACAACCAGGCGCAACACACTGCATCCGTACCAGTCACACTGCATCGGACAATGTCTTGTTGAGTGATTCGACCAGTGCTTGTGTGACCATGACGCGGTAATTTTTTCCCACCTTAATCTGTATCCAAAGAGTACCGCAGCGAAAAAAGTGTGCACTTTGTTACAGGTTGTTACATATGTTTAAGCTTGCAGATATTTCCGATGAAGGCCAAGTCATAGGTGCCCTTTCATTTCACTCAATACCGTCTGGTAACCTCTTCTAATTCATGCGATATGTTCTCTTAGGTAAGTGACTTTGAGGTCAGGTAGCTCATCTGCTCCGGACACAGCTACATGTGTTGATTAGAATAACTTTTTAGGTTAAGACACTTTCGTAAGTGCCTTCGGTATATCGGAGTCAGTTCGGAGTCATTCTTATCCGCAGTACCCGACACGGAAAAACCATTCTACCCAGAGCAGCTCATCGCTGTTGAAACAGCCTTCGTAAACAACGGCATCAAATCAACTGCTTGGTCGGCAGACTGTCTGTATGTCCAGCCATCACTACCGTGCAAAAGTCCGTCTTGACAGTCCTGTCAGTTCATATTGTCAGAGGAAGGTTCGGGACACCAGAGCGATTCTTCAGATAGATTTTACCCCAGATGTGTAGAGTGGATTGCCGGGTGTAAGGATGATACTAAGCGCTGCACTTTTTGTTGGTTAGCTCAACTATTCCACCAAGAATAAATTATGCGGATTTTGTAGGGTTAATAAATGCTCAGAATGTTCGGAGCTGGGGATACAGTGTACCACTAGCCGTCTTACACAAGTTGTCTATGGTAAGAAGCGTGGCTGGATACGTGAATAAAACTAAAAATTATACAAACATTATAAATATTAGTTACAACTGCGTTTTTCCTTTCAAATAGAACCGGCTGTATATGCATATCTAATCAGGTTTTCGGACATACCACCAAATTTTCGAAGACGTGCCAAAGTTATTCGAACTGCAATCAGTAAAAACAAGCATCCAAATCATTATTTTGCATTGACCAGTATAGGTTTGCGAAACGAGGCAACCTTGATGCAGTTAAACTATTGGAATTGCTATTCCCTGAAGTTATAACATGCTCATTGGACAAAGGGATAGTATGAACCTTTGACCATTTTCCCGTTTGTGTAACTAATCCCATTGCTTTCGAGAAAATTGGTTGTAAGCATTTTTAAAAGCTGCGGTACAATAACCAAGCGTACGTACTTTGAACAATGTTTTGAATTTGTCTGTGCCATCCATGTGTTGAGTATAACAGAAAGCCGATCGCTTTCAGTAAATCTTGCCTTTTATTTACGTGGTTAGCTCAAAAGATAATTTGAAACACTCAATCCCCCCCGTAAGTTTAGGTGGAACAGTTAGAACAATGAGACGTAAACAAGCAAAACTTCTCCGGGTATGTAATGCGTACTAGCGAATCGAGTTTGAATATGAGTAAGCCAAACACAGCAACAACCCCGTTACTTCATTTCTAGTATGCAATTCATTCGTTAGAAGGCTCTCATCAGAAATGTAGGTGTGTGCGGTGATCATTATTAAGTATTCAGATCACTGATTCAGCACCGCAATCCAGCAAGGATTGTTCCGTTTACATACATTCTATGCATAGTATCCCCAGGATGACAGGAGAATTGTATAGTCTCAAATTAATTTCAGTACAGTTCAGTCATTACAGCAACAATTTTGTTTCATACAGGTATCTGAACAGCACAAACAGATGTCCTTTCAACGGCATCATTAACCCTCTTCATTCAGCTTGACCGTTGAAGCGCAGAATACACAAGAAAAAGTCATCAGTTAATCATTTGACAGGCAAGAGTAACCTCAAAAATCTTGGAAAAGAAATGTCACTTGAGACAAACAAATGCTTTTCAACGCCTACAAGTGAAATTCCGACGAGAAATTTGTCAATGAAGAACTATTTTTTTAACCCGATTTTGAGGTGATGGAGCGAATGACATCATCCCAGTTGAGACGATCTAGACCGTATGCAATGATATTATTGTCTTCTACTGCGATGAAACTGTACCCTTTTTGACGTTCACGGATAGCTTTAAACATCTCCGTGAACGAAGACTGGTAATGTTAGAAGTCCCCGTCATCACAGTGGTGACTTCACACTATGTCTAAGTGTCAAGGTTACCATAATCATTAACCCAGTATGTAAATATTTTACTCGCTAACGCTAAACAACAGTGTCATAAACAACATCATGACAACTCGGACTCATAGGACTGTGTCATTGTTTACCTGTTATTAAAAACAGCAAAAAAGGAGTCATTCTGTCACACTGTCCTCCCTATTGGCATTGTGACTGACTGCCACTTCAAAAATATTCGCCTTTTTAAGTGAATACTTTTGCTAACAAACAGAAATATCAAGTTACGCACAGACAAATGGCGATCCCTATGGAATGAGTGATCATTATAAAGTGTTTAACGCATTGCAAATCTGTTTAACATCTTTTTTCATTCGACGAATTGATAACAAACCCAACTTAGAACAAGATCGGCCACTTAATAATGAGGTGACATTTAAAACCGAATGTCTTCCATACAGAACGTGGTCAGTTGTTTAAGTGTCACGTGTTCATTTTTTTGGTTATTGATGTTTTCATACCACTAAACCCATGCTGAACGTTTAATTGAGCTGAACTGAATTCATTATTTATGTCTCGATTGAGTGAACTGTTTGAAGTGGGGACAGTGACCAAAATCTGACCAGAATAATTAGTTTTAGAACAAAAACAAAGCTAAAACTGTTCCCAATGAAGATCTTGAAGAATCCTAGAATGGAATAGTATGGAGAGCTCAGTGAAAACTTCGGTCAGTTCGTTTTCGCTAGCGCCGTAGCCTTTGCAAGTGTCATGCTCAAATGAATATTAAATCTTTAAATATTCCGTCGGAGAAATAAAATTAACTGTGCTACGGTCATAGTGATCATAAAGTTCACTGAAAACAATTATCGTGATCTTCAGGTTTAAGTTTACACAGCCTCAACCAATCAGGTCAGAGTCGGGGTAAACTGAGATTACACGATCTAGGTCAGTAATGCCCACGTCAATCTGTAAATTGTGTTCCGTTCCCATAGGCTGACTTGACATGGTGATTTAAGATGATATAACCTATTGTTGTGAAAACATAAACAATGCCAGGCAAACTAAAAGTATATATGACGAAGCCTTCGTCGGCAGTAATTTGAATCAGATAAGAATTTTCATTAATTTTTAAAAGATCTTTAGTCATAATTTAGAAAAGCCATCCTCAAAGTACTACATGTATAGGATAAAATACAACCACTGTCTACAACAGACTACAGGACACTTCGACACTGGAACGACCGAACGGTGTGAGAAAGTTTGAAGAACACTCCGAAATAAACCTGAGCATAAGATCGTGCCTAGAAATTTTGCTGTATTTGATTATCTATCAGGCGTAGATTTTGGAGTTATGTTGGAGAATTTCGTGATAAATCAGCATGAGTATGTAACTACACAGGAGCGTCTATAGTTGCAGAAATTACCACAGTTGTGGAAGTGAAGTATATCGTAAGTGTGAAGCAGCTTCTTCTATCTCCCTGTGAAACATAGAAAAAAATCTAATTGAAAATGATAAAAGCAACATTTAACATTTGAATCTGGGTGTTTTAACAGTATTTTAATTGCGTACCATGAAGTGGAAGAAATCTAAAATAGGAAACTTTGTCAGTACTGTTCAGTAAGGAACCAATTAGGAATCATCGGAGATGAAGTGCTTCTCAGAGGTGGTTTACCTATCGAAGACGTGATTATAAGTACTAATCTTCAATGCAGACTCTTTTTGCTTTTAAGAATTTGTGCAAGGTAGTCAGTGGTTAACAACAAAATCGTTCATTACCAACGCCATCATTGAGTATTTTGAATAACCTAACAAACATATCGTTCACTGTCAGTCAACTTTAGCTCTGAGCGTCTACACAGATGGTGTTTGTTTTCGTTTAGTTTTGGTGGTGAAATTACTGCAATATCTACAAATTAACGTCGTTAACTCATTGGTGTGCTATCATGAGAAAAAAGGGTATAGAACAAACTTGTACGCTTGAGATGAAAAGCTAGACTGAAGGTCGTTAAATTTACTGCTCCAAAACAATCCACTAATTTCCGAAGATCGATTACTTAAAACATTCTTAGGATGGAAAAGCACTTTAAGTGGGTCAGAATCTTCATATGTCTTCACCGAGGAAAGCCAATCAAAACATTTCGCCTAACTGAGAGTATTTACAAAACATAAATCAATCTAATTTTATCTGTAGCATTATCAGACCGTGACCATCGTCTTATGAGTGAGTCTTGAAGCACACAAATGACAATTGAAAAGTGCACAAAAAACCTGAGGATTCGGGGGAGGTATAACAGTGCAACGGCTGCGTCTAGCAAATGCATGCCATTTTAAGTAGTCAGAATGTTAGCTTCAGTTCTGTCTTAAATTAGATTGTCAGTAGAGTTATCGGGTAGTTTTCGGGTAAAACACAGCTGTTTGCCAGCTGATGAACAGGTTAAATCGAATAACTGGAAAAACAACTCTTAACATCAACAAACATTACTTGGCAGTGATCAATTATGAATCGATTAATCTCACTTGTAATGGGTAAATTGCAACTTTATACGAAGCGCCTTCACAAAGCTTGGTTGTTGACGTGAGCTGTCCGACATAGGTTTACGACACTGAATCACTGGCGTGCGTTCCACCTGTTCAGCGTTATAGAAAACGCTGGCTGTCGGCTTAAAGCTGACAACGTGAGAAACTTTTCATCTAACTCATCAAGTGTCCAGTCCATTGAACAGTATGCCTGAGTATTAGCCTTTTAAATATCTACCCGTTTTGCTGATGTAAATGAGTGAAAACCATAACACTCAAGTCCTTGTGTGAACCACTATGCGCTTACAGCGGGTGATTCATTTTTAACCAGTAAGGGTTAACCCAGAGTTGTGATGCAAGCAACAGTCGATACGGCTGTATAATAAGTGCACTTTTTGACAAAACCTAGTCATCTTCCAAAGGTACTGTCAACATTGTTTTATTAACCTCAACTGTAAAAGAAGGTTGCCTGTGTTTTCGGATACTAGGTGTCCAGTAGGTCTTGAACAAACTGACTAAACAACCTGAATTCCTTACTAGACTATCTTCTCTATAACAGACACTGTGTGATCAAAACGGTGTTTCCGCTTACTTCCATTGTCTTGTGTACTCTCCGTGTTAATCGTTTATTTGACCAGTTGGTAAACATTCAGTGTCTATCATCTAAACATCATCAACTGCAATCTTCAGTTCCAAAGCTCCAGTGAAATGTCAGCGCAAACATTCTTAAGTTGTAAAAGGTAACTTTAGTCTAATTACCTCGAAGCAAAACATCACAGTACCAAACAACCCCGGAAATCATCACTCTAGCTACTGAGTTAGTCATCCTGTACTTCATCTAAAACTGTGTATTTGAGATCGCACTAAGACACTTTGACTGAAGACCTATAGCGGTCACGTTGTTAGCGACAGTTCTGTAACTATGATTGATAGATGAGGCCGATAGATTTGATAACAATGATATCCAAAAAAAGTGTTAAGAACCCTGAGCAGTCATGACACTAGAATCGAATGCATATTCTGCATTCTAATGATGAACCAAATTACAGTTAATTATAACAGTCAAAGATTTTTGGTGTGCTAATGTTTAGCTTGTGTTGTGTCCCAAGTTAAGCTCTCATATAACGCTTTCCTGTACCTGTCTACTTTACTTTATCAATTCTGGGCTATTCTCTCACTCGAATACGTCCATTGGTGTGGCCCTAGTGGTCATATGGACATTCACTGTCTTATGCTATGGAACTAAGTAATTTTCTAGTTTTGACACACTAACCATTTCTGGAAATACGTCAATAAAAAAATATTGTGAATTCCCGCAGCAGTTAATTTTACTTACCACCAAAAGCCACATGGCGATATGACACAACGTCACGTCAATAATTTTGAGATCTGAATTGCTCAAAGTTTCAACAGAGTGTGAAGTGCAAAACCCATTAGCAATCGGCAGCTCAATTTTGTAAATTATTCCGTAATCGATCTTGTGCACAATTGTGTGTAGCATGTGTACCTACTGACAGACCCACTGATCACGTTATCAGGTCTAATTACAGTGTAGTTTAACCGGAGTACCTCGTCAGCGTGATGCCCTGCAAACACACTAACGTCCCGCCTAGTGCAGTTTCATTCGGTCAAAATACGAAAGTTGATGCGCAAGAACATTAGTAGGCCCACATATAAACTCCATCTCATAATCAAAATTATGATGGTAAACTTGCCTAGCCATCAGTGGCAATGATAGTAGGCAGAGTAGTAAGATTTTCCAATCAACGGTAGGCGCTTCTATGCTGATATGGTTCGATGGTTTACAAATAATTGTGGGTAAAAGTTTACCTGTCTTGTCGAACTCATGATTCTTTTTGACGATTTCAAAAACAAATTCGAACTATCTAAGCAGCAAACAGTTGTGAATTCTCGTATATCCAAACTGTTGTTTTGAGATTATAGTGTGACCATTGAAAGCAAAGCTGCAAGCGTTGACGGTCACGAACAGGTCGCTTACATTGCGAAAGACAGTTGTTGAACAAATACTTGCAACCTACAGCGATCCCGGCCCCGAGTTAAGTCAGTAGGGTCAGGCCGTATGTAGTTTGAAGGTTCAGGTTTTATTCTGCTTCTAATCAAGTGAGCGATAGGCTATATCTTCAGGAATTATCCAATTATTCGTTGGGTCTATAGATGGTTGGTTGGATTTCTATACCAGAAAAATACTGAACCTAGAAGACTGAATATTACTGACGCGGGTATTGCACAGCCCTAATTGGAACTTGGGAACATAATATTTCTCAATGCGTAGTGAAGTGCGGCGACTAACACGTTTAGGAAACTATGTTGTCATTTTTTCATCCAGATGCTTCCTTATCTTATTTTAATCAAAAAACGTGCAGCACTTGTTTCTCCGACCAGTTGTACGTTACTTGTTACTCTCAACAGTTTCCAGATTTTTCGCATTGCGTTTCTTGAGACAAAACTGTGAACCATTAGCCACCTCTCCATCAACTCACAATTACTGCCTTCGTCAATAAAAGTGTGGTATCTTACACGTATATAAATATATCCACTTTAGAAATGACTCACCTTCTACTTGTACGATACAAGGGCAAAAGCACAAAAATTACAACAAACAACCTCGACTGAATTGTTGTCATTCTGTGGCTATTCAACGGATAAACCAGCTTTCGTAATTAGAAGCCCAGTTTCATAATATTGATTAGATGAACAATGCAACAAAATGTTCAACGATGGCAGTCTAATCACAGACAGCCAAGAAATCAGCAGCAAAGTCGTTTGATATTTCAGTTTACCTAGTAGACACTTTGGTGCATACATTGATCTATTAAGCATCTCATCTAATTATGGCCACCAATTATTTTTGTCCACTTTCTGTCATAATTCGAAAATCATTCCAAAAGTGTCAAAATATCAACCATCCTTACACCATTTATTGATGAACAGACGTGGAAGGCTTGATAAAGCGACTACAAAATAACTGCAAATTTGTATTATTGTTTACAACATTAAAAACACATGTAAGACCAAATACATAAATCTGTTTAAGTTAAAATACCTGAAAATGTAATAGGTAAGTCATGTGGCGCTCTGTCAATTTTTCGTAGTGTATAATTTACATTGAAAATTTAGAGCATGCGCCTTACAAAGTCTGTTTAAAATGATTATCAGCCCTTTAGAGTAGTCAATCATTCAGGTCAGGTAGCAAGTTACCAGCAATATTTGTGAACTCTGTTGTCTAGAACGGTTTGGAACTTTTGTTTTACACTCCCATACGTAACAACTAGCGTTCACTGAATTACACTGCTTCCAGGATTGTCATTTAAGAAGGTTGTCGTTAACATAACTGCAGAGACAAGTGAAACGGATTCGAACTTGGATTTGTAAAGCTGCATCTGCATACCCATTAATGAACTGTTGATTGGGGTTGACTTTGACGTGTTACAAAAATGTGCAAAACTTCAAGTTACACTGTGAACTCCGTTGCGTTTACTAAACAACCAGTTTGGTGATGATTTTATAAACTTCATGTGAGACTAGAAATGTGTTTGTGTGAGCGTACTACCAGGCATTGTCAACAATTTTTCTGACAAGTGAAATGAGTTTCACGCAAACAAACTGACCACTAAGCACAAGTTTAATTTTACTTCACAGGGCATACGGTTCACTGCTTTGAACTTATGATAAGCGGTTGACTTTACTTTCTTCAATTTCTCGAAACGTCCATACTTTCAAGAAGCACGTAGTTTTAGTCTAAAGTGGGAATCAGACGAGAGCATAATGAATGAAATGAGAAAATTGAATAATATTCCAGAAGAAGGCTAACCGGGAAGGTTGGAAGTTTCAGTATTATAACTTGCTCTTAATATTGCGTTATTCTCAACTCCTTTGTTAACAAAAAGGAAATGTTAAAAGATACATACATTTCAAGTCTGAGCACTTATACGGTTTTTTAACTCCAGAATTTAGTAACGGAAAGTTACTAAATGTTACGAAACATTTTCAACTCGTTTTATTACATTAATTTGTCTTTTGGTTGCTATTGAATACCTAGTCATCGAGACAGTCGTGTTTTACCACTGCTCTTTATGTCTGATATTACAAAAAATAAATTTCTGTCCTTGATGAAAACTTGTTGAACCCGAATTGGATAGCAAGATGATCCTAATGATTGTTGATGTAACCGTAATTCAATGTTACTATTCTACAATTAAACCTCACTGTCAGATACTACCCCTCTGAATCCGGTGTGACAAGTCGAACACGTAATGCCCAATGTTAATAATTAGGTAATGTCTGTGCTATTTAGATTTTCCCTTTACTTACGACTTAACTTAGACTTCGGTGCAAAAACGGAGTTTGACTTTTCAAATTCCGCAGGAGTAGGGCTACATCAGGATCATAGAAGTCAACTATCTTGATACTTATACGCATTTCCCAGTTAGTAGTTGGATGATGTATTTATGAGTGATATATACAATTTTAAGTCCAACTTGCATAACTGTACGTGAATTCGTTGTATATTTTATATTAAATGTTTCGGAAAGACTGTATTTTACTTTTGGGGTTGAGATTTTACAAGGACTGACAATTTTTATAAAAACTTCAGCGCCTCAAAAATCTTTGTGGCATCTACCCTTACAGGAGTGTTATTGGGAGCACAACATCTGTACCTTCAGAATTTTTTTATTGCCCTACAGGTCGTCTTGGTTAATGAGCAATCGCATGTATAACTTACTAGTATGGAATGCGAATGCTAACTCTTCCTTCAGTGAAAATTGCGAGGTGTAGCTGACAAAGTTATGCTAAATCCAACATTGCACAATTTTTTTGTTGTGTCATAAACGTGCATACTTATAGTACTGTGCTTACCGTAAGTTTCATCAATTTTTACATGTGCCCGGAAGCATTTCATGGTACCAGTTTAGATTCGCTTGTGCGGGATATGAGACAACATACATAAGCGTTTTTTCAAAGAAAAGCGTGTTATCTGGAGACAAATTCTTGGGTTTGAAGAAACACCTGTTTTTGGGGAATACGTGGAACTGTAGAGTCAGGCAATTCTTCTGCTGTTTTCTTCGCTGCATCTATGAATCGTAATGTCACCGAAGAATGCCTAATATTGTCTATTGAGTCCTATGAAAGAGACATTTATATTGCATTTCTTAGTTGTTGCGCTTCCTTCTCCTTGCAAGCTGTTTTGTGGTGGGATACTTGCTCGTTTTCATGCCAACCACAAAACAGTGGATGGGAAAAAGTAGGCGTTACAGCTAAGGAAATCTATTCACAATCCTTCTTGCAGTCTTGGTGAACGTAACTTTGTGATCAAGCGCACAGGTGTCTGGAATACAGCTGGAAATCCAAACTTTCTACTGCGTTTGTAATAAACAAATGAGGGTGAGCTGAAATTCATTACAAGAGCTGTATTGTAAAATATCTATAAGTAGTCGTTAGTAATTTTTTGACAGCGTTTCAAGTTAACTTCACGATTCCTGTGATGCTTTTACGTTACGTTTTGAGTCAACTAACACTCGTCTCATTTATAAGTCACCCTCAATGTGGGAATTAGGTCTAGCAGTTTATCAAGTCCAGCGTATTTTTCTGGTCACCATAGAAGCATTTGCCCACTCAACTAATAGATGCAATCATATGTCTATTTTAAATTTGTTTTATTTTAGCTTGTTCTACTGGCCTTATTAACCGTTATATGGAATTTCTTTCCTCTGCAAACGAGGATTATCACTTGGTCTTACAAATATATATGTGAATATATATAAATGTTTGAAAGTATTTAAGGTGGCCGTTTATTGAATCAGTGAACATACATATTAACATTCTTGCATATCGTGGTTATTCGAATGACTTGCGTCCTTCTTTATATAACCTTGAAGTTTTTCTTATAAAAACATTGGAATATTAAAGTGGAACTCACTCGTCGTGAATATAATTTTCAACATCGCTGATATTACTGCCGGGGGACAAATAACTGTGTTCAGAACTTTGTGTGTATTTCTGTTGCTTGCCAATAAGTTAAGGTTTCTGTGAATCAACTGTTTGCGTTGTAAGGTATGTCTAAAGTAAACCATTTCAAAGTGAACCTAACTAAACGCCAGCGTGAAAAGCTGGAAATTCCTAGCTCATTGGGCTCAACAAGCGAGTGTTCTTGTGTCCAAACATAATCACAGCTCTGCCTCGTTGGAGCATGGCCTGCAGTTAAAGTATACGCCTAAATTATACAATATGTTGAGACGGTAAGACAGAATATTCATCCAACCATATCAGGTTCTGAAAGCAAGCTTTTTTATAGCCAACTTGGGGAGCCAGAGCTCTACTTGGTAAATGGGAGGAGGAAGAGACGGCATCTCAGTAGAACCTACAGAATTCTCAAAGACACAAACAATATAGACGTTGAATGCATGTATGAACAGGTGGCACAACCCAGAGTTGCTGAAGTCCATAGATTCTAAAGAAATGGATGGAACAAGCTTCTGTCGAGAGTAGCTCATAAAAGTTTCGCAACCTTCCTTAAAACTTCTCCAAATGATATGTGATTAGAAACCTTTCCAAATCTCGTGTAATGCTGTGGACAAGACCGAGACGGGTAGTGGGAGCTTGGCAAACATTTGCGTCCCCTTTGCCTCTGTTTTCATTTTAATCATTCTAGTTTAGTACCTCTTTGGACAGATCCTCAGTGATCACTGGAACACTGCAGGGTTATATGAGAAAATGACGAAGGTTGAACATTTCACAGAGTATTAAGCACTTTTTTCCGGAGTTTATTTCATCCAAACTTCTGAGCTAGCTCCAACGTTTGGTCTCAAGTAAAGACAATTTTAAATGATTTGATAAGTTTGCCTGTATGAGAATTTTGTTTTTATTCCTATCTTCTTTAGGTTGCACTAAGCTGTACTCTTATACTGCAATGCTTCTTTGTATTACACCTTGCAATAGTCCAGATCTCGCTGTTGCAGTCTCTCTCTGTTTAGTTTTCGAGAGATAAGAGTTTCAAATTGCAGTGATGGATAAGTGCAGGCGTCCTTTGGCTTCGGTTACTGTGACAGGATGCTGCCAACCGGTATAACTATGTGCTCGCGTTTACCACGGTCATTCTATCATAGGTGTGCACGGTTAAGCACCTCGTATGACTGAGAATTTCATGTTGACGCAGCATACGTCTCCTGTTTCCTGGTTCACTGGAAATTTTACAAGTATTTTCCATTAATCATCTGTTATCCCGTGTTTCTTGCCCAAAGGGTTGTTCATTTTTCAACTTGTCTTGTGACATGTGGCAACGTTTTTCTCATGTGAACGTGTTGACTGCTTGACTTGAATCAGAAAAATATACTAAAATAATAAATTGTGAAGCATTGTTGACATCCTAGATAAAGTACGCACTCTCAGAGCAGGAGCTGCAGTAAATACAGTAACCGGAGTTTCCTTTAAGTGCAAGTCTGTGCATGGATTTGACGAGTACAAGAAGCTTCTGCTAACTCTACCTATATTCTAAATTGTCTTTGTGCAAAAAGTCATTTAGAACCGTAAAGAAAGGGTGGGACCAACCGAACCCGAAACGCTGCTTATATTTTCGAGGGATGGACCCTTAAATTAGGTAGAGTTGAAAAAACAGCATCACGGATTTGATCGGGTCAGTTTTTATCTTGTGTTTGATATATTTTGGGTATTATTATTATCTATATTTTTCAGCATGAGTAATCTGATTTATTTCTTTAGTTCGGTGGTCACATAGCATTACAGATCTCTAGGATTATTGTGTTAAATTTCCAAACGCTTAGACCGCAATGGCCATTAACAACTTGTGCAATTCAAACCTGATTTTAAATTCACTCGGTAACACTAAGAATTACAACACCTAGCTGATGATAAAAAAGCAGGATAAACACGTTCCTTGGAGTCGTATAAAAAATCAGAATAATTCTTCAGTCTTCCCAAATTCATCTTGTACGCCCCATTAACAGCGGTCGTAGTGTTTACGCCCGATAAATTTCATAGCACACTTAAGATAACATATACATTTGCGGACTTAAGATTCGCTTACGTCTACCAGATCGATCTAGTAATTTATTTGTACTGTTCACATGGCATAATTCTGTCTTACAACCTTCCTATATTGTAGTTTCGGAATCATGAAGGGATGTTTAATTGACTTACACAGATACCGTATATTTGAGTTATATTCTATGGTTTGTTTCAAAAACCAAAATGTGAGGTTCTAAGTCATGTTTAATTATTCTGGACAATAAGAGTGGCCCTTGGGTAAACGCACTGGTCGCATAGTGAACCATACTGCGGATGGTATGCGCAAAGTGTACTCTTCAAGATTGCATGTTCTTGTTCAAATTGGCCCATGGCCCATCCGCTAGTGTCGCGTGATGGCGTACACCTGAATGGCGTGGTCCGTAATAAGTTTCACTGAGCGTTCAACATATTTACTCAAGAGCCAGTGTCTACTGTTCAAGGTGGATAAAAATTAGTAAATAGTCAACTAGCAGACCGAACCATTTCAAGGTAGAGCGGTATGGAACAGGTAGTGAGAGAAGTGTACCAGTGTACAAAATTATGTTGATCGGACAAAGTGAACTGTATTTGTTGGCTAAATTATGACTGGCACACCTTTCTGACTTCTAATGGTACTGTCCACAAAATCATTAGAAGAAATAGTTTTTTGTTTGACTACATCAGTCCGTTTCAAAATATCCGCTGTTTCTTCCTGTTGTGCTGGCAATTTACTGGTATCGCTCGAATCAATGTGAAACGTTTTTCACATTAAGCGGTGGGTTTTAATCCACCATATTCACCCTCAATGCCTCTTTAAGCTTGTTTTCACATGTTTCATTGTGTTTGGTATGTTAGTCAAAGTATATCAGATCTACTGATTACTTAAAACATGTTCTGTCAAAGAGGATTATTGGTTAATGAGGTTTGCGTAAACATTCACAATACAGATTTTTCAAACTCAGTTTTGCGGAAATTTTGTTCCATCACGTGCGATAAACATGGCATACTTCCAATAAACTTCTTCAACACGGGAAATGTTCCATGAGTGGAACCTAATTTTAATGTCTATTAGAATAGCCTGAAGTTGCGCAGACATAATTATCTGAAACATATGTCTTATAAATAATCTCTCTAATTTTTGTACAATATGCATTGACTGTAGTTACCTGTTGTGTGTAAAATAGAACTTTTCTTCAAAACGTGTCCTCATGTATAAAAACTGTGCATAGACGCCTCACTGAGGTCTACTGACTGAAAACGAATACCGCATGACTGTAACCAAGTGGTGTAATTTACCACATTGATAATAAAACAATTTTCATGCCAATAAACACTCTTCGTCTTGAGAATATTGATTTGTCAAATTTAATTCATGTAGGTTGGTCGTAATATAAGTATACTTATTTTTCTTGGTGCACATGCTGCAAGAAAAATGTTGCCCAGCGATAGAGACAAAATACTGAATTACGTGCTGAAGTGCAACAGTAGAAAGAGGGCAGTTTTCCAAGTAGCAAATGACCATAACTACACTCGGGCCAGAAAACTTTGAAACAGACTCTTACGTAACTCATACAGAACCTACGCAGATCTATGAGGGCTGATGTTGGCCAAAGATGATTTCAGCTTCGATGCTAAATTCGTAAAGAAAATACTCTACAGACAAATAAGTTTTAACCGCAATACCTTGTGTCAAGTGTATCTTGTTAACTAGTAGCTCACATTTCGTTTAAGTGCAGGTGATTCGACAAGGTAATTGCGAAATGGTTGACGAAAATATTTCCTATAGGGTAGGGAAAAATTAAGCTGGTATTGACACCGGTCAAAAAATCAGTTGTTACACTTCAGAATGCTCCTGCAGCCCGTAAAACGCTAGCGCGCGGATCTTGTGAATGAACTTCTCAGGTTTTAAATACTTCATTGATAACCCCTTTGGGTGCCAAGAGTGGTTTTTTAACTCGCCACAACCTCCACTTTGTGTTAACCAAATAATTTCTACCACTGTTTCATAGGATTGCGCATTGCGACTAGTGTGGTTCATCCATTCGTTTGGTTTTACGCTTTATGATGGACCGCACAAACTACTCATTTTTTATACATCTCACATTATTAACAAGAAGTGTACACACAATAGGGAAAACATTTTATGCCTATGAAAAACAACACCCTAAAAACAGACCATATATTTAGGACTTATGATGGTATGATTTTTATTGGGTGTGTGATGCTATAAGTATTTAGTGAGCTTAGTTGTCAGCATAGCACAAATTATGTAAATGGCTAAATAGAATATGTTGTCAGTGTGTGCAAATTTTGGGTTGACAGAACCATAAACAGCCTCGTACGCTCTGAGAAGTTTACGACCCACGTACGCCGTAAACGTGACCATGACTAGCAGCTGTTGAACCAGCTCACTGGAGTAACACGGTCGTCACTAAGGAAGTACTCCCCAAACTAAGTACAAAGTCCCAAAGAGTCAACGCACTGTGTTGTCATAAAGAACATAGGAAAACCACATCAGTTTGGCAAAGCACTTAATAAGTTGTCAAAACTGCCCTGAGAAGAAAATGACAAACTGATACTCCGACCGAAATAAAAGTAGACTAGAAAAAACATTTAAATGTCCACAATTAAGTGCAAATATTGATAAGACTATTGTTTTTGCAGTTGCTACGCAAATGCTCTGAGTTGCAAATGGTCTAGTACAAATGGTCTTATCATATTTTGCATAATATTTTTGAATATATCTGACCACTAACACGGTAACGGGGTAGGGAGTAACACCACTTCATTTATTATGGCTTTAGTGGACGTTGGGAATATTTGTTAACCTCTTTACTATTCACCAAAATGGTCACGTTCAACCTTCGTTTTAGTTGTACTGTTCAAATTCCCCTAACAAAATTTTATGTTTGCCAGGTTGACACATATCCACTTGTGTTTCTACAAAGAGATATAGCACAGAGATCAAGTAAAGGCAGTTAGACCTCCATCAATAATGAAACTATTGGTTTCAGATCTAACGAGTGATTCAGTTAAGAGTGATGTAATGGACCCTGCAGCTGGCTATCCCAACAGTACTCTCAGCCGCCTACGAGAATAGGTCCTTTCTAGCAACATCCCAAAAGTAGTCACCTGGATTCCTCACAGTTTGAAGGAAAGAGTACAAGAGCTACCCAATGACATATGAACGTTGCAATTGATACCAAAACCTTCAGTGATAACTGACGTTTATTCTGGCTGATATATATGCTTAGGATCATTTAAGTGCATCATGAATGCTTTGATTTTTGAGCTGTTAAAACGTGAAGTCCATGTAAATCCTTTTCACTCTGAAGATTCTTCACTGGTGATTTTAAAGCAGTACACAAAAGTTTCCCTGCTCTGTCACCTAGCTCAGCCGGTTATGAATGAACGGTTTTCAGCTGGCGTGTAAGAGGCACGAAGCAAAACCAAAGGATATAAAAATGCGCCTTTTTGATGTATTGCAAAGTTTGCATGATGAGGTTTGCAACGGTGTTCCGATTCACCATGTTGAAATTGGATTGTAGATAAAAGCAGTCGTATATGATACATCGGCTCGTTCTTATACTGAAAAACTACGTGACCATAGCATATATTACAGCTGTGATAATTGCGGTCAATAGGTGATAGACCGCATACGGAAAGTTTCGTTGACACTTATTATTAGTTCCATTCAAACAAACTCATTCTTTTGCGTTGCGTATCTCACATTTTTGTCTCTCCTTATATCCCTTTCCATTGATAAGATTTTTATTCTCTCAACTGACTACATGCAATTGTTATGCTTGGGTGCGTTCGTTCCATAGTAAGGATATCCATTTCAATGAACGTTCATCTAAGATTATGAGAGCCGAATGAACCAATAGGCCCGTTCTAAAATGTCGCGAGGGAATATCTTATCATATACGCTGTGAAAGCCATGGCCTGACAATTGTTCTAAACTGGAAGGCCGATAATCTTTTTATTATACAGCGGATTTCCCATCTGTCACTCGTGTATTGTGTTGTCGTATTTATTAACTTTATGTATAGTGACTTCAAAATGTACTTATTTTACTTTTAACCCAATTATTTTATCTTTTATATCGTAGCATATCTGGCTTTAATGTGTATTTGCCGAGACAGGTGATGTGGCTAACTGGATAATCCTTCTGTTTTTTCATCCGACTCTCTCTTACGTGGATTATAGCCGAGATCTAACTGGTCAGCGCGACCGGTAGGGCAGGTATGAGAGTATTTTTTAGAATAACCGGTAGTTGTAAAGCTTGACCACGTCAGGTGTTATGACATTGATGCGACTTTCAATGGTCCTTTGTTAGCTTAATTGTAATTTTTTGAGAGGGACACTGTTTTACTTATCAGCTGTCTACCCAACAACGCTCGTTTTTTTATGCTGTTCCTGAATACGAAATTTCTACTGCAGATTGTCGCCCCTTTCTCAGGCTCCAACAGTTCTTTACCCATAGTTTTTATTATCATCCATTGCATATGTTTGTTGCATGTAATTTGTTTTGAGATATTTCAGCTCCAAGCACAGTGTCCATCGCATGGAAATACTCACTTTCTCATTTTCAGCCACCTTTTATTTCTATATCAGGTCTGAATTTCCCCCTACAACATCACATTTAACAGTTAATAAAGCCCCAATTTTGGATACACAGCATGGTACAGATAACCAAGCCATGGTGTGCTTATTCAGTTATACGTGAACGTAGAAGGATACAGTAGCCTGTTCAGGTTATCCATCTTTCGAACTGGCGTGACTTTCAGAATAAGGAAGCGTCATCACAAAACCAAGTAATGCCGCTGTGTGTCTTCAAACACTGTTGATTTTTAGCACACGTCCCAGAATGTTGGAAAGGTATTTTTCTGAAGATCCGCAATACAGTTTGCGGATGTTTTCTATTAGTACTACCACAGCATCGTCTCAACGTCTCATCGTTTGACCTCCTGGCTTTTTGATTCCACAAACGTCTCATGAGTTTTGGCCTGTTAGTCAAGGGCCTTCAACCAGTGTTCCGTCAAAGTCGATTTTTCTCTCGCACAGCAAGCTGTCTTACCTCTCACGCTCTATCCTTCGGAATGTTGAATACCGCAGATTTCCTAGTTTGACTATGCTCAGCTGCTTCCACACGAAGGTGTTGTCCTCCTTTCAGCTACTGTCCTCCAAACACCTCTCAGTATTCCCAGCAAGGCTGCTGTTTTGCTGTTGCGTGAGGACGATCACTGCACACAGCTAGCTGTGTGTGAACAAGTCGACGATTGAGTACGGAAATTCCCGGCAATATTTAACGGTTGTTAGCAACCAGGGTAATTTCAAAGATAGAAGCGTAGCTAGTCAGTGGATTAAACCGTAAAACAACATGTAAAGCGGATCAACTTTACATCCATCTAACATCGCATCGATGCGATGTTGGTTTAATGAAGCTTGTGACCACAGCAGCAAACGCCGATCAATATATTGATCGGTATTTGCTGATGTGCTGCTGCACCATATATGGCTAAGCCCAGTAGAAGAAAATTTGGAGAAATTATTTCAAATTTAAGTCGAAGCTTATTTTTGACCGAGTTAGTTTCTTCATAAGATAGCTACAGTTCTAGTTTTTCATGGTGTATGTTGGAGGTACATTTTGAATAAAAGGGAGTGACGTGAATTTGTTATAGGTAGAAAACACTATCTCCATGGGTACATTTCACAAAGTATTAGTCACAATTGTGACTAATACTGTTTCAGTACGGATAGTGAAAGAAGTAGTACTTTGCATCCACGATTCACAGAAAATACCCATAGCTCATGTTCCAAGGTACTGGACGTCTAATGTTCCAAACTATAGATCACGTGCTTGACCAAATTAGTTTTTCCCGCTTTCACCAAAAGTGGACTGTCGTTTGTTGTTTGCGCATCGCGTTACGTAATAACAGTGAAAATAAGATACACATAACCACTTTAACAAGGAGTGTTAATGGGTGGTAACACAAACCTATCGTCAAATTTAATCATGAAAGAACATAAAACATTTGCTTACTCATGGGATGCATCATAAAGCAGGGACGTGTCATGATCGAAGTCATCCTGTAAATATACACATCTGTCACGTGAGGACCAGCAACGTAGACAGACTGCTGAACTACGAGAACACATCAACGATATTAATTTCTGAACTTCACCGAAACGGAAACTAATGTACAGTTCGAAATTGTGACATGCATGAAGGCCACATGTCAAGGCCACTGGTTCACTGGTTTCTTGCATGCAAGAGGCGTAGATTTGTTGAGAATGTCGCACCTGAATGTGTTTCTGTATTGGTCGATTTTTCCATCGTTTTTGATGCTGTGTTAACTTCGGTTCCTGAACTGACGTTGAATGACTTGTAGCGGACAAGTAGGTATGCGCTCGACCATCGTCCACTAACAATATGAAACACCTTTCCTGAAGAACGGTCGAAACTTAGTCCCATCAGACAAGCTAAAAGAACGCGTCAGGGTTCGGAAACTAACCTTCTATTTCCAGCAATGTAAGGAAATATGATAAGCAGTTAGTTCCAGCCAAATCTGGGACCAACAGTAGCAACCAAGGGAAGAAAGTAGAGGAGCGCGAGATAGGCCCCAGCCCACTCGGCGACAGTCAAAAGCGCGCCAAGTCACAGGTGCGTGGAAACTTTGAGTGCGTTAAACAACGGTCGAACTGGTCCAGGTCAAACGACCTTCAATAACGGAGGAATGGAGGGGTCGTTAGAAGAGGAGCAAACATTCGCTGCGTGAAATTACATGTACGGCTGAAGAAAGTGGCACTGAGTTCATCTCAGGCCTTCCATAGCAGGCGTACACAGAATCATGCGTATAGAACAGACAAGCAATAAAACACGGTTGCAGCAGGGATCCTTAGAGAAGACACACGATCACTGGTCACTACAGACTATTCATCCTCCCCAGTTGTGTAAACCGCTGGAAGGATGAGTGGGTGCGTGGTGAATACAGCAATCAGAATCCCAGTACGGCATTTCGGCATCAGCATGTTATTGGGCAGTAGGATAAGATGAACATAAATTCGCATCTACCCCTGTGGGGTTGGGAGAAAGGAGTGACAATAATTTCTGGAACAACAGTATATGTTAACAATAACAAGTAGAAGAATTTGGCGCGAGCTCTTATAACTCAGGTAACGCATGTAACTCTAAATCTGATCCACATTTTCCAGCTGTCATTGCCTATCCATATTTCTGCCCTACTGGTGCCATGTGCATCAAAAAATTGCGTGCGATTATTGTGATTCGATAACAAATATTACTAACTTATTGCGCATTGAGTTATTTGGGTTATATAGCGTCTGAATTTTTCCGCTTTGCCGTGCTTGTTTCTTCTGGACTACTGAAAATTAACTGTTTGTATATTGCTCGTTATTATCGATAATGACTTGTGTTAGATCTAGCAGTGCCGGTGCTTAGCAGATACTCTTTGAGGCAGCGAGCATTTGCTGCCCTCATGGGTGCAAAATGTAAGTACAAAACGGCATGCAAGACTGTCAGTGTCAGAAGTGGTATTATTTCAAATGCACTGGCTTCAACGAACACCCGCATGAGCTGCAGGTTTGACGAAATTCAAAGTGCCACTCCGCCAGTGAGTGATCACACAGGCCCCATGACGAATGCATCGACGCTAAAAATCTGCGGCTGCAATTGCTGGGCTCTTCTTAGCCTTATATACCTTATTTCTCCCGCAAAGAGTAGAATAGGGGAGAACCATCGGGCTCTGTCCGAAATGATTTAGGGTATACAATCTCTGAATGAGTACATAGCGCTTGACCTCCTTGGTGTTGCGGTCACCAAGAGGGCAGTTGCCCTGACAACTGCTCACATGGAGGAGATGGCAACGAGAATAGAGGAGTAAGCTCCCAAAGGAAGGAGAGTTGTTTTATGGGGCCGCTTCCCCACAGCATCTTCAACCGAGCTAGCTAAATTGGTCTCAGCGTCTTCATTCTCCCGGACGTCATAGACTTCGTACTCGCCAGGATGCTGCGCGCCAAGACAACCAAAATGTCGATTGGCTTTCTGATGGCCTTACCAGCCATCCTCAGAACGGACAGATAGCGGTGTGAAAGACATTGGATTCGAAGTTCCCCAAATTCATCTGATACCTGTAGAAAACCGAGACACTTTCTGCATAGTCATTCAAACGTCCGACGCTCCAGGTACGGGCACGAATATTGAGGGTACTGGAACCGCACAACAACCGTATTTGGAGTTATCTACCTCAAAACTCACCAACTGGCCCAGGAGAAAATTTTTCCTCCTAAGAATTCAGAACGAAGGTGGCCAGCTGGGACCGCCACTTGCGACTCAAAAGGCGGTAATTTAGCCTACCCTAATAGGTATTTAGAACAGTAGGCTCATAATATCACGTGCACTACCCTTTTTTAAACCGCGATCCCTGCAGACGAAGAAGTCAAGTTTTCTGTGGGTAAAAACTACCAAACATCCTCCCATGAAGCGGAACTTTACAGGAGCACAAGAGTCAAAAGTTGCGACACCAAGATTGCTGGTCAAGTGCCCTATAGAGTTGCTGACGTATGCACAGGCGATTATGTCTTGAAGGAGGGCCGTTAGAAAAACTCGGAAGATCAGACCGATTCCAGCCCCACCACCCCCCTCAGTTCTAGGTCTCTTTTCCGGACTCTTCCTTACACTCCTCCTCTTTTCTTGCGAAATCCAGCGGGGAAGTAACTTTTAAGTGCATGTACACGAACTGCTTGAGTTCAGGCGATGAATTATCAGAAATCAGACGGTTATTTCATGACACCGAACCCCACACGTTTGTTGTCACGGTTTACAGGTGACATCAGTGGCAGCGAACTGAGTGTCCCTGGACAATCATTATGCCCGGCCTACTCTACCCGGGGTAGAATGGGGGTTCTGCAACTATCCTTCGGCAGCAACACCCGACACCTGAGGTTATCGGTGGTTTTTACTCCTCTGGTAAACGTGGCGCCTTGTGGTTCAGACTAGCGCTGCGTATCCAAGTCTTACTCCTAGTGAGGACTACTTATCGTTCTCTGTTACCCGACGTCTCCGACGACGACACCATTATGGTAAACCTGGACAAAGTCCTAGTACTACGGTTTATTCATCCGCTTATTATGAGTGAATTCAATGCACCCAATTCACACTGGGTATCCGTTTCTCGCCAGGAATATGGGAGCAGTTTTTCGACTTCCTTATTGACGCTGACACGAGGGCAAGCCTGGACACAGCACGTCAACGCTCCGACGCGGTATCACTATGGTCAGATTTCCTCTCTGCCCGACCTGGTCATCACTAAGCAGAGCCACTTGGAAGACAGAGTGATCATCAAGACGCCACTTGGGTACACTGAGCACTCTGTGCTCACCCTTGATCTTATAAGTTACTGGTTACAGCTACCAGCAAAAAAATCCACAGTTCGAAACTTTGATTAGGCTGATTTTAACGGCCTGAAAAGCTACCCAGGTTCACTTCTTCTCGTCTGTGAAAGTACGGACCAGAACCACCGTGCGCTTCCAAGCGCAATTTGGAAAGCCTGTAGCCTACTTGTACCGCGAAAACTGTGCACTTTCTTTTTTCGACCACCCGTTCCGCGCAGAATATGTCGCCTCCTCGACGGCCGTTCCCATTTATTCGCAAAGCATAAGCTAACGGAAAGCTCGAAGGAACTAAGATCGTTCCACCTTGTTCGAAACAGGTGTAGGCAGGAAATCTGTGAACACACCAAATTCTTATCAGAAACGATTCTCCTAGGAGTTCGCGGAGGAAAACCTATTTAATCATATGCGACGACTAGTGAATATTAAAACTTCAGCTAGCTCTTCGCGACTGTCCGATTAGAGACTTCATCTGACTCCCTTCAATTCAAGGTTAATTCACACAGTGCAGTTGGTCCTTACAAGGTCCATTCCAGAATACCCAAGGAAGCAGCTGTTAGTTTGGTGGAATCTCTTTATGAGCTTTTTGAACAGACACTCCAGACTGGCATTCCGCGTAGTGCGTGAAGAGAAGCGAAGGTCACACTCATATTTAAAAAGAGAGATTTGCACTCTCTGGCTAGCTATAAGCCAAACAGACTCATCACTATTCCGTGTAAGGAAATAGAGCACCCATTGAAGCGTGCCATCCTTAATCTTTTCCTTATCAAATCACCTCTTTCTTTTACCCAGCGTGGCTTCCTTCCTAACCGGTCATATATAACAAACACGCTTGTTTTTAATGGATAACCTGACGAAAGCCACTGTCAATCGCCCCATGTCAGATGTTATCTTCTTTAATTTCGCCAGGGCTTTTGACCTTGTCCCACACGTCCCCCACCCGAAAGTACATACCGGGGGACTATGGTATTCAGGAACAGGTTCTTCGCTGAATTGCCCTTTGTGGGAGGACAGAACTTTTACAGTCAAAACCGGATCAGACCTTTCATTTTCTTCTATTTCTGAATGAGTTCCTCAAGGGTCAATGCTGAGTCTTCTGTTAATCTTGATTTGAATCAACTGCCTACAACCGCGCCTTCTCGTACGCTGACGACAGGAAAATCTGGAATGCCACTGGTCCCAGTGCATCACAGATTGATCTCGGCGCGATCAGGCGCTGGTCAGCCGATTGGATTCCCCCATTAAACGACAATAAATGTGCTCACATATCACCCAGTGAAGAGTTTGGTTATGCCTTCATGTTATATGAAGCGTTTAGCATAGTAGTTGTCATAAAAATCGATCTGAAGAAAGATCTGGACATCTGGTTGTCGTCTACTTTGTCCCTAGCGTATGATCGTGAGATGGCGGCGAATTTGCCTCTCTTGGGATGATTTAGCGCTTTTTCCCAAGCATAGACAAGAAGGCGTTTCAAACGATTTAGATGGCTCGAGTGTACCAATCAGGTGGTATGTGCCGGTCTGAAGAAAGACAGGTTGATTATTGAGCGTGTCCAACGCGCGGCTACCAAGCAGCTGTGGGCCTAGGAAATGTCACGTACGGGTCTCGACTTAAAGTTCTCGATTTGTATCCACTCTAATTCAACTTCGCGATGAAATAACTCTCACACACTTCTTCCTCAGGGTAGATCTCGTAGAACAGCCCTTAACCGTAGCGAGATATGACGGCCGGCCAGGACTTAAGAGTAAGCTTTCCAACTTTGCCACCGCGGTATCGTACTTTGCTGTAAATTATCACATTGGTACGTGATCATTCGGTTCACTATCTCTCGATCCTCCTGGTGCACCATCCGTCTGGCTGAGCACGACGGGCGACGCGTTACCTTTGCTTATGCATGAACTACGAACAAATACTGGCTCCTTACGAACTAAATACGATTCATAAGGCCACTTCGAGAGCTTGCTAACACTTCTCGTGCCCACTGTTGATCCCCGACTTCTGGCGGTTGTTCAAGCAACGCTTAGTCGTCTCGCGACATCTATCGATATACTGGATCCACGATACGCAGAAGGTTGATTTGACAACTTAACTCAGATGGATGGTTTGGTTGGGACAGCGTCAACTGATAACCCTTTATCTGGGCGGCCAAACGTTGACGACCCTCAGTACCCGATAAATCGGCGTTGGTGGAACCAAATCTATCTGCCAACTGGGTAAAAACTATCGGTCCCTCTACACTGGCCGAGCTAATCGATGTTGACACGCGTGATGTGCAAGGACGCTATCCTGGCTATCAATCGGCCAAAGCTTCTCCGAGGACAAACGTGTCACTGTGCTTGCCTGCCGTGCCTTTCTGTGTGGAGAATCGTCCTGTTTCCTATCTTCAACACTTAACCGGTGATCCCCAGATGACCCACATTGTTGACGATACTGGAACTTATTTAAGTGTTTCCGATGTTTCTGCTTCAGTTCATTCTTTTCGTCTTTTCCTCCTAAAGATTCCCATGAATTTTGCAGGGATGCGTCTGGGATTGTTGAGTTGTCTGCTGTATCATATTATTGTGGCATTCTTGAGGCCCCTAGAGCCGAGCAGAGACCATGCCCAGGGATAGCTGTAGGGACGGTGGCAGCCCCACCGGAGAAAACGGAGTGTGTATCTAAACTTCTTAACCTTGTCCCAACTATAACTCGTTGTCCGCTTAAGCGAAAGTTAGTGATGAATGACAGCCTTATTGAAGAGGACTTGCGTCTAAATGAAGAGGAGCTAAAGTTTATGAGGGCACAACTAGAATTTCGCAAGAGGTTGAAGGAAAGGTCTGACTTTGGTAATACTGATGAGCCGACGGAGAGGGTGGATGCAAACGTCATCCCATCTGTCTCGTCATATAGACCTACTTACGGGTTCCAAGGGTGCCCCATGGAACAGTATATGCGCAATTTTATTTATCAAGGTGGGCCTCCAAAAATCGAGCTAGAATCCTGTGAGGGGTCGCGCATGAAATTCCATAGCTTCATGCGAAAGTTTGAACTCAACGTGGCTAACAGATTAAGTGACGAATGACAGAGATTGTCTTACCTTATTTGTTATTGTGAGGGTCGAGCTAAGGCAGCTATCGATCATTGCGCAGTGCTGTCCAGCGAAGTAGGACATACCGAGGCGACCGGAATATTAATGCGACGATTTGGAAGGCCGCATGAGACTATTCAGGCCATCACCAGGGACGTTTTTAGCGGTCCGAGGCTCTCCATGGGAGACACTGAGCGTCTTCAGCGTTTAGCCACTCAAATGGCGGGTTGTCAGTTGACGCTGTCCCAACTGAACCATCCGTATGAGCTGGGTTGTCCAACCGACCTTCCACGTATCGTGGATAGACTTCCTCGCCAACTGCAAGAGAAGTGGGCGGAAGGGGCTGACTCCGTTATAAACGCTGGTAAGGTGCCTTCTTTCAACGACTTACTTGAGTTTATAAAGAGGCGGATCTCGAGTTCTAGTAACCTATATGGTCATCTCATCGCCCGTTTAGTCCAGGGCTGCATTAGTAGAAATGAGACCGCGCGCTACCGCGAGAATACTCAACGGCGGCCGCATGTGCCAACCGTCGTCGGAGTGATAAATAAGCCACACCAATGCGCAGTATGTGATGACGATCATGATTTGTCGACATGCCGGCGATTTGAAAGCATGTCATTAGAAGGCAGACGCGAAGGTCTAAGAAAGTGTAAACGATGCTTCGTTTGCCTATTACCAAACCACACAGCAAAGTTTTGCAGAGTCGCTATACAGTGTTCACGGTCTCTACGTAGAGGGCGAATTCATAACCTGATGCACGCAGACCCGGCGCCTTCTGGAACTGAGGTCGGAGTGAAGGAATCAAGCTGTGGAGCCACCTCTTGGCATAAGAGAGGTGTTCGTCTAGGTTTTGTGCCTGTCAGATTAATTGGGGCAGTCGGGACAGTCGAAACGTATGCCCTTCTGAATAACGGGTTCGATACCACACACACAGATGAGTCTTTAGCCGGGCGACTAAGACTACCAACATATGAACGAACGCTTGGTACCCGTACATTGAATAAGACCGCTAGTATCGAATGCTGAGAGCTGAGTTTGAAAGTTGAATCTTCAAATGATGGGAGTAGGATCAGAGTCGACAAGGCCTTCACCATCACGGGTCTTCCGGTTGAACGGGTAGAAGCCATATCCGGGGATAATGTTCGGCGGTGGCCTCATTTGGCCGGTCCGCTCATCACCTCGTTGGGAGAAGGTAAAGTTGGTCTACTAATAGGTTGTGACGGGCCGGAAGCACATTTAGTAATAGATCAGTGGGCAGCAATCAATGGCCAGCCATACGCCGTAAAAACCATTCTGTGCTGGACCATGTTAGGTCCATGTCACTCTCAGCAAACAGCAAGGCTGAAGTTCATTGGTTAAGGGGTACTGAGCTAGCACGATTGGTTCAGAGTATGGTCGACCTAGAGTTTGTCGAGAGCAGACTTTCTGGAGAGGCGGTCCATTCGTGTGATGATCAGAGATCTGAGCGTATTGTAGAGTCCACAGTTGCGCTCAAGGACGGTCGGTATGTGATTGGCTTGTCATGGCGGTTCAACAGTCAAAGCCGCCCCGGTAACCAATGGTTCGCTCGGAAACGTCTGAATTTATTAAGTAGGGGACGTTCCCACGATACTGAATTGGCACGTAAATATACCGAGATTATAAAGGCACACGTGGCCAGAGGTTATATATCCAGGGTTGACACCAGCGAGGATGAGACCCTTCGCCGGTGTTACTTGCCTCATTACCCGGTGTTGCATTCGAATAAACCTGGGAAGGTGCTGATAATATTCGATTGCGCAGCGAAATACAAGGACACCTCTTTGAACAAAGTCCTGCTGCAGGAGCCAGTCCTGACGAACAACCTATTGGGTGTGTTGTCATGGTTCCGAAAGGGTTTGATAGCCCTATCCTCAGATATAGAGGAAATGTTTTACAGGTGAAGGTCCCTAAAAGCGACCGGTGGGCATTGAGCTTTCTTTGGTGGAGTAATGAACCAGTGTGTGACTCACCGGATACGTACGAGATTATGGTTCACCCATTCGGGGCGACTTCTTCGCTCCTTTGCGCGTCATATACACTCAGGAGGACTGCAACTGATAATGGGCATCGACTTAACGTGCTGGCCAGCCAAACTGCGTTTGAGGATTTCTACGTTGTCGACTGCACTGTCTCAGTGGATACTCTTGAAGATGCTAGATGTGCAGCGTCTGATTTGCGCGAAATGCTTCTTCTGGGTGGATTAAAATGGTGAAGTGGAATTCTAAACTGGTAGCGGCGCTGTTGGATATACCACCGAACGGATGGGCAACTGTGTCGTCAGCACTGGACCTAAGTGATCAGTCACCAGAAGGTCCTTGGAGTCCAGTGGCACATATCGGAAGACTGTTCTAGGTTTCGTTTATCTTTACCGGAGAAACCATCCACTCGGAGAGGCTTAGCCTGTGTCGCCTGGGTGCACGACCCATTGGGGTCAATTTTTCCGGTTGTTCTTCGCGGTCGGAAGTTACTCCATGGCGGTCGATGGCGACACATTCCGTCCGAGTTAAACCTTGTGGACATAGCTTCGCGAGAAACCTGTGATGGTAGTTCTCGAGAAATTTGCACGTAACTTAGTGGTCTAGTATTTCTATGGGGACTTGAGAATATGTGGCCACCGGACGAGCCGCTCAAGCCGATTCAAGCTGAGGAACCCGAATTAAAGAAGGTGTTAACAGTATTCAGTGGTAGCAGCGCGCGATGCTATGTAGAACCTGTTTCACGCTACTTTATTTGGAACGCTCTACTCCGTGCGGTATCGTGGTTAGAACGTTGCAAGAGTTATTTCACTTGCATGTAGACCGGTCGATAGTGTTCTATTATGCTGGGTCTTTTGCGTGAGTTAGAACTTGACCCGACTTGTGAATCCATCGTATGAGTGGAGAAACAAAGCTTCTTTGGTAAGGGGTGCACGGAACACTCCAAAGGCCAGCGGAATACGTTAGCCCGACTATAGCCTGTCACCACAAACGATGTGAAGGTTGGTGATCTTGTTCTACTGACTTGAGACCCTCGGCCCGTAGGCGTTTGGCTCAAAGCCATGGTAAGCGAAGTAGCAAAGGGTGCCGACGGTCACGTCCGCGATGTATACTTGAGACTAGAGTGCGGCACGGTCAGGAGAGACATAAGATCTCCTCGAAGGAGCAAAGGATAGCGGCAGCGTCAGCGAGTAAGACTCAGGTGCAACGGAACCAGTCCACGGTACACATTCAACACGCAGCCACATGAGTGTTGGGAAACCATGATGGTTTCGGGGGCGGTTGTTGGGGTAGCTGCTTGCGTGAGTGCTCGATGATTGTTATGCGTTAATAGAACATCGGTGGCCACGTTCCCTGCCCTATTTATTCCCTTCTCATTTATTTGTCTCCTTACATTGGAATCCTTTATGCCGATTACGAACCTTTCTTACAATCTGACGCTACCGCTCAAGTTACGCGCGTGACAAACCATTTCTCCCGTGAATGTTGATGTGGATGTATTAATAAATCTTAGTACCGTTTGCTTGTAAGAGCTTGTTTCCGCATAGTTTTTCTTCGTTAATTTCCCTTGCTGAACCTTTGTTTATACGTACCCTGGTTTCATTTTTGCTCGACCGCTTCGCCATTAGGTGCCTGTTGCATTTGATCATATTTACGTGAATCGTTAATTTCGGAACTTGTATATTTGGTGGATTCAATATCGAGGTTTGTTGTTGTCTTCCACTATTTCATGTACCATATTATTTTTAGACAGTTTCACCTCATTGATAGGGAACTCGCCAATACCGTCTTCCTTTTTGGATCCGATTCGGTTACTTGATGGGCTAAGAATTTATAGACGCCCTTTACTTACAGACGCGACTAACGTTGCGAGAAGACTAGGCGTTACTCGAACAACCACTAGACGTCCGGGATTAACAGCCACCACACTGGAAAACCGAGGCACCTACCTCCATATAATACATCATTTTCGCGAGCTACCCCTCAGACTTATGTTTCCGATATCTTGTCCCGGACCTATGCGAGAGGTTTTCGTCAAACTCCGGCTACGGGGCTCGTGAAATCTACCGACATATCGAGTTGGCCGTCATCATTCGTCAGGATAGAAAGGGATTTTTCGTCGAGGATGACTGTGAAGAAGTGTATGGGAATCAAATCACCGCGGAGTCGTTGAAATCCAATTGGATGTAACTTAAGAACCTTACATTGCAACTAGTCGACGACATTTCCCATGCCCATGATTAATTTCGTACCTGCGCACCCGACACGGTCAACATCGAATACGTCTTTCTTCCGGCCGGCATGCCCGAGTAGGGTCCTTACATATATTCCATAAAGCGATTAAAACGCTCCAGTGTTTGTGCCGGTGGAAAGTGCGCCTCATCATCGTGAATGTGGCAAATCCCATTTCAGCGGACATCTCTTGACAATACGCAAAAGATCAGTGAGACGACATCAAGTTGCGTAATGCCTGGTCTGCTGAATGCACTACAAATAACACAAGAATAGCCAGGGTACCCACCGAGTGACGAGTAAAGGTCTCCAATCGTTTCATCAGCGTTTACTCACGTCAAGATGAATCTGTAGTGCACAGGGGCCACCGAAATCCCAGATTTTCATGTCAATGGCTTATAGAACACAGTTGCAGAATGTATAGTTCGAAAAACCACTGATATGGATAAGAGTTATGGCATGTTGTCCGGACACAGAGAAATTGCTAGCACACAAATTTACGGATCATGGACACGCAGCACAGATCGTAACGATACCTAAAACTCTGTATGAAAAGAGAAGGCCTTGATCCTCAGGCGAAGTTGTATTTGCTCACAAAATAAATTTGCATATTTTGACAAGTAAGCGGGCCGCTTTCACTCCGAACTAACAATGGGGCAAAATGGAGACATCAGGGGACAGAGATCTTCTAAACTTTGAGTTCTAGCAGTAGTCCTTCAAAAGGAAGCAACGCAAGCAAGCATGAACCGAAGGCCCAGCATGCTGTGCATACGACTCGTACGAACGAAAGCTGAAAAGGCGACACCAGCACATGAGCACGATCTGTTACACGATTCAAATCTGATCTGTACGCGCTTGCTGATCTCAGCTGCACAAGTTTCCAGAGACTTGGAAGAATCCCGCTTTAATTGAAGCATCAAAAGTGGAATGGGTAGGCCAGAGAGCGAGGAGGAACATGGGGTGGAATAAAGCTTCAGCAGGTTATGGTGGGAGAAATAAAACTCAAATTCAACCCACTTCACGAAGGTAGCCCTGGGTACGAGCTGTTTTTGATGGGAATAGACTTTCCTCAACATCTCCCGTTTGAGATGGCAGTCGTCCGTAGCACTGACCCTCAGGGGGCCTCAACAGAAACCTCAAGGTTTGATGCGGTTCTAACTCCAAAAGTTCTAGTATCTAGAATAAAGGCAATGCAGCAAATAACCCTTTCTCTGGATTTCATAGCTGTTTTTGATGGGAATAGACTTTCCTCAACATCTCCCGTTTGAGATGGCAGTCGTCCGTAGCACTGACCCTCAGGGGGCCTCAACAGAAACCTCAAGGTTTGATGCGGTTCTAACTCCAAAAGTTCTAGTATCTAGAATAAAGGCAATGCAGCAAATAACCCTTTCTCTGGATTTCACAAGTTTGTTTCCGAGTGGGTGATGCGGAATACGGCCAAAAGCAAATGTCAAAGACGATAGCACCCGAGATTAGGCTTATGTCTTTCGCCTCTAACAAGCTGTCCATGAAGATAAGTAAGCTGGTTATGCATGGTGGGCCAGGAGGGAAGCCATGCTGGGCGAAGGAAAGAGGATTACTTAATAAGGAGTGCATGGGAATCGCGCGCTATAGTAAGTGCCCGATCATCTTGTATGAAATCCTTTAAGGACTGGTTGGCCGACAACCACCCAGGGAGTGCCCATCACTCGTTGTAAAGATGGGTGTAGCCGTGGCTTTATTTTACACACTACGGAGAATGGCATTCCGGAGCGTTTGCTTGAACATCTTGTAGAGGGGTTCTGCCAGATTAGAGGCTGTCTTTTTCGGAAACCTGGAATGGCTCTTTTTAAGGACCAAGCGCAATGCATGAAATAACACTTAATGCAGAAAATTCAGCAACAAGAAGTGGATGCTGAAATTTCCGCAGCGGTAGACTGAGGTAACATCTTGTCAGCACAACGTTGTGGGCTGCCGAATAGTACTCTCAGATAACTTGGTCATCGCTAGTGGTTAAGAGGAATTCTTATCTACACGCATTCTCAGAGAAAGATCTGAAGGCTGATTGTGTCCCCAGTCGGTACAAATTCTGAAATGAGAAGTTGTGTTTGCGTATGCTTTTAAGAGGACCATTTCTTGTTCGAGTCTAGTGTGAAAGCGGATTTCTCGTGTATACCTGTTCCAAACAGTGTGAAAAGCTTTGGGTTTTTCAGGTATCTCGCATGCCTAATTTTAGGGCATGACTGAGAACCCGCATCAAGTGGATGACGTATTCTACACCGAAGACGTCAGCGATACATGTCAGTTCATGGGTCACGCTGCACGAATGAATCGTCCGCTTTCAGAACTATGGCTCAAAATGACTGACAGTTCTGATACAGATAACCATGTCCTAGAAAGTTTACTAAGACACCGAAGTTAGGCTGACTGAAATTTCTTGTCGTAAATTTTTTCGTTTGTTATTGTGTCGGGCATTATAAAAGGTGAAGGGCGTGCAAAGAGTGGTTGCTGTGTTTAAGTGGCGATTTCATGGTCACCCCACCTATCGTGCGTCCCTCGCTGGTTATCAGGTCCAGAAAAGTGGAAATCTGACTAGAACGGTGCCGTGTCGGTGTGCCGACTCGTTGTGCCTGCGCTATATGTTGTGTCAACATTCCTAAGGCAGTCCAGAATCTTGTCTTATTTCTGGATAGAAGCCGATGCACAGCTTATCTTGGGAAGGCTGAAGTCACCCGGATTATGCGGATGGAAAAAGCTCTATAATCCTAGGGAGTCATCCAAGAAAAGCATCATCATCCGAAGCGTTGGACGAAGAACGGTGAATAACCCTCACCGGCAGTGACTCTTGGCCACTCAATTGTAGTCAAAGCCAGAGGAGGATCGAAATTTCCAGGTTAGGGTGGGAGCTGGGAGATTCTATCAGAGAACTATCGAGAGACCTTCGTCTTCCTCCGAGCGGAATCAGCCCGGTAAACTGATTATCAGTGGACTCCGTCCGATCTCACTGATATCATCTGTTAACCACGTCTGAGTGAAAGCAAAGATGTGCGGTTTAGTTCCACGAATTAACTGCCTGATTTCCGGTAACATATAGAACAAACCCCGCTAGTTCGTGTGCACTCACTCAAAGGAGAAGTATTCGTTTATTTTTGCACGAACAGAGCAAGAGATTGTGGGTAAGAGCTTGGGTTGGTCTGCCGGCTCTTCTTTGCGGCTCCAGCCACATCACCGTTTGTGCACACGTTGATAACCCTGAAGAGTGCTTGACCAACGTTCTCGGTAATGCAAATTGCCGCTTCTTCATCCCAGCCATTTTCTAGCTTCTTGGAGGAGGCTTGGAAAATCCATCCACAAAAATCTTTGACTCCTTCGCCTGCTGAGAGCGAGCCATCTATGCAAATAATGTGTGACGTGTTGTCTGGCCACTATTGGAAAAACCCAACGGAGCACGGGAGGTGCACCAGTCGTTCTGCTCGCGTTCTAGTCACTGAAAGCGATAATTATTTGCACAGCCGTTCGGTAGACTTTGGGATGGGTGACGCAAAAGACGGAGTCCAAACCATTCCAAAATTCCCAGCGCTTGCTGCTGTACTTGATGAGTTGACCGTCGGGTTATCGTCCACAGATACTGCGGAGACGGAAACTGGAACTTCAGTCTCCAACTGCAGCTTCCGGTCTGTCATGGTCCTGGCTATGGTTTCGGTTTCCTGACCACGCATCTAGCTCGTTTGCACAGAGCGACCAAAGGACATGCTCTTGGGTTGACGACGGCAGGTTTCAAAGCCATTTTTCTAAGCGCTGCCTCGGGGCTAGAGGTAGGACGACCAGAAAGTCAAGTGACATTTTGGCTGGTTTGGCACAAGGGATATTCACGAGCACGGAGTTTATGACATCCGGGGAGAAAGAAGTTGTCAGGAGTGACCCGGCTGGCTCGTTTGGAGGAGTGGTGATGGGAGAGCGACCCATAGTGCAACGTTTTCCATCCTAGGACCTTATTTTGCCTTTTTATCACGATTATATCTGTGTCGTCAAGAGGGCAGATGTCTTCTTGTTGACTGCGGCATCAGAGAACGCTCGTGCACTGTACTTATCCGGAGGATACAATTATCAGTGCATTTTATATAGCCTTCGAACACTTCACCATCCTAATCCTTTTGCAAGAAATAGAACGAGATACACAGTTAAGAAGAGCCGCACATTCGCGGCCGCGGGTTTCCTGCGTCGTTTCGCTTTCTACAAAGCGCGTGGCCATGCAGGGGCAAAGTGGTGCCTTGGCTGTAGATAGACTGAATAGTTGAGGAGGCCGGCCTCTTGTACTGGTATTCACTGGGGTCGATATACTTAAAGTGATACCACTTCCGGCACTGGGTATTAAATACCATTTTTCACGAATGTTCTGCACCCGTATCGGTCACGAGTGCTTGCTGTCTCGGTGGATGTATGTTGGATCCCAGTACCGCTGCATGAGCATGTGACACTGTCAATAAGAACAAAGTATTATAAAAATAGAACGTTTCTGACAATTCGGAACGACGACACTGCAATACAATACGTATCAAGCTAATGTTAGTCGATAAACGATAAAGGCAATCTTATATAATTTTCTATCCACAGGTCGCCAGCAGAGCAACAGTATGAATTGAACATGAGAGGAAGGAAGTTTGAATCAGATTTCAAGTCACCGCGAGGTGTCGGCGATTGCGGGTTTCTGGGTTTCTACGGGTTGTTTGCAACTCCTAAGAAATCTCCAACTGGTTAGTTACCCGTTCTTGAATGGTACGAACAACGGTTTCAGCCAGGAAAAACCATGGGTTGCAAGCTACCGACGCCAACGTTTTGAACAGGGGCATGGATACAGTTGATGATTGGGCCGATACAAAGAGAAAACGGCATGGTACAAGAGCTCTGTTATCCAAATCAGGCACTCACAAGTACGCTGCACACTGGTTCTCATCAACAGGGAGTAAAGTCAGGCACACACTTGCTGACGGGCTAAAAGGCAACAAATGCTGGGTCTCAGTATTTGGCTGACCAAAATAAGGCAAGACAGTAGTGACAAAGATCTTAGTAATTTCGATTTCCGCCTGAAGTAACAAGAGATGAATCCGGAATTTGTGAGGAACTGTGTTTTATTCACGATAGCTCAAGTAATCACAGTCTGTAACTAAGTTCTTTGACGCAGTCCAACTTGAATGCATAAAGGGAACGTGGAAGAGATCTGCCATATAAATCGACAGAACAGAAAAACAATCAAGAGCGCAGCGAACGGCTTCTCTTAACTTTGGAAGAATTTTGGGGATGTTTTTGGAGCAAAACTTCTTTTGACAGATTTGGTGGCAGGTTACTTTGCAACGAATTCTAACTTGATCAGTTCAGATCAGTTTTTTATTGGTGCGGACCACCGACCGTATTTTACCTTAGAACTACCAGAGTTTATCTCTAGTCAAGTTTCACACATGTACCGACGTGACACCACAGGTGCACCGTAAATCAGAAGTGTGTTGTTATGAATCTGCTAACCATCTCCAACCCGTCCACGCCAACGCCATATGACCTATTCTGACGATCTTTGCTCAATACACCGCTTTTTTGTTGTCGTAGATTCTTGCGGAAACGTTAGACTCACATCTTGTCTCATGGCTTATACCATGTAGGTTTCCGGTCTCCGTGACCATAGTATATTTTTGTTACAGTCTGCGTTATGGTATATTCTGGTTAACACATAACCCGTTTATGACGGAAAGTACCTGAAGGTATTGAAATCTGCGGTTGGGTGACGATAAAATGAGACAACCATGAATATTGGGAGATATCCCGGTGGTGCCGCCTAGGGATTTGAAAATCACCGAGTTCCGTGAGGGCAATGATCAGGAGACTTGAAATTTGCTTTTTTCCAAACATTAATCGGTTTTTCCTTCATTCGACGCGGAGATCGAAATTATCAATGCTTGGCTTCGTGAAGGAGTATATGTGTTTTCTTGTGAAGAAGTTTTTCGTGGTTGATTAATAGTTAGCCGCCCCATGTTGATGAATGATTTGTTATATATAAATTTGGTTGGGTATGCCTTGATACACATTCCGTGTGTCTAGTGCAGAAGAAGTCGATTTCATGCTACACCCCATTTTAGGTGATGGATTACTCAAAACTCCCTAGAGATGTCTTCGGGGATTAAGAATTATCACGCTTCAGCAAATTTGAAAGTTGTGTAGATAGACACATGAAGGATTACAGTGTTTTACACGTGCATGATTCACACAGAAACCAGACATTGGACGCTCGAAGTAAGGTGAGATGTAGGTGTGATTACTACTGAGTTTGTATGGTAGATGGCTTACAGGGGCATAAACTACGACCGACGAAGAAGTGAAGGCCGTGGAATGCGATGTGTTTAGTGAGTTCAGTTCGCATACTTCCCACTGCCCAGTTCTCGTGGCGTATTTCACCAATCATTGTTACTCGTCGTAAGGAGGAAAGCCAGGTTGGTCGTTACCACTTTTGCATTGAAGTACAATCACGACCTAACTGCCTTCCCATACGATGTGCATCCAATAAATCATCGGCTCATTGAAAGCAAAGCGAACGGCTCGAGGCATCCGTCCGAGTACAGTACTACAACTGTTGAGTTGAATTAGTATGCTGCGGATGTTTATGTTAGGTATATAACGACCATGAATATTTGCCAAAACCGTCATCGGCTGAAATCTCCGACGACAAGTAAGTGGGTCTGCGAGCAGTAATGTTGCGGAAAACCAGCCACAACTTCTGAGCCATATAGAGAAATGCGGCTTACCGCGTAACGCTAAGGACAACAATAATAGTTGCGCGCAATTATTTCGGGCGGGAGCGGCAAGTGCGCTTGTTCATAGGTATTCGGGATGTGGTAAATGTCGATGCCATGCAGGAAACAAACCACTGCGAGTTGGTTCTCCACTTGTTCACATTTGTCGCTGTAGCCTGAAACAATATCAGTTTCTGGTTACATATGGGATGGGTCATGGACGACCCTGATGTATGCCTAGTTTCGGAGTGGGGAAGAAGCTTCCATGTGTACACAACGAACATTAGCTATGGCACTTGCGAATGCAACTTCTACAGGTCCATGTAGTTACCATGCCCTCGTATGTCGTCCGTATTCTAAGAGTACTTCTATCCATACAGTTGTTTGTTGTTAACTATTACTGCATTTGTTTTAGGCCGCATTCCAGTCCATCGGCGGTAGCTGGCAGGTACGTTACGATTTCATTAATTATGCTGTTTTAGCCGCATCTACCTCGAAGTAAGTGCTGCCTCCAAAGTTGAAATCTAAAAAGAGACCCTATGTAGCGCCATCAATTACTGATGATCCGGCTACCTCTGAAGATGAGTTCCGTATTGTTCCTCCACACAGGCGAGTCCGAGTGAGGGCGTTGGTAAATGGTAAATGATGCCGCACCTAGAAGTTTGCGTAACACTCGCTTTTAGACCTGCACACACAACAGGAAGAGGACTTCTACTCAAGCAGAACCGAAAGCCAGGAGGCCAGGGCAGGCTGATTGAGATATTGAAGGTAATGATGTACATATGAGAAATACACTCCCATCTCATTTTCAACCTGGGTCGTGGCGCTGTAACTATAGGGTACACGTAGGTTGACCGTCAAGCATAGATTTTAATGGGTCAAACCAAAAGCCTTCACGATATCGCATTTCTCGCTTTCCGTTCAACCATCCCGCCTTTTGAAAAGCATATGAAGTTTCACCTACTAAGAGGTTCATGCAATTTCATAAACTTGCCGGTTTCCTCCCCAACATGTCGTCAAACCAACTTATGCCGGATTACGGTGGGCAGTAAATACGTCAGAAAATCGGACCTACCTATGCTCATCTTATACCTGTGGAATCGTTAGTTGCAGCCTTACCTAGGTAACCACCAAGGCCCCCAATATCGGTCGTTTCCACTCCCAAGTGATGACGATTACACAACCTCTCACTTATAGGCTGTCTCCGCCCACTTCATTGTTTAGCGAATGTGCAGTCTAGCGAAACATTATTCACAATTGCTATTAAATAAGTTCATAAGCCTTCCGTTGCCAACTGGTTCTACCTAAGAAATAAAAAATTTCAGCTACTTCGTCAACGTATTTCGCTGTAAAATCTTGACGCCCTTGATAAAAATCCTTTATTTCCACTTTGCCCATCACTCACATTTGATCGCAGTCTTCGCATTCAGATAGACTTTCCAGCCAGCCTCTTTCGAAAAGAAGAACTAGACTATAGTTTCGATGATCAAGGTGAAATTAAACCAAATCCCCGACTACTCATCAGTAAACTAAGATATCGCTTTGCAGGTTCAATGGGTTCAGTGATCTCGACCTGCCTCGGAAGTTCTAATCGCAGGGTTATCGATTGGAGTTAACAGGACAGTTACTGTGTCCCCTCTCGAGACGATCGGGCAGCCTGATCATTACTCACAAGCGAGAGTGGTTGAGCGTTCAGATTTGATAATTCGGTCGTGCCTGATGTGAGGTCAATGGCGCAGTGGTTAACACGGTTGCCTCATGATTGGAATGTCCGGAGTTCAAATCCCGGCCGTGGCAAGGATATGCACTACTGACGAGCTCTAATGAGAGCGAAACTCGAGTCTAGTGCTTCTTTTCGAAAGAGGCTGGCTGGAAAGTCTATCTGAATGCGAACGCTGCGATCAAATGTGAGTGATGGTCAACTTGAAAATAAACCAAATCCCCGACTACTCATCAGTAAACTAAGATATCGCTTTGCAGGTTCAATGGGTTCAGTGATCTCGACCTGCCTCGGAAGTTCTAATCGCAGGGTTATCGATTGGAGTTAACAGGACAGTTACTGTGTCCCCTCTCGAGACGATCGGGCAGCCTGATCATTACTCACAAGCGAGAGTGGTTGAGCGTTCAGATTTGATAATTCGGTCGTGCCTGATGTGAGGTTAATGGCCCATTAGTCAACACGGTTGCCTCATGATTGGAATGGCCGGAGTTCAAATTCCGGCCGTGGCAAGGATATGCATCACTGATGAGCTCTAATGAGAGCGAAACTCGAGTCTAGTGCTTCTTTTCAAAAGAGGCTGGCTGGAAAGTCTATCGGAATGCGAACAGCGCGATGAAATGTGAGTGATGGTCAACTTGAAAATAAACCAAATCTTCGACTGCTCATCAGTAATTCAAAATAACACTGTTGAAGTGCGGGTTATTTTTATTCACATGAAACACTTGAAAAACCGATAGTCAGAAGATCTGAACGTTTGAAATCCAGACCACTGGGGAATTTCGGATTACCGCACACTCATTCAGGGTGTGATGAACAAGACTGACACGCTCGGTCCCCTCTTGTTTGCACAGTTAATACGTACGATTCAACAATGTATGTTCTGTTATTGTATCTAATAGTGTTTTGCGATTCATACATGGTTGTTCGTTATTCTTTGCAGATCAATTCCAATCACAACAAATAGATATCATGTGTTCCAAGCAACACAGGTGAGCCTAAGCTAGATACGCACGTGGGTGAGGCGAATCGGGAGATTCCCGGAGTGATGGCATGCGGTTGAAATGAGAGAGCTTATGAGACGCTGACCTACCTACAAATGTCCAGTGTGTAGAAGAATAGGTATTAATTGTCCTTGTGTGAACGTTTCCTTTACATTCACAGGCAAACTGCACACACGTCTAATGAAGCATTTATCCCCGTCATATCATTTACACTTCGCCGAGCGTTCCTATTCTTATATACGGCAGCCTCATCCCCCGGCCCACTTCTCTTGGCCTGGAGTTCGGGCAAGCGCCCATTATTCTCACTTATCTACCTTCCGGAGTTGGAGTATCATTCTAGGAAGCGTTCATTTTCCCATTATCGTTAGTAAGCCGACGCGCACACAATTCCTGGCCACCCGTACTTGTTGGAAAGCTTCAATAGCTCACAACTAGTGCATAAGTCTACCGTACGGCTCAACGTGACTCTGCGCAACGCCAAATTACAGCCGATTGCTCTAGAAAAATGGTATCCAACCTGTGAAGAAACATGCAACGATTAGATTGAAATGTGTATCTACCGACATAAAAATGTGAATGGTGAATAAGTAATATTCCATCTCGATTTCTATCCATTTACAGCCGAATGTAAAATGGACAGATGAGAACAAAGGAATTGTCGTTGACCAACCACACACTTGTTCTTAGAGATATGAGACAACGTAAAAAACATGGGCTAAACGATTTCTCAGCCGCAAAATGGATCCACTGACGACGAATCTACGGACTGCACTGATTTTTTATACTTATTAGCCTCCCTTTCACCTCAGTTCATTTCATGTCGTAGAATTCGACTTCTGTTGCCTAAAATACCCCAGTTTGTTTCGCACACTTCTTGTTCGGTCTCCTTGGGCTTCTGTTTTGATGCAGACGTTTCTTTTCTAGGTTAACTACAGCAAGACTTTCAATCACCCTACAACATGTGGAGGCCTGCTGCTGATCGTTCATCCTCAAATTATGCAAAATGATGGTCGTCATAACACCCAACTCTTGCCTAGTTCACTGTACGATATTCAGACGGACAAGGGCGCAGTACTTTTACCATGATAAATAGGAATGGAAGTACACAATGATGAGAAATTCTACAGATCACACAGTAAACGGAATCTATTGGAATTGTATAGAATCGCAAGTAGACCGAACAAGAAATGTGCAAAACAAACTGGGGCATTTTAGGCAACAGAAGTCGGGAGACGGGCGAGATCTGGCTGAAAGGATGCAATCTCCGCTCAATCCTCGCGTTAATAATCTGACGGCGGTGGACGGGATGATCGCCGCGAACCAGAGGGATCATGACACCTAGGGGTCTCTAGTGTGCGTCCCACTACTGCACTAAGGGAGGCGGGGAAACCAGTACAAAGACGGTCATGTATCTCTTCTGCGAGTTGTGCTGCGTCCAACGAGTACGATATCATGGCCGCTATAAGGATAACCTGTATGGTATCCGACAGACTCTGTATCCATAACTATTTAATGAGCGTCTTAACTATGGGTGTGGGATCTAGAAACTGTTGCGTTTGAAGCAACTTATTGGACTGTCACTTTTCATCCAACTGCTGATATCTAAAGAGTTGCTCTAGGCGTGATCTATCAGGCAGTGTGCTCTGTTTAGCAACCGCTTCCTCGAGGGCTTTGTATCTAGGTTCATTGCGTAAATTCAAATGGAGACACTTTAATTGCATTCTGGCATCTTGTGATGGACAGGCTGATATGCGCTCGAACCTTTTTGACTGGATACGTTGACATGGTGACTTATCTTCTTCCGCCTGTCCTGCGGGTACTCCACCGTGTTTACTCTATCCCTTCCAGACGATTCGAACTTGGTGCGTGGAGAGATAACTCCCATCTACCTATCGTACAACACGGGGAAAACCTACCCTCTTTTCTCTCAAGAGTTTTTGAGGTTAAGTGGCCCGCTGCGATAGAGAAGGAAGCACCGAAGACTGGGTAACATGAATAAAAAAAATCGTGCCACCAAGGCAACTTTTTCGATCATCCCCGAACTTTGACATACCCTATCGCGTGCAGTCGTTCTTTGTGTGTATCACTTTGTAACTGTGATCAGTCAAAAAGACGTGGTTTTCCCTCTCTCTTTGCAATGACGAAGACCTTCTAGGGGAAAACTACGCAGCGATTATGCTGAATAATATTTCAATAGTCTCACTCATCTTGAACTTTTGATGATTTTGGTTTTACACTCACTTTTGTTTTAGTCAGACTATCCGTCTTGTAACATCCGTTTCAAGACTAAAAACGCAAACCGCTCTTTTCCTCGCTAGCTTGACGTGTTTCCCCGTACGCCCTATTTTCCAGGGTCAACGCGTCCAGTCTTTGTTTTCCACTGTCGATCGGTTTCCGATAGTGAATTATGGCTGGGTGTCATTCTGTTGAATCAGTTCCAACAAGCTTGTCTAGAAGCTGGCCAAATTTTGACCGATTCACTCTGACGCACTGGCCGTAAAACGCTGCCCCTAAATACATAAACCATAAGTCTGGCTCCATTTCTTAGAACTGAGGGACCGTAATGGTGACTGCACCATCCGCTGGCCTCCGTTCTGAATTCGTTGAGAAACATAACGAAAATGGAGTAAATACGCAAGCAATACAAAAATAAACGATAAAGCTACATGTATACATATGAACAAATGATGAATAAGATTGATGTGAAATAAGCTCCCAGAAGTGAAAGAAGCTTACAGGGTGTAATAAACTTCGGGCTCACTAATTTGCCGCAATCGACCAAAAAAGATATGTTGAACGAAAACTGGGTATAAATTGGGCCCACCAAATTGTAGAGGGCTGGAACGTTTTTACGTTTAGATCCGTGCCTACGCTCCACAGTAGTTGAACTAGAGAACCGAATAATGGAGAACGACTTTTGTTGCAAGTGGCCTCGGAAACTGAGCCGTAAGTAAAGTGAAACGAAAAGCAGAGCACGACCAACTAACTAATAGGAGACCGGATATTCTTGTTATGACCTTGGACAGTCGAACAAACGACAGAGTGCAGACATGTAGCCAAACAATAGCAATAGTGCCAGCGATTAAAATCAACAGCAAGGCAGTTGGAAAACGTGGCAAATCGAGAGTGTCTCTAAAAATTGGCTCAATGTACCTACCTCCAGGGAACAGTTTGGCTTCACGTTACAGACGCTAGCGTACCTTCCAGGATGCCGGTTTTTAAACAAACCCTAGCTGCTGGCGCATTCACTAGTGGCCAAAACGGCACTTGTGTTACTAGTCGTCAATCGCCTTCCCCCGGTGCTTGCTGAGGTGTTCCGGTTACAAAGGCCAACTTATGTCAACATTCAATACTTACGGTCCCGTTACGCTCAGCTGGCTGTTGCACCCCAGAAGGCTACAAATCAGAAACATTGGTTCCTCTAACTCACGGTGTGATAAGCCGTTAATAATCGTCCAGCCGACTTAACTGAAATGGACTCACGCACGTGCGGTGCTGTTCTTGGAAGGGTACGTAAATCGCAGTGGATCACTTCTCTGTGGTTTGACTGATCTTGACCCATTATGTGCAGACCTCAGCCATCTGTGCAGTCTTAAGATGACGGATATAAATCAGTTCAGGAACAAACCAGTAGAGTGACCACTATAGTTACAACTATGGTACGTCACAATCTATGACGTATATCAAGTGGTGCGTGGGTCAGTTCTGTACGTGGGACGAGTGTCTAACAGAAGCTGCTGTGTCCAGATCCCAGTGTCGATGAATTCGCGACACTCAACACTCCAACTTCTGGATTTTATTTTTCCAAAGTACGCATTTAAAAACTAGTGAGATGGCACGTTGGTGGTAAACATCCGAACTCTAATTCCTGTTCATTCATACAGTATGTACACTATTATCTGTCGACCCCCCAGCACACGGACATGCACTGCACCCCTACATTTTTACAGGCTCGTGTGCATGAGATCGCTGGTCTTTTGCTTCGCCGCGACCGCATCTGGTAAAGAGTGGTGAGGTGGGGGTTCTTAGTATCTTGTCTGTGTTCGACGTGAAGCGGCACGGGCCTGTTAAGTCCACTGTTGATAGACTATAGTTAGTGGTGTGACCTTCTTGCCAAGAACTCCATGTGCGTTAGGAGCTGCGTCAGTGTTAGTGAAGTGTCCGATGAGATCTCAAATCACACATCAAAAAATCGGGTGGTGTTTGCTAACTGACGTCATCTGTGGCCCAGTCAGAATCTCAGTCCTTTTGTGATGAACCTGGCGTACAAGGGCAGTCTTACTGCATGGCCCCGAAACCTAGTCCACTGGTGGGGAGGATGTTCAAAGAGTACCCGGTTTTGACCACCAATGCCTCCGGAACATTTGCGGGTTGTGGTAAGAACATTGCGTCACCACTGATGACGTTCACCAACGTGTCTTCGGGAAGTACACACTCTGTCGACCCTTGAGTATTTTGGTCTCGTCTCACAGGGTTCGCTAGACTTAGCATATCTTACTAGTGTCAATTCACCATCTACCCCATCGCGCTTTGCTTACTAGTGGAAGTCTAAGCTGGAGGAGGTAGCCCGGCGGCCAGTGCATGAGTGGGGTTCGGGGTATGAAGGTACTCACTGTGAATTGTTTCTGTAGTGCAACCCCGGCTTGTTGGCTGAGGTCTAAAAGAAAATAAACACCTTTGGTTGAGAGAGTTGTCTGATCTGGCGAAGAACAAGAGTCACCACCGTTTGGTGTGAATCTCTGCGCGTATTTGCTCAAGTTTTTCTTCTTTTTCCCTTCAATTTTTCCTTTTTCAACTTAAAAACCCCTTTCTCTTATGTTACGGCGTTTTTGCACTCCATGTAGTTTTTGTCGGCATATGTACACCTACTGTCTTTAGCAAGCTAACAAGATTATTGCAAATATTCTCGTAACATGAAGTCACGGAGCAAGCAAGAAAAACCAGTCCCACTGCGTAAGCGTGGGGCATATAGTGTAATGTTATAGCACCTTGTGCCTACCAAGCGCGGTCGTCCATATGGTTGACGTTGTCTCATGAAAGGAGTGGGAGGCTGGCTGGCAACGCAACTTATTTAGCGCAGGCTGTTTTATTGCCATTATTATTAGTATTATTACTATCAACGGTGTACATTCAGCAGACCAGTTTGTTCCCCCTAGATACCCTAAGCTGTATGGGTCAAATGGGATTGATTCCTGGTCAACCTACTCCACCTGTTTCGATCGCCCACCTTGACTACATAAACTGGCCTATTGGTTACTTCCGAAAAACGCAAATTACCTCACTTGGTTATCACCATACAGTAGCCACAGGATTACCTTTTTCTAGGGATAGAGTAATTGAAACACTAGTTGAAGTTGGTGGCATCGGATGACACACCCTAGCAGGTATCTCGCATTCGAACATGAGATCAAGGTCAGGAGCGCAGCTGCATACAGCGAGATGGGTAGACAGATGTGATCAAAACAGTAAGACCGGTTAAAGAGGAAGACAACGTTGCCAGCTGTATGAACAATATTTACAGCTGTTGTTGATGGAGCGACTTGTTTTCAGTTAGCTCTGAAACATTTTTGCAACCACGTTTAGACAAACTTTCCTGTTCGTCATATTCCACTTCGACGCAAACGTGACTACTGGGCAACCCCCTTTAAGCAGGTATGCTCATATTTACACGTAGGTATGCAGACCGTTTGTGTGCTGGCTTTCAGGCGCACACACTCACAAACGCTACACGGTTGCTCACTGAAACTGGCATTCAACCACTCAAACAGGTATTAAATTGTGCGCACACCTCAAGCAAACAAGCGTCCAAAGTCCTGGTCATGTTTACTTTCGATCGAATCGACTGCGCGAGGTTGCAACATAAACTCAAGTAGCTTGTTCCACAAATCAATTACCGGATACACGAAGAACTCAGCTCTGATGGGTGGCTTGTTCAGGAGCACCGGGTAACCTCTCAATTGATGCATTTTCTCAATTGATGAATAGGACGCAGGTTTCAAGCCCAGGAGCAACATTTCAAGTGCCGCTTCGTGGACGCTTTGTACAGTGGTATAAACACGCCAAGATCTCTAGAAGAAGCCATCTTTATGGATTGAAACGGGGCATCTTTGGCTTTCCATTGAGCTGCAAGTATGAAGTCGCCACAGAGACAGATTACGAGGTCTGCGGCTATATCCATCCGGGTGATTCACAAACTGTTTTCTTCTTAGTGGGCTATTGACGGGTTTCTTTTTCCCTATGTGTGAGTGGGTCTCAACAATTTAACCGCGTGACCAATTCGATCAAATGCTCCTGAAGGCCCGATCACTGGATTATCAACAGCCTTTAACATCGTCAGCAAAAGTTTGGCACGGCTTGTTTGAACGGCTAACCAAGCCGTAAATTCACAACTGCAAACAGATTTCCTAACACAGGGTCGTGTGGAGTCCCTGTAAAAATAATGAATACTCGATAAGCCTCCCCCAATGGATGCCATAAATGTTCTGTTCGAGGAGTCTCGAACCCGCTCAAGGATTGCTAGCCATAGGCAGTAGTGCTTAAGTTCTTCGAGAAGCAGTCGGTGACTGACTGGGCGAGATGCCTTATGAAAGTCAGATCAGTAAATGTCCACTTGCTTCCATTGTTCAGCCCTCTAGTTATTTCTTCGAGGAAGGAAATAAGTTTCATGGGCGCAACATCTTTTTGGAGAAGTCATGTTGCTTAGCACTTACGAGATTGTCATTGGGGGAAAAGTCAACCGTGATAGCCCCCTCATATATCTTTAGCAAGACGCAGGTCAGGTTACTTCAACAATGTGTTGGGGTTTCCTCACTTGCTTCTCCTCCATGAGCGACCGTTAGGGTAGACACTTTTCAGACCCCAACAAACTTCCTTTGGCTAGTTGCTAAGTTGGTTGGTTTACCGACCAGACACACCGGAACCTCAATTATGGTTATGATCCATACTGACTGCAGTCAGTATGTAAGTCCAGACGTCTATGTCACTTAATAAAGAGCGCCGAGTTGAACGTGTAATCATTGACTGATGACACTCCTACTCTCCCTCTCGTGTCCCAAAACACTTCCCACGTTTTGAAAACATTCGTTTCCGCTTCTGGCAAGGGTCACGATTTTATTGTTGACACAGGTAGTGTTGAGTCAATAATCTCGCACTCAGACCTAGCTGTGTTTTATCTTGATTCTGTTCTACATCTCAGACAAGCTAACATCCGCGGTATTACTGGTCATCCACTACCTCCTGTAAGCTGTTGCACCGTATCGGTGAAGTTGACTGATGCTAGCCCCACTGATTGTCAATTTCTGGTTTCAAGTTCAGGTCCTTCCATTGGACTTAAAGTTCTAAGACTACATTTCGAGATTTCGCTACTGACAACAGCAAATGACGCTGGCATCAGGCAACTTATACTTGACTGCTATAAGGCCATGGGGGGAATAAAAATACCGCAGGTAAACCTCGAAGCTCCTGGAGACTTAGTCCTTCTTAAAAGACGAATCATTCCATTCGGTTTGCGAGAACCTGTGCGCAAAGAATTGCTATCCATGTGTGAAAAAGGAGTGACAACATCTGTTGACTCATCATACTAGGGCGATTCCAATGGTGACACCATTAAAGGCTGGTGGTATTACATCGAGAAATTTTGGTGACTGTAGGCTAACTTTGAATACACACCCACTACAATGTACCTGCATAACAGAAAAACCTGAAGGTATTCTGTCTCGTTTGTCGGGTTCTAGGGTGTTTTCAAAAATCGATTTAAAGGATGCTTATCTATGAACACCACTTGATGAAGTATCAAGCAATTTGACTGCGATTACTACACCATTCGGACGGTATCGATACAGTTTTCTACCTTTTGGTTTAAACGTTTCGCTAGCGGTATCGCAGGATGTCATGAATAAAATTACTAGAGACCTAGATGGTATAGAAACCTATCAAGACAACGTTAGTGTTCATGCTCCTGATAAGCTTACTCACGTTTATCGTCTTCTTTTTCTCTTGAGACGATTTTTTGGCTCCAATTTGGCCATTAACCTCAAAAAGTGCAGTTTTCCAGTTTTTGCTTCCTCATGCCTTGGTTACGTTGTCGATAGCAATGGCCTCAGGCCAGATTTGCAACCCTTAGCCCCACTAGTGAATGCACCGTCACCGATTAATCACCACGAACTCCGTTCTGTTTTGGATGCAGTTTTATACCACCCACGTTTTATTCCGATCTTCGCCCATTGTGCTACTTGTTTGTTTGATGTTATCCATCAACAATTTTTCTTTGTCCAATACCCACGACAAAACGTTTTGTACTTCACTCGACCACCTTCATACTACTGCTGTTTTGAGACCGTTCTCTGCCAAGGATCATTCAACTGCAATTACCGGTGTTTTTTCCACTGGAATGGGTGCTTTTTTAACAGTGTGGTAGACCCGTTATATGCATTTCACGTCGTCTGTCTAAAGTCGAACGCAGATATTCTCAGACCCAACGTGAAACCCGTGGGGTATACTGGGCTGCTAAAAGACTGCATGAGTACCTTCTTGGTCTGCTATTCACTATTGCAGCAGATTACGAAGCCTTAAAATTCCTGTCATCTTAGCAAATCGATGGCAAAGTCATCTGTTACCATGGTGCAACGTTTGAGCATTGTTCTTAGCTCGCATAATTAGACAGTTGTTCATCGAAATGCAACAACAATCCTCTTTGTTTATTTCTTATACCGTATTCCGTCACCGGCTCGAGCTTTAACGACGGTGATTATTCATTAATTCAACCACTGCCAGTAAACAGGGATGCACTTGTGTGCGACACTCGTAAGTTCTTCAGTCCTGTTATCTGCGCCTTAATACTTGGCTGGACACAACAGGAGCGGCGTAGATTTCCCGCATTTTACTGTCGCCGTGAAACTTTGTCTATTATTCCGGATGGATTATTGTGTTTTGATGATCTTGTAATTCCACGGACTCCGAGATCTTGTTGATGACCGGACGTAGAAGCGTACAATAAACGCTACCAAAAATCGTATCAAACGTGCGCACAAGATTCATATGAACCAATCACAATGGCTCCCATGGTCTGTTACGTTTAAAATATTTCAGAGTTCACGTTGACTATTGCAGTTCTTTCCTGGGGAAACAATATGCCCTAATGATTATTGATGCCTATTCCAGATGGCCCGGAGTTTTTCTGTGATGAATGTCGTTGAAAATATACTCTCACGTCAGTCGTTGAAGTTTAGGTTGCACAATTTTTGATACGGCGCCTAATTCTAATACAAGCGTCTGATTGCCGTTTATTCGTTCTGTTCTGCTCGCTGCGGATATACGGGATATTGGCTCGTGATGAGTTCTATCTATTCATGGAGTATCACATTTTCTAACGACATCACCGAGTGCAGAATTTGCACAGCATGCATTGAGAAGTGTATTCTGTAGAGAGGGTGTATATGCTGCTTTGGTCACCGACAACGGTACCCACTTCACCGCGAAGATTTCAGAAGAATGAATAAAAGGACTTTGATGTCGACATTTCCTTAATGCTCCACGACATCCGCAGTCCAATGGAATTGCAGAAAATTTTGTACGCACGTTGAAGTCTGCCACTGCTTCTTTACCACCGAACTCATTTTTAGAACTTGATCGAGGAGTCAATAATTTTCTCATGCAATACGGAAACGCTGCACATTCGGTAACTGGAAAGATCCCCGCAGTCCTTTTCAAATCTCTTTCTCTGCGTAAAAGTCTTGACTGTACAAAAACAGCTGATGTTACACGTTTCAAAGGCAATGGTCTACGTCTTGTCAATGGAGCAGTTCTTTCATCTCAGGGGAATTGCACAGTTACTATTCTTGACTTGAAAGACCTTTCTTGCCATCGTAGACATGTTGACCAGGTTGAGTTCAATTTCAGAGATAATCCTGTTGCATATGAAGGAAACAACATGACTGAAGCACAGGATTTTTCTGAATTAAATGAAAAACACGAAGAATCTAGACCACCATGGAATTACATGTATTCGCTCGTTGATTCAAGGTGTGGTGGATGTGATGAACATGACTCATATACCTTGTCTCTTTTCGTTATGCAATTGTTTTATTATGTTAAAATCCTGTACAAGTGTGAAACGTACGATTAAATGATATACGTTCCTTGTTATTGTACCCGATAGCGTTTTCCACTTCTTATACGTTCGATCCTCATCCTATTCAATTCAATTCTAATTACAACACTGACTGTCAGGCATTGCGCCCATGGACTTACGTGTTGATATAACTAAAATCCTGCCTGCATACTGCTTGTACACGCTTTTTGGCTTTGAAAAATTGTTATGATCATTACTAAACACAAGTTGTACAGAATGTCAGAGTCACCGGTTGTGAGATAGCATTCCTCGTATCTGCGTTTGACTGGCCCAAGATGACCACGAACTTCACATCGCATTTTCGAAGTTAGACGAAGTGAAGTGACATTAGTTATGCGTGGACTGTACACAAACTATTACGAAAAGAAAACAAAGAAAGTCGAACCAGGATAACGATAAAATCGACAAAAATGGTGGGGGCTGTGGTGAAAGTATAAAGGTACAACTTAGTAATCAGTGGACACAGATGCTAAAATAACACGTAAGTCTGCATTCTCCGGAAGCGCATTTCAATAGGCCAGTCAAAAAGAATAGTACGCACGATTGATGGCCCTTCAACTACGGCGGCGCCATTCGCTAATCAGCCGTGTGGCTGTACGGAGGACGTATAACGTGATAGAGCTCGTACTAACTTACACCACAAAACAGGTTCCAGTTTCATCTGTAAAACCCTAGATCATTTTGTTCGCCAGATCCTACATCGTTTACTTATTTTCACCTAGCTGCTAGTTCGCCTACACTGACATGACAGAGCAAACACTGAATTTTTGGATCCCGGAACGCATCCTAGCATAGGTGAAAAGCCCGTGGTGCAAATGCAGTTCGGCACCCGTGTGCGCACGTCAGCCGATAAACAGACTACTGGGATAAGTGATCGTCCGCCATATTTTGAACAGCCATCACCCGATGGATCTCAAGCACGCATTCACAAGTGTTTGCGCAATAGATAAGTCCCGGAGGTTAAATTGCGCTGAGACAGTTGCCTTGAAACGTTGGTGTCCACATCTATGTGTGCAGAAAAACTCCTGTCGGCTTGACACTGGCATAATAACGATGGTACTGACTGATTAGCGATTAGATTCACCGTATGACCCCGTGTAAGTTTGGTTCCGCATGTGATCCTTGGTTTCCGTCTTATAATCTGTAGTTCTGTAGTACGCACTTAATATATGAAGAAAGTTACCAGACTACAATTAATCCGCGTTAACGGTTTTGACTGTTCGATTGAGATAACAATAAACGTCCAGTAAAATATTCGAAAATAACAAACAAAGTGCGTCAAACTTGATTCGCGCACAACTGCGCCTGGTCATTGTGAGCTGTCAAAGCATCTGTTGAAGCTTCCTATAAATCGGGGATAACTTCGGCGTCGAGTCACGCACGACCTTCCTTAAAATGAAATGACATATCTTGGTAACAAGAT
>QNGE01001025.1:2890-16031 GCA_008508345.1 Paragonimus westermani
ATGATGATGATGATGATGATGATGATGATGATGATGATGATGATGATGATGATGATGATGATGATGATGATGATGATGATGATGATGATGATGATCCCTCCGTGGCTGTTACACAGACGTCTTGCTCTCTTCTTGAAATCGAGGGTTTCCGTTAATAGGCACCAATCATGATATATCTCTTCAGATTCCCAAATCATGTAGAGGAGTTTCGTGAGCTCTGATATGAACCCCTCCCTACCATCTCTGAGGAGATCTGATCTAGATGCACTGTTACGTTCCAATTATTTCAGCTCCAAGACCACTTCTGCTTCTGACGAAGGACCGTCTAGAACGCAATTATTGGCTATTAGGATCCCGTTACCCACATGGTCTGGTTGAGGCCAACTGAGCTGTTTCTAAAAGTGTTCGGCCCACCTGTCAAGTTGTCTGCACGTCACCTGTCTACATGTGCACACGTGTTTGTCCCTCCCTATCTCACCCAGGCCCCGAACAAATCGTGCTACTGACACAATCGATTGTCTTATCTGTCTCATCACTATTATGACGTCATTGACTCGTGTTCGATAAAGCTACGCGCTATTGCCGCCACGTGTTCTCATTCTACTCTGGGCCGACTACTTGTCAGGGCTCGCAGTTTAACGTGGTTCTAAGTTGTAACACTGTCATAATGCTGGCCTAGCGTCGACCCAAACCCAGCTGTTCGCGTAGATCTCAAGCACTGTGAGGGCTGGATATGCTTCGTCTTGTCAAACCTGTGGTTGCGTAGCCGCTTTGCCACGTTGAGAACACCGTATGACATGAACATTTTGTTCTGGCACTTGTTCCAGCTACTTCATATCATGAGGGGTTGACTTGCTTCACCTGAGAACATGGACAAGTTTGGCGTTTTAAAAGATACAGCTGCGAGTCTGAGGAGTTTGCAAAAGATTTCTGTGGTGTATAAATGTAACCAAGTGTTGTTTAAGGGAAATAAACACATCGTAAGAAGAAAGTGCAGTGACCAAGTGAAACGAATGAATAACAACATTAATATTCAATGCAACATAAGAGTTTTCAAGTTAACCTCGACAGTTAACCCAAACTACTCTACAGCACGTATGCAGAGGAAGCCAACTACTGTTCCGTGACCACGCTTTTGTGAGACAACGGGGTTTACCAGTGAACCAGTGACTTCAGATTATGTACGATCGAACTACTTTACGCAAACGCTCAGCCATGTTCACTTGTGCGTAACACTCAGTTAAATTGATCTCCTTGAGAGGAGGCACAATAACTGTCGCGTTAATTTCAGCCTACGAACCCACGACTTGTGTTTCTCTTCATGTTGAACTCACAGGAATAAATAAACTTGTTGGGCGGTTTTTTGATAACTGATAAGAAGCACGAAATTTTGGTTAACTTACACTGAACGACACGTTCATCTTATGAAAGAGTAACCGGAGTTGAAGGCCTCGGCCGTCGTGATGATATTCATTGCTTATGAGCTCTAACTAAAGGGGGAACTCGACTCTAGTTTTGATTTTTGAAGCTTATTGAAAGGCCAAAGCTGAGATCGATACTCCCAAAATGTAATGACGTTTTACTTTCTATTTTGTAAAGAAGCAGGTGGCCAGTAGCTTTCCGCTCATTATTCCAGTACATACATCGAAAACAAATTTCCTGATGCACATAACGCTGTATTAGAATAAGAACATCCACATTTTGTTTCACATTCAAAGTTGTTTAAAACCACAAATATGCTTCTTTTTGTGAATGTATATCTACTCATTCTTCGGCCACAGTGTTCTCCAGCCACTTTCCTGTAATTCTAACCAGATTTTAAGCTTCATTTTAGGCACATGAGGCACATTTCTAACTAGAGCGACATTCCACTTCATAGTCTTGTCAAATCCATCATGTTTCGACATTTGATGCTTACTGAGTTTCTTGCTTAAAAAGTTCCCACAACCTCGATCACCCTGACCTTTCTAAACGCATACCCACGTCCTGAACTAGGCCCCATTTCAAACCTGTATATGCGTACACCCATATATACTGTCGATCTGTTAGTCTTTACTCAGCAAGCTTTCTTAATAATGTTGACAATCTTGCAAGAGAACTGACCACAAATTTAAAATGGCGATTGTAGTAACTATTGGGCGTGGCGAAGATATGGCTCTATGGACGTTGAACAGTCACCTCCCAAGCTGTGCAGAGCAATTTCTTGAATTAATCTGTGATGGCTCTTCGATTTACATGAGTAAAAATCTCCTGTTGCCTACCAATAGTGTCTTCCTTGTTGGAAAGCCAACTGCAACCGTTGTTTACAACAAACAGTGGACAAGTTTTTTTAAAGCAAGCGCCAGTTCAGGGAAAGAAGTCCATGCATTTTCACCGTTGTGAACCGTAGGCCGGTATCTGGTGTTTGTTGCACATTCCCTGTGGAGACATTGAGTCTAGATTGCCGGTTACTTAATACTTGCTTTCAGCTTGAACACCACTCATATTTGATCGTAGCATTTGCATTCAGATAGAATTTCCAGTCAGATTTTTTCGAAGAAGAATCACTAGACTCTCATCAGAGCACGTCAGCAGTGCACATCCCTGGTTTCCCTGGCATCTCTGGGATTACAACTCTGACCATGCTTTAGTGAAGCCACCGTGTTGACCACTGTGTCATCGACCTCACACAATAGGCACGAGCAAATTGTCACATTTGAACATTCAATCAGTTTCCCTTGTAAGTAGTGGTAAAATTGCCCCCATGTTCAACTGAAAATTTGTCTGACTGTTTTAAAATAGTACTTTCTCATTTGCTGTAAAATCCAACCGCTTTAGGCGTCGTCATACTGAAAACGTTCCAAAAGACACCATAACCATGTAAATCTGCTACATAATGTATGACTGGATTGAAGAATGATCCTGATCGTGTGAGAGAGAGTTTTAGGCCCTCAGAGTAGGTGCAAAGTCTCTCCAGATAGCATTTAAGACTCAGAAGTTTCTGTTCGCAACCCCGGAACACTTTCATTGGGTTTTTATTCCTTTAACTTAAGCATGGGCTGTGAGGTTTAGTAGGACATATCCCAATTCCATAGATTACGTACGATCATTATGTGACTGCAGCTTGAAGGGGTTAAGGTGTTGGAGCGACTAGTCTGCAATTCTGGGGGAAAGTGTGATGAGTTTGTTCGTCTTTCTATAGCGTAACAACAGTAAGGTGGTTAGCTCGGTGGTTAGTTTGGTTGCTGTTTTGAAGCTGATGAACGGAGGATTGAGTCTCACTTCCTTATAATCTGTTCTGCTAAGTAGATACGTTGATGTGATGAAGTGAAACTTCAGAAAAAATGTTTTGCCAATCCTCCACAAATCTATGGCGAAGGTGGTGGCTGTACAATTTTTTTGCAAATATTTTGCTTAGTTTTTTGGACACTTCACTCGAACACGTAAATAAGAAATAACATATTGAAGGGCTTATTACCAGATGAATTTTACTGTGTCTTATCATGTACATATTACGATGCTGGTGTTTATATAACAAAGTCAAACAGGGTTAGTAGAATGAAAACCAAGACCGTGTACACAGCATGCACGAGCAATGGAGTTGTTTATTTACGACGGCACTCTCAGGTTGACAACGATGTCATTTTTGTTGGCAGAGGAGTGGTTATTATTCGTGAATAGCAACAGCCTCGATGAACTGAACCAGTCCTCGAGTGTCGGGTATGCAAATCTCCTTGAAAAGTTGGTTTTGGTGGCCTTCTGTCCGCATGCAAACAAGTGACATACTACCGAAAATGATGGCCGCTTACATTACGCGGATTGAGCAACACCAGCTACTGAGGCCAATTTCATCTCATCCATAATCCAAGCTAGAACATACCTGGCTACTTCTCTGCTCATTTGCCGTTCCATTCTCTCCACCTAGGTGGCTGCTCAGTGAATGAACAGATATAACCGTTCGATTGCAGCACTGATTACGAATACGTAGTTCATTGTGCAAACTCATATTTTTCCGGCATCCGTTATAAAGCCAATGCAGGCAGAATTCAGGCTGATACATTTTAGTGAAAGTTGCTTGCTTTCTACAAATTGTGACTGTTATCACCTAACCTTCTCAGCCTTGAACGCTTTGCTCGAGTGGACGTCACATTCTGAGCATCGTGCGTAGTTCGGCAGAAAGCTAGCAAGGCAATCAGCATGATTTTGTTCTAGCGTAGGATGTATTTTCGTTCTCATATCACTCAGTTGGCTCCTTTATGTTGATGATTACTGTCCCAATTCTACACGCAGTTTATATGCTGTGCGATGGTTAATATGTTGTAGTTCCTTTGAGTGCGCCAATACCATAAGAAAACTCTTGGGGACGCATTCTGGAAGAGTGTGTAGTGCTAGTTCCTGAATTCGTACGCCCAGAGTTTCCCCAACCTTATGCTATCGTGAATCGGAAGTCGCAGGGAGAAAACGATGAATCTGCAAACAAACTTTATTTATTGATTTACTCACCGTTCACAACAGACTTCAACGTAACAATTAAGGGGTGCTAGGGAGCTGGACGTGTGAGTACCTTGAGCACAACCGCACAGCAGCCGCCAAAGTGGAAGAGTGCGTCGACGGAAAATTCCAGTCGACCTTCAGAATTCAAACAAGCGTTAGACTGGTTAAGCGGCGTTCCTAACGGTAATAGCTCAACATTGTTATTCTAGTGAATGTAACCTACAGCAGTAGAGATGATGTGGATTCATTATACAGCTACGAGCATAACTGCGATACCTATGCCGGCCCACTAACTTTGATGCTAGTGGTTTGTAGTAAGTTCACATATACAAGGTAATGTGAACAGGCGCGGTGGTACTGGCAAGGCAAATCTCACGTCGTAGGGAGTTTAGGATTTTGTGGACGTCGAAGGTGATCTCACTACAAGTGAAATTCAATGTCTCAGCGCATGGTCTTCGAAGGAAAATTTACTTCTTTCCATTTGATCAGAAAAAGGCTCATTCATAGATTGTTCCTCCTTATCCAATGTGGGGCTGCTCATGCCGATCTTAAGTCCCCGACCGCAGGAACTTTTTATGCATATCCTACGATTTTATGTGGTAACCTAATAAATTATCAATCAAACTTATACACTTCAGTAGACTGGTAAAACATTATTCACTTTAGTAGCCAACATGCATAGCACGATGGAATTGTGGTGAGTGAGATTAACTAAGGTATGTACCAGGGGGAAATGTTTGCCGGATGAGTGACCGGTGGTTATCAAACGTCACGTGAATGATCTAACTGCAACAAAGATTATAATTCTTATACTAACAAATTCTATACAAACTCTGGCTAAGTGTGTGGTTAGAGAGCGAATAAATATAAGGTGAAGCAAGTCTACGTCGATGTCAGTGTACATCTGTATGCATATCTTGCCCTTCCAGGCTGCAAACCATCCTGACCATTTCGATCAACCGTGTGTTGTAGTAAGGCAATAAGTATGAGTGCATTCATTTAAATTCTTCAGTTCTCATGAGCACCATACGAGTGAGTGGCTCTTTATGAAGCTGTTAGTTGAGTCCCAAACAAGTGTCCACGCACTACCGGGAAGCAAAACAAGCACCATCCGGTCTCTAGAATGAACGATCAGAGTCTGTTATGGAATGCTGTGTACTACTGCTCAAAAACTTATGAGTTGCTGGTCACAAATTCGGCGTCAAGCAATCTGATTATCATTCATTTTGCTAACCATTGTTTGCAAATCCCAAGTATTGCTGTAGTTTGTTTGACTTTTCTATGCATGGTTGTTTTTATGAGAAATTCCAAACCCGTCTAATTTATCACGCTATCCAGGATTCAACACCACCTTGTGAATATAATACTTGGAAAAATGGACTATGATGTGACTGAAACAATGTACAATATCCGGTGAGTTCATTTTTCAAATTGGACAAAATGAAATGTGATTTTCCAAGCCGCGGTTTGCCAGGTAAATGGTTACATCTCTATTCCAGATATTACGCTCTTCCGACAGCATATTCTGGGTTTTGGTACGGTTGAGTCATCTAAGATGTTGCGGTTGAGTTCAGTACGCCAACTTTTACTACTCTCATCACCGTTATCTGTTTTCGTTTTTGTACTGATGGCACCCAGCTGTTCGATGGTCTTGAATGTGACAAGTGTGGTCATTCAAGTCACGTGTGTGGCCAAGCAGGCTTCAGCAAACAGACAACATAGATTTGTATTATGCACGTCTACTACTGTAGTGTCAAAATAAACTTCCAGATTTCGGTTGTACACTGAGGAGAGTGACATCTCTGGAGTCCACGGTGACGTACTGCACGATGAGTTTTAGTCGAATGAAGTGTTCGGTCGGAATTTCGATTTATGAAGCGTGATGACTGAGTGGGCCTGTGGAGCCGGAAAACTGACATTCCTCTTGACACTTCAACCTAGTGTACAACGGAGGTTCCGTTGAGGTTTACTCCACGATTGGAAATAGTTCAAAATCCGATTTCTGTTCATTACCCTTACTGGGAACGACTAGGTAGTACGGAATAACGGAAAACACGTTTGTCTGCTTCATCAGTTGCGTGGCTCTCTAAAGCCAAACCAAACAGGCTGTGAATGTAATTTAAATCTGTTTCTGTAAAATTTCAGTACATTGTCACTACACATCCCAACGTTTTCATTTGCAGACAGTCAAGTATGAAAATGGTTGTTTTCGATTATTGCATTCAGTGTATGCCCAAACTAACTGTGAAAAGCGAAACAGGTGCCACGCATAGAAAACTTCATACACGATAGGATGGCTTGTAATCAGCCGAGAGAATGGTGTGAGGGGGACGAGGAGTAGCGACTCAGGATTTGGAGGTAGCCAACCCAGAAAGGTAGAAAGCCCTTATATTATTCACAAAGTCCGATGAAACTAGCACGTGTCGCTGATAATCGTCAGACTCTTCCGGTTGTGGTTTTGTGAAAACTCTGAATAAGTCTCCTACTTATACCCGATAGCCGGAATTTACCAGGTGAGAACCAGTTGCAGGCCTCTCAACTCAGTCGGCCCTAAGAGAGAATGTGATACATTTAACACCGAAGAAGAACGAATACTGGCAAGTTGTAATTGAGTTATGGCTTCAATATTAGGAAGGTAACGATAGGATTGTTATCGATTATTGGTAGACAGTCTCAAGCGTATTCAAAATGCCACGGATGATAATCCTGCTGGTAAATTCGTCTCTGCTTAATAGAAGACAATAAATGGGCTTTGTGTCTGCTGGCTGAAGGGTTTACATCTGCTGTTTGTTGGTATATTTTTGTTCAAGGACGAACAGATATCCATTCCACTGAATGTTATCACAAACATGTTAAAAGTTTTGTCGTAGAAAATAAGGCCGTGAATGTGCGTTGACTGCTGGTTCAATATCTCTTTTCTGGTCCGTTCGCTTGATAAAGCAACGCTGTATGTAGCAACCATAGTTACGTGTTCTCGTGTACTTTGGCGCTGATCCTAAATTTGGGCTGTACACAAGTGAAATTAGCGTCTGGGTGTTACTGACACTTTGTTCAGACATGATACTTTAGATATTGAGTATCTCGACTAATCGCCCAGCATGGACACCCCCATCAGTCTCGCGCAGGTTTTATGCTAGTTTCTGGCTGCTTCTGATCACAGTTTGTCCATCATAATCAATAATCTTATTCTTCTCCTTTTAGTGTCTCTCATCAGGCGTTCTAACAATATTATCCCGTTTTTACTGTTCTGCACAATGGTCCCGATAGATTTGGCTACAGTAATAAGCCAACTAGGGAATGTCTTCCTTCAAGTTTTCGAGTACGTTTCGTTAAACTTCGGACAACTAACGCAACCCTATCACTCATTGTCAGTAGTGTTGTCAATGTAGTCCTTCACTCCTGACCAAACGGTTCGGTGGTTCTGTGGTCGTACACTTACAATCTTGTTATCCGATACTCCTCTCAACTAGACGCATGAGGGCGTGTATGCATGCCTGTGAAGCTCTTGAAGTTCACAGTATTGCTCATCCTGGTAAACGATTGTCTTTCTAATCCACTATCACCTGTCCTGACCATTTGTGTATTGTTGTCTGTAGAGCCGGTCTGTTGGGATGGTTGAAAGAGTCAAAGTATATTACATTATATCAGAAACCTGCAGCAGTATTTGTAATCTGCTGCGGGTTAAGTGATGATCCTTTTGGCATCGTGTACGTAACTAAGTAACAGAGTGAGTGGTGAAAAGGTCAATGAAAAGAATGCCATATGTATCCCGGAGTTCCACAATAAGGAATCTGTGCCAGTAATGACAACTTATAAACTGACACTTATGCACAGAATTTTCCAGTCGGTTGTTCATTGTTTGTACTTCTAATTCACTCTTTAGGAGGTGAGACACGCACGACTCATAATGTGCCCCAAGACGTCTTGTGTGTCGTTGGCACTCATAAGTGTACGAGGTTATACCAAGGGCACACTCGTTTCTTGTTACACATGAATTTGATAAAATATGCTATGCTATATTTCACACTCAATTTGTAGGTTTCTTTGTCGGTCCATTAATGTTTACTACGCTGTCTGTCACACAAGTACGTTTGTCTGGCTTCGGACTATTGACAGTGTCCATTGAATTTGTCCATTACCAAATTTTGTTTAACTGCACTCTCCCGTTTTGGATTTAACTGGCAGACTGTTAGTTGGAAGTAGTCTGGAGACCTACATTCCGGCTTATTGTGAGGTGAGCAAAAATTGTAAAGGAACTTTTTTCAATTTCCTCACTTCGTTTTTCCTGATACCCCTCAATCCTTACTTTTTTCAATGTTTTTTTAATAATCCTTGACTGACTGGTGTGTGTTGGGTGACTTAGAACAGAAATTCGATTCCCTAGTTTCTGTGACCACTTCGGATCCCACTTGTCACCGAAACTGGGAAGGTTAGTTGGTGAACTGCATTTTTACATGCAGTGCTGGTGAAAATCTATTCGAGCTATCACACTGAAATTCAAGAGCTCAGAATCCGAACTCTGTAACATATGGTATTCACTCATATCCGATGCGCAAACTTTTAGCGCGATGGAATATTCTACTTTGTGTGTGTGCAGTTGAATCAGTTATGAGTAACTAACAGTCGTGGTGTAGTGAGGAGAGACAGCCGCACCACACTACTTACACCACTATTCAGTAACAGCATGGATCGAAGTGATCGCGGGATATCATCATAGACAGCAATACATCAGTGGTTCACACTAATGCTTAACTGCCACACAACCATGAAGAAACAGCAAACCCTATATAGAAAGAGAGAACGAAAAAGAAGGGNTCTAGCTTGGATTATGGATGAGATGAAATTGGCCTCAGTAGCTGGTGTTGCTCAATCCGCGTAATGTAAGCGGCCATCATTTTCGGTAGTATGTCACTTGTTTGCATGCGGACAGAAGGCCACCAAAACCAACTTTTCAAGGAGATTTGCATACCCGACACTCGAGGACTGGTTCAGTTCATCGAGGCTGTTGCTATTCACGAATAATAACCACTCCTCTGCCAACAAAAATGACATCGTTGTCAACCTGAGAGTGCCGTCGTAAATAAACAACTCCATTGCTCGTGCATGCTGTGTACACGGTCTTGGTTTTCATTCTACTAACCCTGTTTGACTTTGTTATATAAACACCAGCATCGTAATATGTACATGATAAGACACAGTAAAATTCATCTGGTAATAAGCCCTTCAATATGTTATTTCTTATTTACGTGTTCGAGTGAAGTGTCCAAAAAACTAAGCAAAATATTTGCAAAAAAATTGTACAGCCACCACCTTCGCCATAGATTTGTGGAGGATTGGCAAAACATTTTTTCTGAAGTTTCACTTCATCACATCAACGTATCTACTTAGCAGAACAGATTATAAGGAAGTGAGACTCAATCCTCCGTTCATCAGCTTCAAAACAGCAACCAAACTAACCACCGAGCTAACCACCTTACTGTTGTTACGCTATAGAAAGACGAACAAACTCATCACACTTTCCCCCAGAATTGCAGACTAGTCGCTCCAACACCTTAACCCCTTCAAGCTGCAGTCACATAATGATCGTACGTAATCTATGGAATTGGGATATGTCCTACTAAACCTCACAGCCCATGCTTAAGTTAAAGGAATAAAAACCCAATGAAAGTGTTCCGGGGTTGCGAACAGAAACTTCTGAGTCTTAAATGCTATCTGGAGAGACTTTGCACCTACTCTGAGGGCCTAAAACTCTCTCTCACACGATCAGGATCATTCTTCAATCCAGTCATACATTATGTAGCAGATTTACATGGTTATGGTGTCTTTTGGAACGTTTTCAGTATGACGACGCCTAAAGCGGTTGGATTTTACAGCAAATGAGAAAGTACTATTTTAAAACAGTCAGACAAATTTTCAGTTGAACATGGGGGCAATTTTACCACTACTTACAAGGGAAACTGATTGAATGTTCAAATGTGACAATTTGCTCGTGCCTATTGTGTGAGGTCGATGACACAGTGGTCAACACGGTGGCTTCACTAAAGCATGGTCAGAGTTGTAATCCCAGAGATGCCAGGGAAACCAGGGATGTGCACTGCTGACGTGCTCTGATGAGAGTCTAGTGATTCTTCTTCGAAAAAATCTGACTGGAAATTCTATCTGAATGCAAATGCTACGATCAAATATGAGTGGTGTTCAAGCTGAAAGCAAGTATTAAGTAACCGGCAATCTAGACTCAATGTCTCCACAGGGAATGTGCAACAAACACCAGATACCGGCCTACGGTTCACAACGGTGAAAATGCATGGACTTCTTTCCCTGAACTGGCGCTTGCTTTAAAAAAACTTGTCCACTGTTTGTTGTAAACAACGGTTGCAGTTGGCTTTCCAACAAGGAAGACACTATTGGTAGGCAACAGGAGATTTTTACTCATGTAAATCGAAGAGCCATCACAGATTAATTCAAGAAATTGCTCTGCACAGCTTGGGAGGTGACTGTTCAACGTCCATAGAGCCATATCTTCGCCACGCCCAATAGTTACTACAATCGCCATTTTAAATTTGTGGTCAGTTCTCTTGCAAGATTGTCAACATTATTAAGAAAGCTTGCTGAGTAAAGACTAACAGATCGACAGTATATATGGGTGTACGCATATACAGGTTTGAAATGGGGCCTAGTTCAGGACGTGGGTATGCGTTTAGAAAGGTCAGGGTGATCGAGGTTGTGGGAACTTTTTAAGCAAGAAACTCAGTAAGCATCAAATGTCGAAACATGATGGATTTGACAAGACTATGAAGTGGAATGTCGCTCTAGTTAGAAATGTGCCTCATGTGCCTAAAATGAAGCTTAAAATCTGGTTAGAATTACAGGAAAGTGGCTGGAGAACACTGTGGCCGAAGAATGAGTAGATATACATTCACAAAAAGAAGCATATTTGTGGTTTTAAACAACTTTGAATGTGAAACAAAATGTGGATGTTCTTATTCTAATACAGCGTTATGTGCATCAGGAAATTTGTTTTCGATGTATGTACTGGAATAATGAGCGGAAAGCTACTGGCCACCTGCTTCTTTACAAAATAGAAAGTAAAACGTCATTACATTTTGGGAGTATCGATCTCAGCTTTGGCCTTTCAATAAGCTTCAAAAATCAAAACTAGAGTCGAGTTCCCCCTTTAGTTAGAGCTCATAAGCAATGAATATCATCACGACGGCCGAGGCCTTCAACTCCGGTTACTCTTTCATAAGATGAACGTGTCGTTCAGTGTAAGTTAACCAAAATTTCGTGCTTCTTATCAGTTATCAAAAAACCGCCCAACAAGTTTATTTATTCCTGTGAGTTCAACATGAAGAGAAACACAAGTCGTGGGTTCGTAGGCTGAAATTAACGCGACAGTTATTGTGCCTCCTCTCAAGGAGATCAATTTAACTGAGTGTTACGCACAAGTGAACATGGCTGAGCGTTTGCGTAAAGTAGTTCGATCGTACATAATCTGAAGTCACTGGTTCACTGGTAAACCCCGTTGTCTCACAAAAGCGTGGTCACGGAACAGTAGTTGGCTTCCTCTGCATACGTGCTGTAGAGTAGTTTGGGTTAACTGTCGAGGTTAACTTGAAAACTCTTATGTTGCATTGAATATTAATGTTGTTATTCATTCGTTTCACTTGGTCACTGCACTTTCTTCTTACGATGTGTTTATTTCCCTTAAACAACACTTGGTTACATTTATACACCACAGAAATCTTTTGCAAACTCCTCAGACTCGCAGCTGTATCTTTTAAAACGCCAAACTTGTCCATGTTCTCAGGTGAAGCAAGTCAACCCCTCATGATATGAAGTAGCTGGAACAAGTGCCAGAACAAAATGTTCATGTCATACGGTGTTCTCAACGTGGCAAAGCGGCTACGCAACCACAGGTTTGACAAGACGAAGCATATCCAGCCCTCACAGTGCTTGAGATCTACGCGAACAGCTGGGTTTGGGTCGACGCTAGGCCAGCATTATGACAGTGTTACAACTTAGAACCACGTTAAACTGCGAGCCCTGACAAGTAGTCGGCCCAGAGTAGAATGAGAACACGTGGCGGCAATAGCGCGTAGCTTTATCGAACACGAGTCAATGACGTCATAATAGTGATGAGACAGATAAGACAATCGATTGTGTCAGTAGCACGATTTGTTCGGGGCCTGGGTGAGATAGGGAGGGACAAACACGTGTGCACATGTAGACAGGTGACGTGCAGACAACTTGACAGGTGGGCCGAACACTTTTAGAAACAGCTCAGTTGGCCTCAACCAGACCATGTGGGTAACGGGATCCTAATAGCCAATAATTGCGTTCTAGACGGTCCTTCGTCAGAAGCAGAAGTGGTCTTGGAGCTGAAATAATTGGAACGTAACAGTGCATCTAGATCAGATCTCCTCAGAGATGGTAGGGAGGGGTTCATATCAGAGCTCACGAAACTCCTCTACATGATTTGGGAATCTGAAGAGATATATCATGATTGGTGCCTATTAACGGAAACCCTCGATTTCAAGAAGAGAGCAAGACGTCTGTGTAACAGCCACGGAGGGATCATCATCATCATCATCATCATCATCATCATCATCATCATCATCATCATCATCATCATCATCATCATCATCATCATCATCATCATCATCATCAT
>QNGE01001025.1:17763-52542 GCA_008508345.1 Paragonimus westermani
ATCATAATCATCATCATCATCATCATCATCATCATCATCATCATCATCATCATCATCATCATCATTGACAGCAATACATCAGTGGTTCACACTAATGCTTAACTGCCACACAACCATGAAGAAAAAGCAAACGTTATATAGAAACAGAGAAGGAAAAAGAAGGGGACGGTAAGGGACCTAACTACTGAAAATAACTACGTCCCTATTCAAACACTCAGCATCAAGGTGCCTACACCTTGCAAACAAACAACCGAGCTGCAAGTGCGAGTACGGCGTCATCAGCGAGATAGCTGATGAGTCTGTTGAGTTCAAGTTAGATTACGTCAAATCAGTAGATAAAAGAAAGAAAGTCAGATACTTGGAGAATAGGCAGGATTCCGATCCGGCCAAGGGCGCACCAATCACGTTTCAACCCTACGACCGATCTTCAGCATCCGCACTCATACAAACAGTCGACGGCAGTGGTCTTTTCATATCTAAGGGCCGTTTTCATTACACTTGCTCGTGGCGTCCTCTGGAAATGCCTTCTTTGCACGGGAGTTCCATGGAAATAAGCGAAACTTTTGAGATCAATGCACACTGGCTATCCAACAGGTTTGTAACTACTCATCAGTTTTCTAATGTCCTTCCGCAGTGTTCGATTTTCCATTTATTGATCATTTTTGTCATGGATGATATTCTGGAGAGTGTACTTGAGGAATCCGGTAAGCTCGGTGTTGAGCTTCTTCCTGGAGCTAGGTTGACCGATCTGGAGTGTGCGGATGACAATGTATTACTTAGCCCCTTCTGCCAAAGACATGCAGGTCATGCTGAACACACTGAGTTACCTGCATGCAATACGCTTTGCACCTTTAAAGGACAAAGTGCTGCTTCAAGACTAGGGTTTTCCCACCACTACGTATTTCATTGTACGTAACTCGCTTGAGAATGTGGATACTAACATACTCGAGTAGCATTATCTCTCTTGCCTGGAGTATTTTGATGTGATATCAACGGAATAGTGATCACGCAAGTTGGTTTTCCAACCTGCGTCGCCTCTGGTGTCGGAGGAACTTTTGGTTTTCGCTGAACAAAAGGCCTTACTCTCATTTGCAGCTCGGTTGTTTGTTTACAAGGTGTAGGCACCTTGATGCTGAGTGTTTGAATAGGGACGTAGTTATTTTCAGTAGTTAGGTCCCTTCCCGTCCCCTTCTTTTTCCTTCTTTCTTTCTATATAACGTTTGCTTTTTCTTCATGGTTGTGTGGCAGTTAAGCATTAGTGTGAACCACTGATGTATTGCTGTCAATGATGATGATGATGATGATGATGTTGATGATGATTTATGGTTCGGAAAGATGCAGTTTTCACTACGACCTTTACGTACTTACTATGTTCTGCTATCGTTGTCTCCGCCATTCAGCCCACATTAAATGGACTGATCACGTGAGCAATATGGCCGTTCGCCAGCTGGTGTTCCAGAATGCTCGGGATGCGCGCCCAGTTTGTGAACTAATCCTGCCATTAGGTAAGGTACTCCGCATGTCAGCTGAACGTTTACTGTATGGGAATCATCTACTGGAGTCATCAACAGTTGGGTAAAACCATCTGGTGCTTCAGCAACGACACACTCGCGAAATACAAGGACTGACTATCCGTTTGAGTGAAGTGGATAAATGTCTGCTGCCTATTGAGGTTTTCGTGATCATTCAGAAAGTCAGCTAGGACCGCTCTCCGCGATGGCATCGTGTCTTAGTCAACGGCACATCTGCATCCATATCACTTCTAGTTCTTTCGCTCATTTCTCCCTTACTGGTTTTTGCTCCTTTCATTAAAATTCTCTCCCTCCAAGATATCTTACATCATTGTTACAATGAGCATCGGCTTGAGCCACGGTACCTTCTACTCAGGCACGTGACCAGTGTGACTGGAAAAATGAATGTATTGGTTGGGTATTCATCTTAGGTTCTCCGGTGTATTTTCCGTTTACAATCGGAAACCAGTACCTGGGTTCCTTGTGAATGAATTGAACACAACCTCTTGTCACTGTGACCCTCACTTTCCGATGATATGGCAACCGTCTAGCAACCCACCTCCAAAATCTGTTGGCAAAAATGCCTTGAGCATGAATCAACGCTTAGAGGGTTAGACGACAAGTGGGTATCCGAAAAAGAAATTCGGTCAATCACTGTCCTGGTTTTACACGACGCGTTACCTGATGGAGGGAATTCGATTCACCAGTCCAAAATAACCATTCTTTGTCGAGGTTAAGGAGAACACTCTCATTATCGTAGGTATACAGCGGACACTATGCCATTCTTACTAGTCGCTGGGAATTGTTCTTGATTTGGGAGGGGACATTATTGTAATCAGCGAGACCCACTGCACTCGCCTACATCTCGACTTGCTGTCAACCTTCAGCAACATAAACAACATACGCGGTACAAACCCGATGAGTGTTTCGACCAAAGCACTGTTACTCCTCTACTGTCTTAGTTTAGGCAACGGTGTACAAAGTGCTGACAAAATGCTTTTAGAATCTGGTGTGAAAACGGCTACTTCTAGCTCGATTGGCCTGAGAATTTGGAACTGGATAAGTTGAGTGAAAATTAACTGATTTGCAAGACATTGAAAATCACTCTACAACCGCCCAAACTTACTTCAGCCAAGGACCAGATTTGTGCCACTCGGATCCTTCCGCTCCGGTTCCAAATCCAAAATGCCGATGTAGCTTGGATCTACAGGCCTCATTCGCTCCTTGACTGTCCAATAGGCTCATCAGACTCTGCTCACTGTATCTTGTAACGACACAGCCGGTGGACTTCCATTTGTGCGACCGTGAGCTGACAACACCGGACGAGTTTGGGTTAGCTTGTCCTTTGTCAGGAGATATTAATGAGTTGGTAGATGTTCTTAAGTTCAAGTGGTTGACATTAGTTGCTGTCTGATCAACGTGACTGCAACTTTTGCATTTCTGAACCGGCGTCACCGACGGCATTCACAGAGTTGTTAATCTGTTTGTAGTCTACACAGTACGTTATTATAAAAACGAAAATGCGGACTGATTGGCCAGTTGTTTGAATGAATAAGGAAAAGGTGTGTAATGGCTTCCGGTCGACGTATTGTTGGCGGGGATTGCCAAATATTCATCACTTACATCAAGTGGCTAAGAAACAGGAATCTACCATTTATCTAACCTTAATGATTAAGGAGGCATAAGTATTACAATCGGTAATGAGTGTATTCTCACTGTTAACAACGAGAACATTTAATAAATGCATATTTCGATTCTCAAATACCGTCTGGACTGTAAAAAATTACCCTTATTTTCAGCTGTTACTTGAAAACAGTTCGATTTTACAACAATGGTTACGTAATCATGAGAATGTTGAACTCGTACCGTCTGACAAGGAACGCACTTTTGTGCTAAGCACTTGGTAAAAATTGTGGGAAGGGTCCGCTGTTTAGAGTGGGGATATTATATTTGCAAATGAGACGTGGTGGTTGTTCCAAAACCAACTGGATTTCTTCCTGCTCTACATATTACTGGAAATTTTTTGTAGAGTATTATGTAGCCAAATGACCAATCGAAGTTAATCGTTCGGTCAGATGGCAAAAATTGAACAACATTCACAATCGACAACAGCTGTCACTTCCTCATAGCCGTTACAGTCAGCCTGTTTCGAAAAGAAGTACTAGACTCGAGTATCGATCTTGATATAAACTTGCCAAGACTGGGACTAGAACTCCGGCCATGCTTTCGTGAGGCAACCTTGTTAATCACTACGCCACTGACCACATACTAGGTACGGCTGAATCATCGAATGTAAACTTTCAGCAGCATTCGCTTATGGATAATGTTCAGGTCATTCAGCAAAAACAGTGACTAAGTCAAATCCACTGGCAGAGTAACTCCACTGTCCGAGCGTGCTACTGTCCGGCTAAACTGACGAATTAACAATAGGTATGAGAGAATATGATGACTATTTGTGTAATGGATAAGCCATAGAAATGAGTTAAGCTGTAGTAAGATCACCTCCGACGTGGCTGTGTAGTCAATCCGCATCGCCTTCGCTTCTGTAGGCTACATTCATTAAGATAACACTGTTATAGCCATCGCCGTTGGGAACGTCGCTCAACCAGACTGACGCTTGTTTGAATTCTGAAGGTCGACTGGAGTTTCCGTCGACATTCGTCGTCCGTGGCGGCTACCGTGCAGTTATGCTAGAAGTTCTCTTATGTCCAACTCCATACTGTCCTTAGGTGTTGAGTTGAAGTCCGCTTGTGAACGGTGACCAAATCACTAAATAGAGTTAGTTTACAAACTCACCGTTTTCTTATTGTACCTTCCAATCCGCCTTAACATAAGGCTGGGGAAAGACTTTGGCGTACGAACCAAGGAATTTTGTGCATTGTAACCCGTCTACAGTAAGCACCAGTAGAGATGCGGCGGAATCTACTCGAGCACACATCGTGGCATCCCAGTATTTTGTCTGCTCTATTCAAATGTTCATGATAGTGAAGTTATGTATCCGTTTCTGTAATAACCTATCTCCTAATGTCAACAGCCCTTCAGGCTCAACATTGGTGATTTCAAGGAAAACTTTCTGTGCGGTAATTCGTCATGTTATCGGTGACAATTCACGGAGGATGCTGAATCACCACACAAAATTAACTAAGTGGAAACTTATATATGAAACATGTCCATTGAATGAAGCATTTTTCCCCGTAGTCATTTGTTAGACGTTCTTCAGAGTTTATCGCCCAGTCATAACCGTTTACGAGCAGTATTCAGGCTGATAGATAGCCTCGAAAGAGAAGACCGGGTAAGCGCTATGTAAACCTCGGGGCTCAAACTACAGTGGCTGGACGGATACGCACTATTGACTAGCTTCATCAGGTGCGTAACTCGGGTCTAATGTTACTTTTCAAAAGGAACTAACTTAAAGGTCTCTGTGAGTGTATAATCTACAAGTAGACAAGAATAATGTTCAGCCCACGTCACCTTAGGCGATATTTTTCTTACCCCATAAAAAGGAACCATGTTTACTGCATTACAGTATTGTGTAGTTCACTGGGAGGATCAAACAGCCGTTTTTGTTTTATAGTTTACCCCGGTCAGAAACTATGACTCGATTGGACCACCCTCTGTTCGTGGACCGTCAACCGGAAAGTAACACACGAACGCATATGACTGAGCGTTTGCATAGGATAATTCAGTCGCACCTAATGTGAGGTCAATGGCACAGCGGTCAACACTTCTGCTACATGAAAGTGTGGTTGAAGTTCAAATCTCATCAATGTCAAGGTTATATACAACTGTTATCTTTTAATATGGGCGAAAATCGATCTGCGTTCTCTAAAAGTGTAGGCTGAAAAGTAAGTCTGAGTTGGAAAGCTGCGTTCACACGAGGACGATGTTGAAGTGATAACTTTTTTGCAGCTAATTTGTCAGATCGGAGATAAAACTTCTCCTAAAGGTACATATAGACTGATCAATTAGGAACAAGGGATTTAGTGAATGAATTCAATCATCGTCGTTCTACGGGAATGGAGGTTGCCGATAGGCTGTCAGTTAAAGCTGGACTCTGTTGACTCATAGTTGTTTTTGTTCATCCGGTGATCTAGTCGCAGTTGTTAGAACTGTTGAAAGATCACGTACGTTAGGATCATACACCTCGGGGTTGACAGTTAGTCACTTTTGAGTGTGGTGTTAAAAGGATTTGAGCGTGTAGTTTTAAAGATTATAGGGATCTGCAGCTGTTACCTGATGTGGCCATTAACACGCAGCAATCAAATTCCTTATACGCTCCCCTGTTCGTTTATCTCCTTGGTACAATGAGAAGATTAAACTCCATGATCATACCCTTGTTTGAACTGTGTGTAATGCTAAACTGGCAGTAAACAAACAAAATTTTACATTTTTTAACGAGCAGAAAAAATTGACAACGCGAAGAAAATTCAAGTCTGACAGGTTTCATGACATCACATTTTGGACTGACGTTAGCTTACTTATAACAGGTCACGGTTGGTCAGTTCGCGACGCTGACCCAAAATCACAGGTCATCTTCTGTTGCTGGTTTCTTAAAGTCATCAGCGTACCTAGAGCTCATCTTGCACAAGCACGGAAATGTTCATTTTAGTCACCATATATCGACAGGCTCTGCTATCTACAGACTGTTTTTAAGTTTATTAAAAAAGTTTATAAGTTCAAATGGGTCCTGCAGATTCCAATAAAAAGTCAACTGTCATTTTAATTACTCAAAAGAGAACTTTATGAGAAAACCTCTTTTTTGTATACGGTTCAATTCTTGTCGATTAGGGTTGCAAAAATGATCAGTCAGAGTTAAGCAATGCATGAAATTTTTATTAAAAACTGGTGCCTTTTATCCAAAAGACATTGAAACAAACAACGGGCACTTTTGAATACAATGTCTCCTCGAGTTCTATACCTACAACAACTTCTCATTCAACATTACCCTACCTAATTTGTGTCGTGCTGGTTGTGAATTACTTACTGTAATTTATCAACAGATGTATACATGTACACATAGAGTTAGTCACATTCTGACGAAAACCGTTAAAAGTTCGCCAATCAAGACTACGTGAAGAAAGTGTTATACATCCGAATTTTAGTACATGTCCTTTGCAGTATCAATGGCACGTAGATAGGGAGTACAGATTCCCAGAATAACAGGAAGGGTTATATCAATATTTTCATAATTCATTGCCAAATTCACGTTTATTTTTTTATATTTGTATAATTAACATTGGACTAGTCTTGTGACTTTCTGTTGGTTCTTGTGCACATAAACGTTTTGAACTTGAATACATTTCTATGAATGTAGTGTGCTTCATGTGTCATTTGTATTGTTACTCACATGATTGTGAAGGCCAGTAGCGTAGTCTAAAATTATGCTAAGCCACTTTAGGTGTCTTCTTATAACGACAAAAACACCATCTAAGATGAGTGTATAACTTTGTAACTGTTGTATCGTAAATCAGAACGCAAGGCAGGGAGAATGAGAGTAAACTAGCATGTATGCAATCTGCCCGGTAGGCGTACAAAAACTACATTAAATCAGTGAACGAGTTAGGATTAAACCAATCATAGTCGCGATGTACCACGCGAACGTTCTGGCTTTGTAAAAGATGTACACACACAACATCACTCCCTTTCGTTCAGCTTCGAATTAGGAGTAGATAAAACGGTCGACCGATTTCGGAGTCCGTAAGGAACGACGAGAATTTGTGGAGTTTACAGCGGATTGCTTCGTACATGAAGACAAAGTGACTCCCCGCGTTAATCGTCCAGTAAATAATTGTCGTTGGCTGACTTTCTTGTTGCTTTCAACTCGTATGCACCGGGTGCGAGAGTGCGCCTTGTGGAGATCGGGAATGAAAAGCTAGTTTGCGCTTTGTTGTGTGACTGATTCTTCAAGCGGACAAGTGTTCCGAGTGTCAGCATTTCTGCTGACATTTAAAATATACGCTGAAACACTTACGCACTGATGATGTCACCTCGCCTGGTGATGAAACGTTTGCAACCTAAATGCCAAGCTCGGCGAACATATCAATACCAAAACCATGTTTGTCTTCATTTGCAGGTTGATGAGCTGCATTAAGTTTTGTACGTAGAGCTTTCCCGAACATAAGTTCAGCCGGCGTTTTTCGGTCGCCTTATGGTGGCTGGTGCGATCAGTGAATAACGCTTGAAGTACAGAATACTCCCATGTTTCCCCCTTGTAGTTGTAATGCCTGTATACACTCCCACAGAGAGCGACTCAAACGTTCCACCATACCATTATTTGCGGGATTGTAAGGCACAGTCCGCGAATGTTTTATTCCCTGCCGACTTAAAAAATTCTTCAAACTCACAACTAACAAAATGAGATCCATTACCGTTGACAATCTCTTCAGGAGTCCCGAAACGCGCAATAAGGTATTTCGCCCAATGAATTACTGTGGTTGACGTGATATCTGCACAACTATGTGCCTGAGGCCATTTATTGTAGTAACAATTGGCGACCTGTGTGTTTCGTTCGGTCTAAGGAGCTGTTGCGAAAGGTCCCATAATATGAATAGTCACCTTTGCCCACAGGCGCATAAAGTATTCCACTAGTTGCATGGGGGCAACTATAGATTTGATTGATTTATCAGCATGTTGACAAGGGACGCAATCACTGACAAGAGTCTCGATTGACGAAAATGGTCGTAGCCACCAATACCATTCGTTATAACGACGAAGGGTCCGTGCGTTTCCAGTCTGCCCCTCATCAGCACACAGCATAATCACACATTTTAAATTAGATGGTGAGATGAGCCGTGATCCACACATGTTGCAGTCGTCTATCACAGAAAGTTCCTCTCACAAGGGGTAACAGCATTTTAGTCCGTCAGTTATATGTTTGACACTGGGCCATCTGGTAGAAATGTATTGATTCGGTTGTTGGAGTTCACCGTCCATTTGCGTATGCTCTCGTAATCGTTGTCTCGTCACTGCATGAAGTTCCAAATCATCAATGGCAGCCACCATTTCGAATTCATTCAAATCGTCTGTATCAGATTATATATGCAAAGTTGAGCGAGAAAGTACATAAGCTACTTGATTTTCCGAATCACTTTTATATTTAAGTTCGAAATCGTAATTCAATAATCTGGCATACCACCGACTGACCCGTAATAGTCTATGGTCTTTAGTTGCTTGACTGAGAAGTATCGTCAAGGCTTCATGATCGGTTCTCAGAGTGAAGTGTCTACCAAAGAGGTACATAAGTCACTTCTCACAGGCCCAGACACGGGCTAAAGCTTTTTTCGCTGGCTAAATATTTACGTTCTGTACCAGAAAGTGTTCGTGATGCGCATCCGATGATCTTTTCTTGCCTTTGTTGAATTTGAGAATACTCTTTAGTTGGGAAAACAAACAATCACACTGAAGTTGTTGGTCAGGAAATAATGCTTTCTGATCAATGGAAACAGAATTATCTAGTGAGGTTCTCATACAAAATCACCCTCAAGGAATTCACAATTAATAGGGTATAAGACGTTTCATCGATTTTTTCGTGACTGATCGAAGAACCCTCAACAACATGAATTACCCATCTATTTTGCAAACACATAAGTAATCAGAAACAGACTTCCGAGACAGGTCGAGATCACAGAACTCATTAAACCTGCAAGGCGATATTTTAGATTACTGATGAGTAGTCGGGGATTTGGTTTATTTTCAAGTTGACCATCACTCACATTTGATCGCAGCCTTCGCATTCAGATAGACTTTCCAGTCAGCCTCTTTCGAAAATAAGCACTAGACTCGAGTTTCGCTCTCATTAGAGCTCATCAGTAGTGCATATCCTTGTCACGGCCGGGATTTGAACTCCGGCCATTCCAATCATGAGACAATATCGCTTTGCAGGTTTAATGAGTTCAGTGATCTCGACCTGTCTCGGAATTCCTAATCGCGGGGTTATCGATTGGAGTTAACAGGCAGTAACTGTGTCTCGAGACGATCGGGCAACCTGATCATTGCTCACAAGCGAGATTGGTTGAGCGTTCAGATTTGATCATTCGGTCGTGCCTAATGTGAGTTCAATGGCGCAGTGGTCAACAGGGTTGCCTCATGATTGGAATGGCCGGAGTTCAAATCCCGGCCGTTGCAAGGATATGCACCACTGATGAACTCTAATGAGAGCGAAACTCGAGTCTGATGGTTCTTTTCGAAAGAGGCTGGCTGGAAAGTCTATCTGAATGCGAAGGCTGCGATCAAATGTGAGTGATGGTCAACTTGAAAATAATCAGAATTGGTAGACTACTGAACTGAATTTGGTGAATAACATCCTAAAGCTGAGTACATCTTTCTAATTGATAAGTTATTTGTGAATCACTTGTGACTTTCACTTCACACTCAATGTCTGACAAAAACCATGAAATCGATTTGTTCCAGTGCAGACGTAGTACATAAGCAAAGTTAGTTGGCCAGTTCCTCTCTGTATAAAAATAATGTTGTGCCTAAGATGAGTGCCTGGGAATGTTGAATTTTTGTCATGGTTTCTTCGTATGCTTTTTCCTTTGCGTTATTCGAACCGCTGAGATCTTACCAACAAGCAGTCATAAATTTACGAGATTGACGCAGGTTGCTTTTCGAAAATTCTTGTTCTTCTCTGAAACAGTTAGTGAACCATGGTTAAAATCTGGTGCAGTCGTTGATTTGGCGCAGTCACTTCCGTAAGTGCCGTTTGGCTGACTTCTCTAACCTCACAGTTCGCATTCCTAAGTTAGGTGTCATCACAGCTGCAGGTGATCAGCTGGGCGTACGGACAGTTTTACAGATCAGAGTTAGACATTTTGATTGGTTACAAAGACGGAACACAATTTGGAGACCTCACAGGTTCGATTTGATCTCACGTCGGTACTGCGTTTAATCCTAAGCATCACGTAGCCACAGTGATATGATAATCCATTGAACACCATCTTTTTGGATCACAATCCTCTTTCGGAGGCGTAAAGGGATGTGATGCCGGGTGAATCTGTCAAGAGAGTTCTTCTAACCCAACGTTTCACTCCAGCATGTTCTGTGAAATTGTATTTTCTATATTCTACAGTGTCCAAATAAGATAAAGTTTGTACTGCATCGCTGAGAAGCTGTGAAAATTGAGTAACCGGTCATTACATGTGAGTTCACGGTGCACAACACACCTCATTGTACTAACCGATTCTCGTTTCGTTACTACATCAATGAAAGTCCATTTGTCCTCGCTCCAGTTGTCAAACGTGGTATGGTTGTTTAGATGGATCGAGTCAGCATTACTTAACCGGCTTCCACGTGTATCTTGACCATTATTGTTCGTCAGCACGACAACCTGATTGGTTGTAGTTGGAGCTTCTTTCATCAAGAAAATATCAACCGACAACACGCTCAACGTACATTCATCTGGACGTTACTGAATTGGAGGAAACCACCACAGATTAAATGAAATCTGACGCTTATCTCAACAAAATAAGATCTCTAACGATCAGTCCCCGTATACAAGTGTATGCGCGAAAATACAGTCGCATACAAAGTGGACTGTTTTCTTCAAGGGAATCTCAGTGTATGGTGAATGAGCATGAGGCAAACATAATTTGGTGTACAGACTTAACTGCGTCTGTATGCAATGTGTACGATGTACAAAACTGTTAAACAGCTCAGCTACACTGAAGTTTTGTTATTCAATTTCCACAAAACTACAGTGTGCACATTACAAAAACGGTTCAGTAGTTGCTTTACGTTTGCCTCGGTTTTCTCAACCAGAATTAGGGGGGCATTCGGTAACCCTTGGCAGTTTTTCTTCGGAAAATCTGGTCTCCAACGTTTCAAATATGCCCATTACGATAATCAGAATGAAGACATATAGGCGAACATATGTTTTCGATAATTCATCTTCAGGCCGGTACAATTACATAAGGGGTTAGTAGAGTTAGATCGAGATATCGATCAGGCTTATTACAGAGAAACGAGGTCACTGGCCAGTCAGTTGGCGATGGCTTGATTGGTCCCCTTCGTCAATTTGAATAATACATTGCAACCAAGATGTTCGTGAAATGAGTTCGTTTTGTACACTAGTTTCAGTCGTAAATATGTTACACTTAAATTTAAACTAGTCTGACGATTAATTAAAAACTATTGAACGAGTACCTGCGGCTTCCTAAAACTACCCTGATCCTGGTTGGAAAATCCAGTACAGGCTTAGTTTAACTGTCAAGTCCTTTGGGCATGCAATGGAGGCTTTTGGTCAGTAGTTAACAAGGCCTCAAATAACTTGAGCAGTATCACCCGGTTGCACGTTTTGGTCGAAGACAATAATGAGTCTACCTCGGCAGTGTGTCTAGTCTAAACCAAAGACTTAGCGATCGATAGAGCCAAGCTTCGGCTGATTGGCACACGTCTGCCGTTCCTTTGACCAACTGACCGAAGCCCTGTTAATCACACCGCAAGCCCCCATTGTGTGTCCAAAATGATTTGACTCACATTACGCCTGTCTTGATTTACCTAATCATGGTCGGGGTGACATTAGGAGGCCACAGGAAGTTATTCATTTGTTTTCAATTAACTGTTCGTTGTAATCTAAGCGTCACACATTTGCGATTGAAAAGTGTACACGAAACGAACTCACCTCGTGAACACCGTCTTATCTTTGTATTATTCAAATTACCCTTCTTTTTGTCACCTAATCGTCCATGTGTTTCAACCCCAAGTATGACACATTCGTGTTTGAAGTGAGCGTACGAAATGAACTTGTCTTGCTCATTGTCTGTTTTCTGTACGTCATTCTAGTTCATATAGAGGGATGACTGGTTCACAATCAGTGAAGTATCAGTTTTCCACAAGATAAACACATTCAACCGTACCCATTAGCATCAAGCGGGAACTATCTGTCCCTTCTTAAAAATGCACCCATGCTGTGGTTTTAGCATTACCATATAGAGACAGAATTACGTTGTCTGTAATTACGGATCCCAGTTTTTATTTTCTTCGAGTATTAATAACAGTCAGCTCGCTGAACCGCCTCCTCCTAGTGCCGTCCCTGGATATCTTGACCGACTAAGGGTTCAACAACTCCGGATAGAGCTAACCATTTTACTTTCAATGCACCGGTTACAACAGATCATAAGAATGCAAGTTCTGCCAGTGCCTTAGCGTCATCATTTGCCAGCACTAAAGAAGGCGAGCGGAGTATTGTCGTGAGGAAAGTATCCAGATGTGTAAATCTAATTGTAATTTGTCATTGCAGATTCACCTGCATCGAAACGGATGAGGTAAAACTGGAAGTAGGCTCTTAGTCTCGCACAATCTTTGACTATGTCAACTAATGTGAAAAATGTGTGTATCCCATCGAACGCAGAATCAGAAGCCGCGATGTAGCTCTTTGTATTGACAACCAACCCAAGACAAGTGGTATATGACCCGGTTCTTTTAGGGGCGTCAGAAAACTTATGGCACATTGTGTATTTCAACCAATCGTCCAGTTGTCTGATTGGTGCGACCTGTCGTCCCCCGTTTGCTCTACGGATTAACGAGCACTGTCATAACGACGTCATACAAAGATTAACCTCTGCAGAGTTCCCACTTATCCTACACCAGCGAAGTTCATACTAGGCTCACACCATCAGCTTTCAAATTTTGCGACGCAACCATGACTACCTACTTAACAGAAAATGTCGGAGAGTTAGATGTAATGATCGGAATTAGAAACTTTGACTAACCCTGGGAATCTTACTCGAATTGAAACCTCCCATATGAATAATAGGGAAAAGACCTAAGACTGGTCACAGCAATCAACCCTCTTATTCATGAAACAATAACCGCATTCATGGATATGCATCAGTATTAAATAAATTCCAGTCCGTCAGTGGCTGATCACAGTGACACGCCTAGAGCCACAAACTTTCGGTTGACTGGTGCAACATCTAACAAAGAATTCGACGAATAACGGGAGGTGTAACAGTGAGGTCGTTCTTCCAACCCCGATGTAGTATCTCAACACGATGTTTGGACTGGTTTCTTTCTAGATGGTCTGTTGTGTCAGGTTTTGGATGGGCAGTGCACTGAATAGATTTTCATCACATTCACACAGTAGTAGGCCTCTCAAAAACCCATAAGACTAGACTGTGTTTGAACTAGATAAAAACACATGATCAGGTCAGCTGCAATTAGTTTTGATGATCATGCAGTCATAATGCAATTAATTGTTAAAGCAGAGATATTTCCTCAGATTCAAAACCTTTTTAATGGTCATTAGCAAAGCAAACTGGATGCCGTTGACTAGAGAACTTGATGATACTTGTTGGTCTAACGCCTCAGTGTATCTATCACTTGACGGTCACGGACGGTTTATTATGGACTTCGTTAGTAAGGCCACCGACGGGTGTGTTCTGATCAGGTAATCTGGATGACCCAGGCACAAAACCCACTTCGGCGATGCACAGAGGAGTTACAGACGGTTAGGAGATCTCTTCGGAATACGTATCAGTTGGAGAGAAATGAAACGGCTCACGGTGAGTGCAGTACAGTCCGTGATCAAGCAATAGCACTTGTGTGAGTTGATGAACTTCAATACTAGCTAGATCAAAAACTGTCATAGAACACTGTTGCGTCCGTAGACAGAAGTCGTCCTGTGACCCCTCACGTACACCAAACAGGTGGGATGACCATCCCAAACGAAGAATTCGCTGACGGCCTCGGAGACCAGTTTCTGAGTCTGATCGCTATAAGTTTCACAGAGTCACCATATACATTTAGTGTCAACTCTACTGTTGTCACGATAGTTACTTCCACACCACACAGCGTATTTTAAAAACCACCAGCCATCCTGAGCTTATCAGTCTTGTTTTATTGAAACTGTGCTAAAGAATTATCAAGACCACTGTGTGAACTTTTCGATCGATCTCTCCGAGAGGGCAAGCTTCCTGAAACCCAAAAGGTGAACACAGTACCAGTTATCTTTAAAGACTGATTGCAATGGGCGTGTTAATTACAGACCGACTGCATCATTACCGATTAGTTCAATAGTTATGTAGAGGTGGATTGAAGACCAGTTTCGCAAGCATTTTATTCAGCTTGCACTGTTGCCTGAAAGTCAAAACGGATTTCGGTGGAGATCCTGGTGTGTTACCAAGTTACTTGCTGTTCGAGAAGGTTGGACTAAGGCAGATGATGTCAGCAAACTTGTTGGTGCGGTTTTTCTAGATTTACTTAAGACCACTGACTTGACGCTTGACAACCATTTTATGTAATTGACCCGATGATGAATAACCGAAAACAGACTTCATCAGCGCAGAAAGAAGACATGTTACGATATGTTAACATTTCGTTTACTCTCATCAGTCACAAACGTAAAACATGCAAGTTATATACGACAGACAATTAGGATATGCACTACTAACGAGCTCTAATGAGAGCGAAACTCGAGTCTAGTGCTTCTTTTCTAAAGAGGCTGGCTGGAAAGTCTATCTGAATGCGAAGGCTGCGATCAAATGTGAGTGATGGTCAACTTGAAAATAACGAATAGACAGGGTATGGACACGCATACAATCACACCACGTATCATGTCATCACCACCACGGCAACCCTATAGGTTGCTTCACTCACTTTTGTGCACATAGCGCCGGCTGGTGAGCTCTAATCAGCATGGCTTCGCTAAAGGCCAGAAGTTTCGGGTTCTGCTGACGTAACAGTATTTTGGAAGAGTTAAGTGGGACCACCTGGTGACCTGTCATCTGGTAATCGGTTATGCCGGGCTTCAAGTAACTGATGCACCGGTTACCGTTTGTTGTCATGCGCTGTTTTAACCAGTTTGGGACGTGTTCGGCCACACGGACTGTTCACCAAAACACTTTTGACTTCTAATGGGCACATGGGCCTATTCGAACCATTGGCTGAGTAGACTATTTAGCACTGTGCAAAAAACTTCGTAATTGTGACAAACAGAATTCTCTGATCCTATAGATCATTAACTACTTTCATGATCGCTGATTCAATGCCAAAGTGGATTCGTTCAGGTTGGTATTGTCCGTCCAGCGGTGTGCTACAAGATTTCATATAAGGAACTATGCTCTTCATTCTGGTTGTGTTTGGAATTCCACAGCTTTTCAGATCTCCGTTGCTGTTGTATGCAGATGACACTGACATTTGGCGGTTAGTGAACAATGTGTCTGAAAGTGAGAAGCCACGGGGTGATTTAAACATTTTACACCGTTGGGCTACATATAATCCTCCCTCGTCTAACACTTTTAAATGTAACGTAATGTAGTTCTGTCATTCGGACTGTACTGGTTACTTTCTGAGAGACGAAAAACTGGATACGATCACATGCTAACATAGCTTGGGTGTGATTATCTCAAGCTAACTCAGCTTATCCCCTAACATGGCATCAATGGCCAAGAAAGCCAACCCGATACTTAAGTTACTTAACAGACACTTTGGATGGTTTCACCCAGATTGTTTCACTAGTATGCTCAGTACGTTAGTGTGCCCTCATTTTTATTTAGGTTTACAATCTAATAGTCCTTATCTTGTGTGGGACACAACTCCTGTTGAGAAGATACAACATAGAGCTACAAAACAAGTTACGACACTAAGTTTTCTACCCTACCCAGATAGGTTGAGCAAACTGTGCCGGTTCTCGCTGCATTGCCGATATATATGAGAAAATTTGTTTTCAATAGATATTAGCCTCCATTAACTGCGACATCAATTAAGGAAAAATGATTGCGTCTAGCGAAACTAACCACCACAAGGGTAACTCGTTAATACCACCAAAACGATTTACTCCAAGATAATCGTGAGCACCTTGGTCCTCTTAGAATCGAACAGAATACATCTCGCTTCATCTACCACTCAAAGAAAATGATGCAAACAATTTGTAACGAGTCGATCTTTCCCCTTATTTTAAGTTGCATACTACAAGGCACGGAGAACTTGAGTTGAAGGTAAAACTTGCACTGAAAGAGAAGAAAAGAAAATTATGTCTCCACCCGCAGTAGTACCTTCTCTCATGGTGGGGATGAAATCACAAGTAGGTCCAGCTATGTTTCGTGCGGATGGTTTTCGACTTGATCATACTAACAGCGGGAGAATTATTCTTCCTGTCTTTCAGGGTCATCATATATAGAGTTGGTGATCGTTGTCAATTCTTCGTGCATCTTAGAGACGTTGCGTCAAGCGCATGCATGTCATACTCATCGGATTTCGCTTTTCTAGATCACTGCGCTTGAGTTCATCTCACCCTAGTTCTAACTGAAATCTAAATAAATCGGCGCAATCATCTGCTGACACTCGACAGTTGTTTCCTTCAGATGATATAACCAACTGACTGGCATGCATACATAAGCCCACTGCAAGGGACTCATGCTTAACAGTGGAATGAACTCAACATGCTGCGAAACGCTCCTGCAAATCGGTATTTTAAGTTTACCCCAGTTGGACGTCAAAATTCGCAAAATGCGTCCAGTTCTGATCTGACCAAATACAATCATTGAGTGTGAGTATTGTGATGCATCCTAGGTTCTAACGAAAGCCCAGATCAATCTTTCCTGAACATAGTGTTATGTCGTATACGGCTTCCCTCTCTTCATTCATGGCATTACAGCCCCGCTGTCTCTCATTCGTTCATGTGCGCACGTGAGCACCATCTTAATTAAACGTCCTAACCTGATAAAAAGCTTTTTAACAATTACTGGGAGTCATTTTTCAGTATGTCGGAGAACGACTTAGTTGAAATACAGTTAAATCAAACCAACATTTAACCGGGCACTTACTCTGCACAACACGGATATATGAATGATAGTAACAGTTTGTGTAAATGATACAAGACTAGATCGAACCTGATAGGTTAGTACAGAAACAACTGGACTTTACCCCAATCGATAATTCATTTACCTACTTCATTCCAGTCAAATTATAGCACTGACGTCTGAATAGGGACAAGTGAGCAGGTCAATGAACAAGGTCGGCTGAGCTGTATGTTACATACCTTTCTTGCTAATAAGAAAGGCTCACGAGGGTGACTTACGGGTGAGCGAATGAAGTACTTACTGAGTTGATCCACAATGCCAGTTATGGTGAGACTGTGTAAATGTATATAAGTTACTCTTGAAAATTTAGAGACATCACATGATTGTAATGATTGAACTCTGAGATCCGTTACAGTAGTTGAAACAAATTGATATCGATATGATATCCAGTATTTTAACGTGACAAAACCTACTCGGATTAAGTTGAAAACAGATTACCTCGACATACAGTCTACTAACTAAAAGCGTCACGGTTGTGATTTGATAACCTACGCAGGACATTGAATCAAGATTCGTATTGCAATTTGCTCACCGGCGATCGTACGTTTGCTATCTTGACGTTTTGAATTGGTTGACTACTACTCAGCATTAGCAGAGTTCTTATTGTACACTGAAAATTGTGATCTTAATCTTTCTGAAACAGGACTGGTGAACAGAGTGGATGATTCCGATTGACTGTGATTACATATCGTGGACACCAAAGTAGTCAAGACTCCTGCCTATGTATGATCTAATTTAGCATGTGCTTTCCACGCAGCGGGTTACAGTGACGATCTTGTTACGGATTTTGTAATACTGTGACGTTCTTTTGGCAAATGTGACCGCTGAGTAGTCGGGGATTTGGTTTATTTTCAAGTTGACCATCACTCACATTTGATCGCAGCCTTCGCATTCAGATAGACTTTCCAGCCAGCCTCTTTCGAAAAGAACCATCAGACTCGAGTTTCGCTCTCATTAGAGCTCGTCAGTAGTGCGAAGGCTGCGATCAAATGTGAGTAACGTTCTTTTGGCAAATGTGACCGCCTTAAACAGATATGCGATAAACATCTGAATTCACTTTTGATGGACTCGGACGGTAGCTTGATTACTGAAGAACATTTAAGTTGCTTCTAGTTCCTCGTGACTACACAACTTGTTCTCGTAAAATCAGACAATATGTCCTGCTTACATCATCAACGTTCACGTCGTTCTATTGTTCGCGGATGTTACAGGTCACCGAAAAGGCAGATTTGTCTGGTCAGCAATTTCCTTTGATTGTCCACAAGAATAATCTGAACGACGAAGCTATCTGTCGCCGAAAAAATAGCGAACTGTTCATTTTAGTAAATAATGAGTGGACTAACAAAATCTGATACTTCATAGGCACGAAAGTGAATTGAGCTTTGCACTCTGTGCGACCTAGGGATTGAATGGAGGTGCGTGTTGTATCAGTAATTTATTAAATGAGTTGGATGAAAATGTTCTGGACGGCTGAACAGTGTCAGATTTCTCCGTGATGACTATGATCACGACGGCTGACAACGCCAAAGAATACCGGTTGGCTTAATTTCCTCACATCCTAAACTTTGTTACACGAGAACTGAAGCCGTTCGACCTAGTTCTGTCCATGGCACCACTTTGGACAACACGGAAGACGATAATTCGGATAGCCTGGGGGGAGGGGGTAAAAACTCGAATCTGATGACATCAAAGGTTGCGAGAAGACCATGATTAAATTAGAAAAAGTATTTATCGTTGTGAAAACACGGAAACGCACAGTGTTCACCAGCAACCACTCTGTAGGGAATACGCTTGCTTGCTTCACGGAACAAGGCAGTGCTTAACACAGTTTAATATATCGCAGCTGTTTTGTGAGCATTAATAACAGAATCCACTCTCCAAGATGTGGGACAGATACAGTTAAGCCATTGTGTCGTGGAGTATTTACTCCACCTGGAGTGAACCATCAGTGTTAAGGCATTCTTTAAAGGCACAAAATAACTAGTCCCAAACATGTTCACTGGTGTTGATTTATAGCGCAGCTGTTAAAAGTCTTTTATTATGTAGTGAACGTGCGAAGTTGCTTTAAATGTGGAAGATACATTCGTTGGTATTAATATTCGTATGCAACAGAACACATTAAACCATACTTTTGCCGACCTGTCCTCTTACTATGTTTCTAGTGATTACCAGTTTGTTTCCGTTGTTCATCAAAATGGTATCCCACACATTGATAGGTACACGAGTACCTTGAATAATAGGTACGGTCACGTTCAGTATTACCTCCTCACATTAGGAAACAATCTTTCCACGTATGAGGTTCAGATCGGACTGTTCATTTCAAGATAATTTAGTCTGTTGCCGTAGTTATTAAGCTCACCGTCGAATAGGTCACTGCAGTTGTCAGTGTTTACGATATTCTCTTGGCATTGGAACACAACATGGAGACCTGACATTCATTCTTGTATCATAAATTTTTCTGCTCGTGAACAGGATTTACTCTGAGAAAACACCGACTCAAGACAGCGGTAAATGTTGTTAACGGTTAATCCCTAACAAACTGCAGTAAGATTTGGCTATCTTTTTGTTGCGGTCCATCATAATCCGCTCAGTTCTTTAGGTCTTGCATCTCCGAAGTCTGAGATCGTAATATCAACATCCTTATCGCAGTCCTAGAATTTATTAAAGCGTAATAATCTGCGGTTTTGAGTTTCCCGTGTGAATTTTACCGGCAGCTTGCTACTTGCTGTCATCACTCGCAGTGATACCCTTTTGCAGCTGTTCAGTGACACAATAGCATTCTACTCAGATCATCTGGTTGATCAATAAGTGTACGGTTGTTATGTTGTTGCATCGAGCAACCAATGATCCAGTGCCAGAAGATGGGGCTTACAATGAACGCAAGAGTGTTCAGCTGACTGTGGCTTACCACAATAGTACAGAGACTAACAAGTAGTGAATGACAGATGTGTTCAAGTGATGGCGTGTGACAACAGGCTACAGGCTACAATGGGCATTTGTGAATTTTACTCAAAACAAGAGCTCTCTTGTTAAACAGTTAGGTTGCTGAATGGCATGAGTTCTTCATCAGTCGCCTGGTGGACTGGTGGTAATGATAAGAGTAAGCAAGTGTTGAGAATTCCACATCGCCGTGTGCAGAATCACCGAGTTTAATACAATAATGTTGCAGCTGCACTGTCTAGGCTAAGATAGAAGGTAATGACGAAGAATATCCGAAAAGGCGAGAACATCGTTGTAGTAGATTACATGCTTTAGAACAGTGTCCCATATCTTATAACCAAGCAGTGTGGAAAGGCTACGCTTACGACGCAGTCGGTTGTGTAATACTACTGGTTTGAGAGGCCACCCTGCAGATCACGTGTACTTACCATGAGGAGCGCTAGTTTTCAGGAATGATCGGGAGATCTGACCACCAAGAAGCTGAGTACCGAGTCATCTCTAAGTCTACGAAACTGTAGCGAACAGATACTCCGGTTCAAGGGGTCTACGGTTTGTCTAAACGAAAAGGCTTATCCAGAACAGCATGTCTCCTAATTGAATGGGACTAGTGATCGGACTCAATACACCGCTGTAAAAACGGCTAGACTAGCAGGCACGAGGTTGCACACATATTCCAGGTCAAGTCGCTCAGCCCTATCGTTCCAGTGCTTTGGTCACCACGGTCCACGACCGATAACTCTTGGCTGTTCACACTCGTCTGTGTAACCGTCTTCAGCAATTGAAAAATAATGCTGGACCGGGAACGAGCATGCGTCAGCGAGTGCGAATGGACAATGTAAAAATGCGATATTTCTCCAGCAGAACTTACCATCACGATAGTTTTTCACTAAACGACAGATAATGAAAGGTTGTGATCATGGAGGAAACATATTTACAAACCACTGAAAGACTGATGAAAACCTGACAACTTTTTATAGAGACACTTCATACTGTGTCGTTAGACTTAACTTGCCATTTCGGGCCTCTGACCTGGCGTTTTATAATCGTGTTCTCAAAACACAAGGCGACCGATGGCATTTCTCATTTTTGTGGCCCTGTTACTGAAGCGTTCCACTTTCTGCCAAGATGTTCTATTCTACCACTTTATCCATATAGGGGTGCCGTGATGGAGGCGGCTTGTCGCACTATCAAGGTCAGCGTGGACGACTTGTTCAAAATGTCCAGTCTGAAATGCTATACTCTCAAAACCTGTATTTTCTTGAAAACCACCGTGAGGAAATTGGACTGGACTAAACATTATGCTGGAAGTAGATCATATTGGTTGAACACAAGTATGAGAACTGTGTGCCAGTGTTTTGACAAATGAGCGACGTACTGAACGGATTTTTATCAGTTTGGCCGGTGGTGAAAATGTGGATGAGACCAGTACAAGTATGATGGAAAGTACACGGGTACGCGATCGATTACCTGCAAATTCGTTAGAAAGCTGTTGAAAAAGTTTGTTACACCATCATCATCAATAACATCAACAACAACAACATAACGGCCTTGATCCTGACCGGAAAGTATTGTATGTCGGGTCGCCACTTACCTCAACAGCGACTTAGAGCAACCTGGAAGACGTAAACGTTACCAAAAAGTTTATGCACTAACCCAAGAAGACTAACCAGATGAACCAGAAATGATATGAACGCAGCTGTGTCATTGACGGCGACACAGTACCATCTGGGATAGCGTTTCCACTCAGCGATTTTAGTGGTCACCAGAACCCTAACCAGACAGGTGACACCTGCCCACACTTTTCAGAATGGACCAGCGAGAGCCTTCATACTTCTTCAGCATGTTGTTGCTTGACCGCCACACGGTTTTATTCAACTGTTGGTAGTCTCAGTAAGTGATGCCCAGTACAGTAAATGTTCAACTGGCATGAAGAGCGCATGATCCAACCATGCTGGTCAGCCTAGTGTCAGAAAGATGTTCAACACCCTGCTTGTTAGATCCCACAAGCGCATATTTCAGAACGTCGTCCATGACAAGGAGGAATGCATAGTCAACGCGCATCTGTGAATAATTATTGAATGTGTCGTGCACTGAGGTATTTATCCCGTAGTATCTGTTGTAACGTAAATCAGAATGCAAGATAGGGGTAATGAGCGTAAAGTAGTATGTATGTCATCTGTCCAGTAGACGTGCACAAAGGACATTAAATCAGTGAACGAGTTAGAATTGAACCGTTTCAGATAGAAGGTGAAAGTTCGGACCTTGTAAAAGACATACACATACACACACAACAGTATCCCGCTATAAAAGAACTCCTAACTAACCTCAGCGAGAGAGTAATCGTTAGTAGAGTTGCCCAGTATCCATGGTTTAATCAGAGTTCATTTAATCTACCAATTATACGAATCAGGCAACTACCACGAGAGAGGTCGTGTCATTAAACGTGGAGGAACAGCAGTTTTTCTTCCTGATGGACGGGGTTCAAGACTGCAATGTCATTTTCGATGTGTTTTCGGATGAAGTTGGTATACTATTAACCTACGGATCAGTGGATTGCGGCATAATTAGAATTCCAAAATTTATCAGCGACCTTTAGATCTGAGGTTAAAACTGTAAATTCCTCCAAGACTGGCTGAACAGGGGACAGTATGTGCAGCATGTTAACTAAGCTGTTAAGTGGTTATGAATGTGTGTCAAGTTTCAACTCGACATGGAAATAACGGAAATAGAATGGTCAGGGATAGCATTCCGAGCCTTACAAATAAGCAGTAAAAGGAAACTAAAGTTTGCCTTGGTTTACCGCAATTCTGGTCGAAGGTCCCAAGGTGTGGTGCTATTTTCTATACTGAACATCAGTTAACATTAGGAGAACTCAGGATCACGAGGACGAACATCAGATCTAGTCTACACCGACGATACTTTAACCAGCACATAATCGGCGATGTCAATTCTGCTCTCTACGGTACACTTCTGAAACAGTGGACTGCATCAGTAGCATAACTGAAAAATCTCTCAAATGAACTTGACTTTCTGAAGATGTGGTGGTCAGGGCATAACCTTATTCTCAAACAGTGATCGAACGGAACGGTCATATAAAAGGCTGGAAACGGTAGAAGGCAAAATGATCAGACGTTTTAGTAAGCAGTGTTGTCTTGGTTTTCGGAAACCTTCAGAATGTGTAAAACAAATATTCTACAATCAGAACGGTTTGCAGTGAGTAATTACCACGGTAGCACATGATATCCCCTGGCCATAAATTTACGCTTACCTACAGTAAAGTCCATCAGGTTTAACTGAACCCAAAGTTAAGACCATTCTGTAAGGTATTTGTGGTACGCCAGATGTTGACGTGCAAAACAGACAAATTTAAAGGAGGAAAACGGATACTGATTAACAAGTACAAAAGTGGACCAAGAAGTGAACCTTGGAGTACCATGCGAAAGCCAGGTTGTCATCTGGAGAATACACTGATTACGCACACTCTGTAACAACCACGAGCAAAGTACGACTCCGTCCACTGAAATGGGCTACCTTGTATTTTATAATGAGTCGGCTTGTCTGGTGGAATGAACTGATCCGTACGGTCAAATACACGTCGAGATACACGACATTGGCAACACTACCTCCTTCAAATGTTTTTATTCACTGACCAGTAGCTATTAGCAAATTCTTAGTGTACGGACGGCCGTTGCGAAAGCCTTTTTGCACCTAGGTGAGGAAGTCTCAAGAGATTATGTACTTACAAGATAAGTCATGTATGAGTTCCACCAGACTGTCCTAGGTGTTCAATAGCAAGATGATTTGATGGTAAACACTGGAAAGAGTTTGCATACTACCCCTGGAAACAAGTGTCCTACATGTAAGCCTCCGACTGTAAGGCACTGTGTCGTGGGTGATAAATCTAACGAAAACTGGATCAAAGTGACTAGCAAGTTGCTGTTTCTGTTTTATGATCGAGGAAGCTGTCCCAAAGACATCTGGGTTCACTAGTAGCGTCGTGAGCTGGAAACGCAGTTGACCCAAAAGCAATACATGGATTATATACTTCAACAAGACAAAAAATAAAACACACCTGCCTACGACATTGGTCTCAGAAAGTCACGGTTGCCACGGACTCCAAGACCCAATTCCTTTATGTACCAAGAGCCATTTCATGCGATGCTGCACCCCAACGCCTCTTGTTGTATTTTCCCCGCAGCTACTTCAATGTTAAAATCCGTGCTGGTGCCTCACTACTGACTAGTAGTGGTGTGAGTAGCACAGTGCGATCGTTCGCCCTCACTGCAATACTACTGAGATGAGATGTCCACCATGATAGTGTAATCAATTTTAATGATAGTCCTACTCTGATAAACTAAAACAGACTGCTCAGAATGTTGCTGTAGAACGTAACGGAAACGTCTCCGATCTCACTGTCAGGGTCAGAAGTTCACGATATGTTTAAAAACTAATGCAACTCAGCCCTTGCCTCATGAATGGACGACCCATGGGGGAAAGCAATTCGGACAGACGACTTAATGTAGTTTTTCATTGGTCGGCACGAGTCACACAAGTGGGTAACAAACAATAATCAGACTGTTTCAATAATGAAGTAAAAATTGACAAATCGAGTGACTGGGTAACGTAACTATCCATCCAACCCTGACTTCGCATTATGAACCTAGGCACCCACTAATCAATTGCCTAATTGTTCCGTGTCAGAATTCTTAAACGACAGTGAAGGGATCAGGTTTTCATTAGACAAGCACCTTCACAATCACATGTACAGTCATTTCATCTGGTTTGAAGAAGCTCGTAAATGAGGTGGGAGTGAAAAGTTACCAATAGGCAAAATTAAAAGAAGTCGAAAAGTTGTTCTTAAATTCACATCAGCGACATTCCTGACATTATCCATGAAATTTTCGCGACTATGACGTCATAGAAACTTATATATACGCCTGTTTACACTTACGAATGGTCTGAATGAAATTTCATGTGCACAAGACATGTGTAACAAGATGACGACAATGATTGGGCTGATCTAATTGTGGATTAGTTAGTTCTGGTAGATTGATCTTTTTGCTGTGAGTGGATAGCTTCATTTTTAATCTGTCTGTCTTGAGTGGCTGTCCGAGAAAAAGAAGAGGTCGTTTGGTGAACAACCAGTGGTGTGGTCAGACAGTAGTCCTTGTACAAACTGATCAGATCTGTTGACCGGTTGCTTATTGAAGACTAAAGGTGTTAAGACCAGTACACGAATGATAATCGGGCAGGGACTAATGTTTGTGTGCACTCATCCTGAACATCATAACTAATGCATTGAATGATGAGTGAATCATATTAGAGAGTGCACTCGTGCACGCCCAACCTGACAACTTAGTGAGTTCGTTTGGAGGAAAACTGTAGTTTGTATAATTAACCTCTAACTGTACTTCATTGTCCTGAAATGAAACCATGTAGAAGCCGAATTTCTGAAGCACATTTTCAAGTAAGTACGTTGGAACTTGTCATTCTGTTTTCATATGAACTTGAAGGGTAAGCGATTTGATAGCCGAAACAGTGTAACCACAAATTACAAATCTGTCCATTACTATGCCCATGTGTCGTACAGTCTGTGAATTTTTACGATATCACTGGAGACGTTTAACGAAATTTCACTATTTTTCACTGACGAAATAACTCTCAAAGTGTCTTAAGAATACTAATATAAATCATGAGATACTGAATGTGGTCGAATGACCGATGGGTTAAACGTAGGACAGAAGATTTTGATAGATCCACAAACTGGAGCTAACCTACACACTTGACGGAAGATTTGGAATTCGAATTGGACTTTTATAATCCAACGCCATGCTCGACTATAATGCGGTGCTAGGGACTTCTCACAAGTAAAGTATTCCCTTCTCCCAAAAAGAATAAGCGTTTATTCGGTGGAGATGTTTCTTTTTGGAAGCGGGAGTAGCTCATATCATGGAATCCGACAAATGCGCTTTAGAGACGTTAAGTGAGGCTAATCTGTTTCATCTGAGCAATTAAGAGGTGTGCGCTCAAGAATATTGCCGGGATCTCATCGGGACCGTTCTTGGCAATGTTAGGATACCAGGCACCCGTAGAAGAAAACATTATTTGGGGATCGTCGGTTGCAGAATAACCGTACATGTAATATATGTATATAAGGCGAAAAATGCTGACTTGCCACAAAAGGATTGCCTGTTGATAAATAACAAGTACTCGAAATCAGAACCTGTCTTCTAGCGAAACATCACAGCCACCAGCTCACCTGACATCAGGACCGATTTAAGCAGATTGATAACGGAAAAAGTTTATAGTTTGTGGATTGCCGTTCACTTACTTTTAAGAACTTTCGAAATTATTCCAGTATGGTTTTTTTTTACATCTCGTTTTCAAGCTGAAGAACTTTAGTTCGTATTACGATTACCCTATGTGCGTCAATACTTCCAAGTGCTGAGATTTGCAAACGAACTGTGACATTTTCCGTGCATTAACTCAAATGGAATTATGTTTAGGGAGCGACACTCATGTGTCTCAGAGACCATTTAGTGAACGTTACTTTAGCTCGGTTGATGGAACAAACTAGTGCTGAGCAGTTCTTAGATCAGACGCTTCAGTCAAATGTTGATCAACGGAATTACGTGCTTTGCTGATTCACCGTGAAATCAGTGTTTTATCTAGTTGATGTTAGTCGTAAAGTTACTTCTTAGGGAGGAACAGGTGCAATTTTGAACCTCAAAAGTTTGTTCCATTGTTTTGGGCTAGTCACATATCTGAGTGAGGCAAAAGATGATAAAATTTCGTAATAACCGTGTTTCTCGGATATGTGTGACTCGTTTTCGGAACAACATCGTATCTCATTAGTAATACATCTTCATGGCGGGATCCGAATGCCGATTTTCGTGCTAGTGAATAGTAATTCGGCTGTCAGATACGTTACAGGAACATTTACACAATGCTTCACCTCGTGGTTGATGAGATCCTAAACAGCATTAATAGAATAGTCGATAAACAATACGGTAACCTACATATCGGAACAACCGAGAAAGTGAGACTGTAGAACCCAGCAGCGCTTAACGTGCAATAAACAGAACGGAAAAGTATGAAAGTTCCACACACAACTTAGTGGTGTATACGAACATGCCAGCACACATCTCATTGGGGGAGTGTCAAATCATACAGTTAAGTGATCATTTCTAAGGTGCCGCTACACAGCTTCTCTTCAGACAGTTGTTAGGGTGAACAGGGGACTGGCTGCATGAAGCACTTCAGCGAAGATAGAATCACACAACTGCCCACTGATAAGCAAATGTCATCCGGATCAGAAAATGGGGAAATGACTGAAGGGATACTCCACTGGAAGGCCGGTTTTGATCTACAGCTACTCTGATCCAAATTCACTTATTTGGGTTGTTCAGCTTAGTTGACCGTTGGGTGCACATCTACCACACAGGGCTATCCAACCCCAAAAGTTATGGAAGCAGGGGAAAGTGGAGATAGGTCTATCAAGTAATGAATCGTAGCCTCCTGGATTTGTCTTCCTCACGGGACCGGAAACTGAACAGTGGAATATCTATACTTGATAACTTAACTCAACAACAAACTATCCAGCTCCAACGTGTTTCTAGAGACATGGCGTTTTCCGTTCGTTTTGTCTGATCTTATTTGGTTGATGTAAAATCGCTTCTGACGATCTAGAGTAATTCATTCAGTAACGCGTACGCGGCAGTTCCAATAGCGCCTATTCAGTCGGTCGGGTTAACGAGACTATCTTCCAAGTCCAAAAAGCATCAGAAAAGATGATCGAAAGGATCGGAATTTTTAAAGTACTGTTTGACAGATTTACAATAAAGGTGCTATCTCACGTTGAATGTGAATTGATCGGACACAAATTATTGAACAGAAAGGCATTCAAAATGGAGTAACCAAACACGAATCCGCAAATAGTTACCAGTCAACGGGACGTGAGCTCAGTAAAACAGTCGGATGCAGATGAAAGTGAGAACATGACCAACAATATCAAGAAGAGGAATTTTACTAGATAAGCAATGATAGTTATAAAAAAGAAGATGGCAGTTGTAGCAAGAAATTCCTGAGGATCGTCTACTGCACAAAGCTAAGGCTACTAAAGGTAGGTTTAAGATCGGCTTTCTACAAACAAACCAAACGCACCTCATCGAATTCGTTGTCTCGCATCATACCAAACAATGACGACAGACGTGCCAGACGAACTTCAACAGATCCAGCAGTTGGCTTATCCTTATAGACAGAAAAATGGTGGAAAATGCCAGCGTATAAAAAAGTTTACACGCAAAGTAACATTGTTTAGGTGGAGTTACACAATTATTGTGAGCCCTTTAGATCTAAAAATCACTGATTCATTCTGGAAACTTTGTTGGTTTTTTAAGCGGTCAGGCTATGAAGGAGAAAGTGTAAGGCTAACGTCTGCGTTGCTTAGAGCAAGCCTGTTAAGTTCCAGATGGGACAGTGGATCTAGAGATTCCAGCCAGGTGTCGAGCACGCTGTCCTTCATAAGCACGAATTTAGCTCTCTTATCTGAATCAACACCGCGTTTCTTACCACACTCGCTTGTAACGAACCATTTCGTTTTCCGTATCATGCAGAATGAACTTGTAAATGACGGCTGCAGAGACTTACGTGAACTCTCTGCGAGTAAGAAGATGTGGAAATAACGGGAGTTTTTGTACAGGCGCACGGATACCGACTGTCGCGATAGCTGCAGTGGAGGTAATCGTTGCACGTGATGCACACAGCGTTTGGCATTCCAGCCAACCTCAGGTCTCTAAGTCTTTAATATTTGTTGCACTACCGTTACATAATCAACAACAATGTTTCTTGCAATAGAGGTTGGGTTACGCACCGAAAGCGGCTTTCAGCTGCAAATGAGGGCGCTATTGCGTCCTAATAAAATCCGGATTGTAGGCTCTATTGTTTATATATGCTTACATCCGAGGTGCGCATTATTGACTTGGTGTGAACGCGTGTAAACGGCTTCTGAACGATCCTTCGAAATACGATTCACGGTCAAAGGCATCATAGCGGGCAACCAATTTGAGCACTCAGAGGTAAGTGATGTCAGCCACTGCTTCAGAAGCATCATCAAGATGTGAAATTGCTTCCAACCACCTAGTGAAACGGCCGACACACATCAAGAGACAGGTAAACCGTTCGAATGTTGTAAAGCTCCGACAATGTCAACGTGCACGTGATAAAGATATATATCTGGTGCGGGTAAACACCAGTGGGGTTCATGCTGTATCAGCGGACCTGAGAACACTGACATTGTAAATATCAGGTGGCCCAATGGTGAACATCGTAGTTCGCCTTAAACCATGAAAAACGTTCGACGAATAGCTGAGTGTACGCTGGGGTGTGTCAGATTACGTAGAGTTGAATACTGCAGGACGGGACGACGATGGCACCACGGATCTGTCTCTGTCTCGCGTAACATCGTATGGGAGGATGCCTTCTGGTGAAGTTAAGGCTACAGACCATATAGTGTGTGAGCTGAGGTGGTAAACGCGATCCATCCCTGATTCATCTGTTTGGGCAACAACTATTGCGGTCAACTCAAGGAGATTGGATGTAGTGTCGCTTACATGAAACACGCCTAAGAACGTGTTTACGGTAGGATTGTGAACGTCTGAGACGTTGTGTATTTGCCATGAACAAAGACATTATAGTCCAGGTGCCTGATGTCCTTGTGGAAATCCAGTCTATTGAGGCGCTCAAGGAATGCGTTATTAGTATCACTGCTCTTTTGGACATCATATGACACGAGTTCATGAGTTGCGGAAACACCAGAGAGATTCATACCTTGTGAAGTTCGTGGTAGTTACTGTAAGGCGGTCAGTCTTCTGGTTGTTGGGAACCAAATCTAGCAATGAAACCCAAGAAGCCTCTGAAAGACTGACCCTCCTGAGTGGAAGCATATCTTCGAACCCCGTCCTAGCGAGTTTATGTATCACAGAAGTCAACCTATGGGGTTTTGCTGACAGGAGGACCCGTGGTTCTGATGTGCTGCATAACGTTAGATCTCAGGGGATGCGTTGTTGTATGTTTGAACACGTGATGAAACCTATTGAAAAAAGTCATAAAAGCCAATGCAGTAGCAAGTTAAGCTGTTGACTGAAACGGTCGTGGCAGTGCAGTTAGTGCTGAAAAACATTCTTAGATAGCAACATTGACGGAAATGACAAAAACACAACCATTGGAGCTCGTACTGTAGGTCCGTGTGGATCGGACGCGTTCCAACAATTTAGTAGTGTCTTCGGACCCAGGTTATCGGTACAGATAGGTAAAACGATGGCCGTCTCCTCAGCTCGTGTGCTACTCACGAGTTTGTTGCTCCAGTCAACCTACCCGAGCTGGATACGAAGGATACAAAAAGGCAGATTGGCCTGTAATGCAAGCCTCACCATGTACTTTACTTCGCGATCGTACGATAGCAAGACATTTACGAAGAATGTATAGCGTGTGTGCTGAGTGGAGCTGAATAAGATGCGGATCACGCGCTGGACGGCAGCAGATTGTGTATTCACTCATCTCAGCCCGTTCACCGAAAATTGTTCGAACGGCGGGGAACATAGATGTTAGGTGATTAAATAACTCAAAAACGACGAGTACCTTTCAGAGCGTGAACGCTGTTCATCGCAAAGGTCTCTCCACAAACAGTACGTGTGACTGTACGTGGTAACATCACAAAGATGTAGTGCTAGATCATGAATTCGTACGCCCAGAGTTTCCCCAACCTTATGCTACCGTGAATCGGAAGTCGCAGGGAGAAAACGATGAATCTGCAAACAAACTTTATTTATTGATTTACTCACCGTTCACAACAGACTTCAACGTAACAATTAAGGGGTGCTAGGGAGCTGGACGTGTGAGTACCTTGAGCACAACCGCACAGCAGCCGCCAAAGTGGAAGAGTGCGTCGACGGAAAATTCCAGTCGACCTTCAGAATTCAAACAAGCGTTAGACTGGTTAAGCGGCGTTCCTAACGGTAATAGCTCAACATTGTTATTCTAGTGAATGTAACCTACAGCAGTAGAGATGATGTGGATTCATTATACAGCTACGGGCATGACTGCGATACCTATGCCGGCCCACTAACTTTGATGCTAATGGTTTGTAGTAAGTTCACATATACAAGGTAATGTGAACAGGCGCGGTGGTACTGGCAAGGCAAATCTCACGTCGCGGGGAGTTTAGGATTTTGTGGACGTCGAAGGTGATCTCACTACAAAGGGCAGAACATGGAAAGACCCACTGAGCCAACCGGTAACCACTGCCACTACCGTTCGAGGTGGTTCGATGACAACGGTGCGGTTAAGTCAAGTCTACAACGAGAGAAGAATAAAGCATTGATCATTTCTACAATGGAACCAAACAATGAAGACAAGAAGACAGGCCCTAGAGCTGTCTATCAGTTCACTGTGCATTTTCGCGAACTGACTGACGGCCCAGTTATAAAGCGTGCTCTGCTCCAGTTGGTTTATTTCACCAGGGAACAAGAAACAGTACCCCAGGATTGTAAAACATCTGCTCCGGCCCTATGCCAGACATCTCCATCCTGACCATTCGTTCACCCTGCATCCGATCAGGGGGCATCACGCTTGCAAAGTTTCACCCACGGATCCGCGCGTTGCTTGTGAGTAATGATTAGGTTGCTCGATCACCTCGAGAGGAGACACAGAAGCTGTCCTGTTAACTCCAATCGATGACCCCTTGGCTAGAACTTGTCTGCAAGCTGAAATCACAGAAATCATCAGCTTGTTGTGCGGTATTTTGTTACTGTATTTTGATAATTTCATACCTCAGTCCTCAGCCTTGTACCCTTGTTGTAATTAGGTAGTGTTACTAATTTATATATGGCCTACACACTGGTTAACACTTTCATTTAGGGGCCAGTGAAACAAGTAAGGTGAGAATAAGTCGCGTTGGGAGGATACCTGCAAGAATTCAATGCAACCCACTTAATACTAAAGTTTTGATGTTTCGGTCTAACGAAGCAGCGAGAATTCCGGAGGAGTGTCATGGTGTTCGTTACACACCAATTTCAGAAAAAGCGGCATGAATGTAGTCAACTACTGATTAACCTTCCTGTGGATTTCTCCAGAATGTTTGTTTCTTGAACAATAAGGCATTGTAAGTAGTGTTTGGTGAGTTTGGATGTCCAAGATAGTTCGTTAACTTGACCACAATGTTGCATGGGGTATGAATGGAAGATGCACACATGTGGAGTACCCTATAATGTTTTCGAAATGGACATCGGTGTGGAATAAGGTTATGTTCTATCCCAAGCTTTAGGTACCAAATATCTGACTATAGTGCATTCAACACTAGGGAAAGGGTGTTCACATAGACTACCGCATATTTGGTCGTTTGTTGGATATTCGTTGTTTTACTGCTCTAAACCTGTTATATAACTCGATCGTTCAGGAGCTACTGTTTGCAAAGGGCAGAGCACTTTTTGCGTGCAATGAAGGAGAACTGCACTGAATGGTCACTACATTCAAGATCGTGGCAGCCGAGTTCGGTTTGGATACCGTTGTAAGTGAAACATTATTTTTCGTTCGCCATTCCCCGTATGGAGATGTGCCTACACCTGGAATCCTCATAAATTGAGACATCGTGAAAAACTGTGTAAGAGTTCTCTACTTGAGTGGCGGTTTATCGAAAAATGTCTGCGGACGGTGAGGCGCTAATTCACGTGGCCAAGTCTACCCTCTCTCTCTGAGGTCTTGAAAGACGTTTCTGGAAGAACCAGGGCCCGAAGACTATTTGCCCATTGCCCACTGATGCTGTCCACGCTGTTGCACAGATGGGAAACTTGGGCATCGTAACAAAGAAATATTCGATATTTGAGCCGCTTCCATCTGCAATGTTTAAGTTGTAACTTGGGTGTTTCCTTGATACGATTAATTCCGAACACTGAAGTACTTCGCTGTGCGGACAAGTAGTGGATTGAACGCATGCTGATATTCAGCCAGCTCCGTTAGTTTAGAGACGTCCGTCAGACGGCTAAGAAACAGATTATGAAGCAGCTATTGTACAGACAGCAAAAGACAGATAGGGGATATAATAGTGACCAGGAGCTGCCACACCAAGATGTTCTCCAAGTAGGCTTTTCGCGTTGAAATATCGATTTAAGACATGGGGAGAAGCCACCTCGGACTGAACCACCTGCAGTAACCCGATATAGATGTTTGTCCAAGATCGAATAAGCGACGGTTGTGTGACAGTGAATTATAGCGTACGATGCGCAAAGGAAGTGTAAGTGCCGTAGGTCGTAGTGATGTGATCATTTTGATCTGTGATTAGGGTGGATTTCTCTGATTAGCAATCACAGTGAACCGTCATCAAAGCGATAGAGAATACGTCACATGCAGGCGGGCTAACTCGATTATGTGGCTATATATTTTTGTTTTAATTAGTGTCCACCACCAACCGTCAGTACTCAATAAACCTCTGAAACTCCTATTCAAGAACTTGAGGCATAATTGCCCTGTAACTCCTCACCTTTATTAATGCACGATACGATGAAAGTTTTGTTGTGTCTGCCGGTCAAAAGGTGGTTTCTTGGTTTCCCTAATCCCATAGATAAGTCACCAAGTTCAGAATATCTTTTGAACAACAGAAAATTTGGCATATTGATGATATTTCACTTGGAACTGAGCCACGTCTATCCGGAAGTGCACAAGAACACATTCTTATCCAGGGTTTGGCAGTGGTATGACCAACATTCCGATTTCCAGGAGTTTTATTGATCCAGCATAAAGCAACAAGGCACGTTTAGAACACCGTTGCGTTCTAACGGCCACATTGGTACATTCTTCTTTGGTAGTAGTCGATCGCAGTCTTCCTGTTTCCTCCAGTCCCATCCAACCCGTACAAGCCTTGCGCCACCTTCGAGTGTAATAACCTCAGCGACTAGTTTAGTATGCTAATTATTAAAGCGACTGCATTACTAAAGTCGCGTTTACACTTGTTTAGAAAATCATTGCATAAGCTTCCGTTTGTATAAGTCTCACGTCAAATATAGCTTATCTTCCTCATGCATTTGGACATGATTCAAAAGCGGTCAAGTGCGCGTAGGTCAACTAACTTGTGTATATCTAGGATCATTACAAGCCTCAACCGCAGCTCATTGCAGTGAATAGTGTGACTGAATCTAATACAAGATTACAAGCAACGGTGGATGGGGGGAAATGTGCACCCGACTCAGCCAATTATGTAACCAGCTGTAATTTCGCAGTTGTACAGATGGTATAGTCCAACCGATTGCTCCACGATGAGACTGGACCTTGACGTGGTGTGATGGCTTGCGCATCTCGATGATCTCTTGGGCTAAACTGGACAGAGTTACTCATACCAGGCAGGCCAACAGGTAGCGGTCTGACAAACCACAGTCTCCTGGTTCTCCAGGTTGGGGGTTGGAAGATGGTTGGCATCTCTTCCTGAAAAACGTACCATTTCTGGTACACCGCCACCCACCCGCTGTCTTGCGGTACAGGCT